>JAWWEE010000162.1:14799053-14854384 GCA_035221455.1 Xenops minutus | reverse complement strand
CCTTTCCCTTTCCCTTTCCCTTTCCCTTTCCCTTTCCCTTTCCCTTTCCCTTTCCCTTTCCCTTTCCCTTTTCCTTTTTCTCTCCTTCTCCTCCTTTTTCATCTTTTCCTTCTCCTTTTTCTCCTTCCTTTTCTTCTCTTTTGCACAACTTGGTGAAAATACTGTTCTAAAACACTGGTGACATATCATCATTTGGGTACTGAGAAAAGCAGATGGTTCAATGCTTTTGGTAGACAGACATTCCTGACACACTTGCTGTGCCTGGCTCTTTGTGAGTTTGTCCCCTGATCATGTGATGCTCACCCAGATCCACAGTTTCTCAATGTGGTTTTGCTTGCAGCAACAGACACCCTGAAGGGTCTTTCCCAGAGAATTTGACTCCCTCACAGCACCAGAGGAGATGGGTAACATGTCCACATTGCTAGAGCTTAGTAACTACTGTTGACAACAGGAAAAGGTTTGAGTTCTTTGCTAGTATCTCCACATTCACCTAGATGGGTAATGGGCAGGATCCTGTTGGGGTATGCAGCCAAGCCAAAATATCCCATGGGCAAATAGGATTATTAGTAAGCTAGCCTGTCCTTCTATCCTTTATCCTGTTGGCTGTATTATGGGAAATTTTGTATTTAAAAGAAATGGGGAGGTAAGTATCTCTTCTGGTATCCTGGAAGCCTTATCATCTTTGTAAGGAGAAAAACCAGAACAGCTTTGAAAGGCAGCAGTTGTATTTATTTTATTCTCTTCAGAGAGTTGTTAAATCACCATGTACAGTGAGGTTAGTCCCTGGCTTTCATGTGGCTATTTTGATGAATTACCAAAGTCACTGGTAGATGCTGGCTATGAGGTGTATGCCAAGACTCTCTTCTGTCCTGATCTCTCCACTGCAGTGCTGTGTTCCCCAGATCCTCTGCACCCTAAACCTGAGAGCTTTTTTGCACATCTCTTTTCTCAGGTCTGCATCTCTGATATCTATATTATATGTAAGATTTTAATAGAAGTTATAACTCAGGTAAAGGGTATCCCCACTTGGCTTTACTGTCATACAACCTAAACCATCTGGGGGCTTCTGAACGACATTAAGGGAAGAGAGGCCAAAAATATATGTGGGTTTGGGTTGTGGTTTTTTTAACCCGTGACATTTTGAAGAAAAAGAGGACAACTGCTTGTTGGATGTATTTGGATAAATGACTTAAGAATGTCCTTGGAGTGGGCTGAGAAAAGGGATAAGGAAGAAGTTGAAGTCCTGGGAGTCTTTTGCAGAAGTGTAGGAAGTGACTTTTGGTTCATGAAGGGTCACATTATCAGTCAGCGAGGAAACTGATATAAACTCCACATCTGATGATTAAAGGATGATCTGTCAATGTTCAATGAGAACATGCTATTAGAAGAGCAGGAGAGCAGACAGCAGGGGGGCATGCCAGTCTTTTATCAGCTACATGCCTGTGCTGTGAAAATGGAGATCCTTGGGCCTTTGTTTTGATGATTTTTCTAGCATAAGACTGATATTTTCTCCGTTGAGAGAGATTTTAGGCCAGGTAATGTCCAGCTCAGTCCTTGCCAGCTGTCCATGTCTCTTCTGCTGCAGATAGGCATGTAGGGTACATGTCTCTTGCCCTTTAGAACTATGTTGCCCAGAGAGGCCAAAAGACAACTAACAAGAAAAAAATGCTCTCACAATAAAACAGAATGCCATAAAAGTGTCAGCACTTCCAAACCTTTCCCTGGTGGGTCAGAGCAGAAATATCCATCGTTCCTCTGGGATGCGTCTCCTGCCATCTGCTTCTCATTCACTTTCCCCCTCATGTCGCCCCTTGGAAGGATTCTGAAAAGGAGGGCTTGGCACTCATTGCCAAGAGATTTGCATCCTTTATTTTGATTTGAAGGGTTCCCTCCTCTGAGGGAAAAGTTGGCATTATCCAGTGACACAAGTTATAAAAGGAAAACAAAGGAATACACCCAGTTCTGCTGCAATTCTCAGATTGGTTTCCAAGATTCAGGTGAAAGGCAAGCCAGTGTTTTTCCATTGATGGCTAAGAAGAGTTTCTCTTTGGATTCAAGTGGGAAACTTCTGTCTCTGTGGCTCATATGTTTCAAAGCCTGGCCTGGCCTGGCTCTGTGCTGGATCTGGGAGAGGTTTTAGCACTTGTGAAGGTGACCTCGTGACTCAAGACAGCTCTTGAAGTATGAAGGTTATTTCCAGACTTAGATTAGCCCAGGACTGCAGGTTACAACCCTCCAAAGTCCTTACTTGCTCATTTTTCTGTTGCGGTGGCTCTCTCACTGTCTCATGACCATTCAGTTCATCAGGTGTTACAGCAGAATGCCACTTGCAAAACCTCGACTATTACCCCTCATGGGAAAGTGTTAAGTAATGTGACTTTGGCAAACCCAAGCCCCACACTCAGGGGAAACAAGGAGGTCTTTTTGTGCTGGTGTGTCCCCACCTGGGGAGATCTTCTTTGTCTCATCACTGACAAAACTGTCAACCCTAGATGAATATCCTCCTAGCCCTTCAGCTGAGCAGAAGAGAGAATTTTCTCCAGAGGGGATCAGCCCAAGAAATCCTACCTTTGAACCCACCCCATCCTGTCACGTTTCCTACCCCAGAACAGCTGGATTCTCTCTTTGCAATTTGCCATCATATTTCTGGAGGCAAGGCGGTGTGTGTGTCCTTGCATGCATGCATGCCTCTGTGTCTGTGTGTGTGTGTGTGTGTGTGTGTGTGTCACAGGGAGGCTTGATAAATCCCAGCACTGTCTGTAGTTACACAGGGTCTTCCTGTGCTGCTGCCCACATAACTTTTGTGATTTGAGAAATGATAAAGAGGTACTCACAGTATAGTCAAATGTCATGAGGTTTGCCATGACTCCTGCACAGTTCATCCACACATCTGCAGAAGCACAGCAAGGAAAGGGGGATGCAACTGCATGTCTGCAGTCCAATCTTTGTTCTCTACTGCTGACAAGGCAGAAACTTTTAGGACAATTCTTCTCATGAGGTATGGTATTAGCACAATCTTGGATTGCTTCTCTCTTTGTCTTCTGGGTACGTGAAAGCATTTAGATTTAGATCAGCACAGAGCTCAGCAGTGCCACTTGTGGAGCAAGCTCCCCCTGTGCTGTCGGCCAGGCAGCTATCCTCACCCCAGAGAGCTTCTCCCCCTGCGTAAGCCAGCAGCTTCCAACAGGAAAATGAAAGGGAATGGAGATACAAAGTCTGCTCAGAGCAAGGAGGAAGGAGCACAAAGGAGGAAAAGGGAGGGAGCAAGTGCTATTCATGTGCCTTCGCCGGCTCCTCTCAAACGTGCTGTGATGAGGCCCCATGGCACATGCTGCACTCCTGCTCTCAGAGGAGCTTGAGAGGAGAGCCAAACTCTCCTACAGATACTCTCCATGCTGGCTTTCCCAGAAGCTGGAGTTCAGTCTCAAACAGATGTCAACAGGCCAGGCTGGCAAAACAGGAACCTCCCTCTGGCAAAGAACTGTTGCTCACTGATCCCAGAAGTTCTGGGTTTCACATAATTGCCTTGCAAGGGAATTAACTCTAACATCCAACAAGTGGTTAATTAAGGCCTTGTGCCTCATTACTGATCTCACCGATGAGCATAAGGGTATTTTGCAGCTGAGTAAGTGCTGCTCATGTGCACTGAGAAGCTGGGGCAATCTTTAACGCATCCAGCAGGAAAGATGTGTTTTACAGCTAGCAGGATGTCATGGCTTCCCCTGCTGCCTATGAAATAGGCAAGAACCACTTTCTGCACCTGCCTCAGAGGCTGGGGAATCATATGTGATGCTTCAAGCATTGCAAATTGCAGGCGCAGTCCTACCCCATGGCTGAAGTGCAGTTAGCAAAGGACCTGAAACATTTTGCTCAGCCCTGATGCAATTAAACCCCTCCCTACCTTCCCTTCTGAGATTTTAATTTTAGAGCTAGGGAAAAGTATATTGAAGGAACAGAAAATTCTTGGCAAGATCTGCAACTGGCTGCCAACCAGAATGTGGGCTGCAGCAAGACAACCAGTTTGAAACCAGACTGTCCCACATGGAGGAGAGCGCTCAACGAATCCACTGGGATTTCATTCAAATGGCTAGGGAGGGTAGGCTCACCAGCTGATGCCGATTAGCATAGCTCAGCATTACTGCTCTTTGTAAGTGCCTGAAAATCTGTCCTTTATTGTCTAACCAAATACACACACACACACACACACACACACAGAGGGACACACATGGTCACGCACACACTCTCTGGGAGGACTGATGTTGATGACAGGTTTGAATGCTTGGTACAAAAGCTTTGTGCCCAGTGGACTTTTGTGATTTTTCCTGACATACTTGGTACAAAAGCTTTGTGCCCAGTGGACTTTTGTGATTTTTCCTGACATACTTATTTGTATGTTTGTTTCTTTGCTTTTATGAAGAAGTTCAAGAACTTTTTACCTTGGGCAAACACAGGTGATGATATCAGCCCACATTTGCATCATACTTTTGTGTGGCTATATTTCTCCTTGCAAACAAATTGTTTCTAGATTTGAGTCACTTGCCTTCAGTTTGGATACCACAGTACAGAGTATGGACAAATATTTAGACCAGTAAGGTAAAGTCATGGGCCCCAGTACACCCTTTTGTGCCCTGACACTGGGCTCTTTGCTGTCATGTATGTTCACTCCTTCTTCCCAATGCTCAGATTTCGGATAAAATAATAAAAAATGCATATAAACTTTCTAAGTCATTGATGATGCAATTTGGTTTCAGGCATGTAGCCAGTGGAGGCTGGTACAAGGGGCTTAATGGGTCAGGATCTGTAACTGAGATTTCAGGGCTTCTCAACAGTGAAGTGAGGAAATTCTTGAAATCGCAAAGGACTTGCAGGTGAGGAATTGCTTTTCATTGTGAAGTTGCTGAGGACAGACAGTGTATCGAGGTCATGAGTAGAACAGACACCTGGCCCTCAAAAATAATTACCCTACTCCCGACTCTACTGATGCCTGCATGTACTTCTCTTGACCTCACTTTCCTCATATGAGACATCAGAATCCTGTTCCTCACTTCCTTTGTAAGGCACTCTGAGATCTTTACATAGCAAGTACTATAGCTTAAGTTAGTACCAGCAATATTTTTGCTCCTAAGTGATATATTTGACTGAAATATTTAAAAATGTTCAAAAGTCAAATATTTTAATTTCACAAGACACATTTTCCCATGAATGCTAAAAAGAAAATAATTAAATTGAACATACTCTGTCTACTTCTGCTAAACATTTGGCTATGTGCAGAATGTTACAGTAATTGCAGCATTAATTGCCTGTCTGAAAGCATTATTTACCTTTAAAACCAGATGTGAGCATCTGGATTTAGTCTGGGTTTTGTGGACTCTCAACTTTACAAATATGAAAACAGTTTTAAAATTAGCATCACTGTTTACAGGGATTTTATGAAGGAGAAGAAAGAGATGCTCCTTTTCTTTAAGCTGGTAATGAGGATCAACCAAGCTTTTTTTTTTCCTCTTGCCTTTTTCTCTGTATCATTTTCCTTTGTGCTACATGACTATATTAGTGTAATTCAAAATACTGAACATAGTTGTGATTGCTGCTTTACACGGAAATTGGTCTTTTTGCAAACTGGAAGTATTAGAAATCGGCCAACCGCTGAAGCCAAAGGAAAGAACTTGGGTAAAGCTTTTCTTCCTTTTTTCTTCAGAGCCTTGGTGACACTTGCATGCTGCTAAAATCTGTCCCAAAAGTCTTACAGGAAAAAGAGCGGTAAAGCAGAGCAGGCACTGAGATTTTGACTGAGTGAATTTCTGTGCCTGTTTGGGGTTACAGCCTTCCCCTAGACCAGACTGCAACCATTGCTGATGGGATGAGGGGAAACTTTGAGGGTTAACTTTAAGGGAAGTGAAGGGAAAAAAGAGAAAAAAAATATTCTTTTGCTTACTGCGTAAAATTCTTCTTCCTCTTCTCCCTCCTCTCCAGTCAGGACAAAATAAAGGCTATATAATTTCTAATGAAATTAGGAAGGGGGTAATAGTTCCTGGAAGAGGAAGAGAGAGACTGTGAGGAGATTCCTGCCAATGGTGTTCAGTTACTACAGAGAGAGCCCTGAGCAGCCCCAGGAAAGCACTTTGTGGGACAGATTCTTTTGGCTTACTCTGACTGGATTTTGCTTTTCCATTGGGTGAAAATTTTTTCCCTTCCTTCTCTGGAACATATTCCTATTGTGCATTTTAAAGCTTGTCTGTCACAAACAGCCTCAATCTGTCCTCTATTGCATGCCTGCAGAATGAAATGGCCATCCTGCCCCCTTTTCTCTTCCTGCTGAGGTGTTCTGTGGAGTATATTGCCAGAAATTGGCAGTACTTCCTCAGAAATGCTAATGATACCAATCAAAGCCTTGTTTGCAGGCCCCACACTGAGCCCTGAAAATTCTGGGAGTCAAATAATAGAGATGCCACTGCTAAAGATCAGAGGAAGCATCTGGGAGGGACTTCAGTGAGGACAGCAGCATGATCTACTGTCTCTTTGTAGTCCCTGAGTGCTCAGACTCCCAGCACTTCTAGTAAGTGATGCTGGAGCATTTCACCCAGTCAGCAAACTCCACTGACATCCATATATCACTGCCCATCTGCAGATGGGTTCGACCATTTCTTTTCCAGTATAGTGGCTAGGACCTGCAGCATGATGTGTAAAATTAAATCCTAATCCCTGTTGTTTTCTGCAATGCTATTTATTACAGTGGCTGGTTTGTAGAGTGCACAGAGGGTGCTCTGCTATGGACCATTGTGTGCCAGATGCTGTAGAAATTCTAAGGAAAAAAGACAGACCAGGTCCCAAGGGGTTCATGACTGAAGCAGAAGGCAGGGGTTAAGATCTTCTATAGATAGACAGGGAATAAGCACAAACCAGAGAAATACATGTTTGATATTGCTCAACATTATACTCGAAAGGATATGATGTTCACAAAGATATAATAAAAGCCAGTGGGAGAACTAAAAGTGGAGTCTGGATGCCCTCACTCCTCCTTTTGCTTTAACTCCAAAGTGAATTTCCTCCCTTGCTTACATCCTGGAATTTAACTTTTCTCAAACTATGACCGTTTTCTTTTTCAGTTCAACTGGAGCCATTTACCAGATCAGCATCTTGTGGAGTATTCCTGTCCCACTCCAGTGACTCCTATCTGGCCAAAACATCCTCTTTCCAAATCTTTGCAAGTGATTCTCACGTGCATGAAAACACACAGAGGTCACAAGCCACCTTCATTAGCCTTGTTCTCCATTGTGCAACACGTATGAGAGGAGATCCCTCCCTCCATGTCAAAACATACTGCAAGGTGAAGGCAGTTCCTGGGACAACAGAACAATGGCATGTTGAGAGAAGGAGGTGAGTAAATGAAAAAAAAAGGAAATTAAGTGTAGTATTGAGGATTTGTGGATCTGTGTGCTGTGAATAGGTGGGGTTTGAGCCCTGAGTTAATGACACTCTATCCAGTGGGTCACAGACCTTGAGTGCTGGGCAATTTTGCAGCACTCAGTTGCAGTTTTGCAGCTGGTGGATATGACACTGTGCTGAACTGACCAGGGAAGGGAGGATGAGGAAAAGGAAGGCTTCACTCCAAAATGCATGTGCAGTGCACACACACCTATTCTCTTACAGTCGAGCTCTGAGAAGGGTTAGAGACACACGTTTGTTCCATTAACTGAAGTACAGGAGCAGGAGGTGTGTGTACAGGAGTGGGGAAGGGAGGGAGAGCAGAAATAATCCAGTGCATTAATAAGATAAGGACTAGACAAGGACACATAATGCATAGTTACACCCCAGAGACAAAAGGGCAGCTTCCAGAGGGCTGAGGCTTACACTCTAATCATCTTGACTTTGTAATGTTATACAAGTAGGGGCATATTCTGTGGCTTGGGAGACTTTGCTGAGTAAAACCCTGCAAGCCACAGAAAACTGCTTAAGCAGCCTTTTAAAGGCTGGCAGTAATCCAGCCCTCTTCCCTTCCCTGTACCCCCCTTCCTCTACCCCCACCCCATCGCTGTAACCCAGCCAGAGAAGCAGGAAAACCCTTGAGACAGGCAATATTTTTTGGTGATGATATAAAAAGCTCTTAAAGACAATGGAAGGATTAAAGTGTTAGGGTCAGTCCTTATGTCCTTGTAAGTGATCAGGGTGCAACAAAACATTTAAGCTCTCATGTAGCCAAAGGCTTTGGATTCAGTGAGAAAAAGGGGAGCTGTTAGGAGGGAAGGGCTTCTGACTGCAAAATTTGACTTGGTTTTTGATGTGATGGTGCTCAGCCCCTGCATGCTTTCCCCTGCCTCCTGGTGAAAGTGGGGAGAGAGTGGAGTGAAGGGTCAGACAGTGATGAGCATTTTGATGTGTTGTGACCTTGGCACTCAAAGGCCATCTAGCAGCAAGCCTCACTCCTAAATGTCACCCCAGTGCTTCCAATCTGAACATGCTGCCCTTGCTGCTGCTGCTATTTCAGGAGATGGCAACCCCCTCCACGTTTTCGTGGAGCCACCAGCCTGTAATTTGAAACAGCAAAATCCCTTTTGGTTGAACTTCCCACTTCAGGATAAGGCAGGGACTGTTCTCTCTCAGCTGCACAGTCACTCAGCACTTCCCCAGCTTCTATCTGCAGCACCCCAGCTCTCAGCTCCTTAGGATAAGTGCAGTACAGGCAGCTCCTGACTGTACCAGTTGCTCCCCCTGCCCTGACATCAATTAAAGCCCTCTGAGATCACAGGGCTGATGTACACTACCTTCCTGCTGGCACTGGCACTGATAGAAGGAACCTTTGCCAATGTGAGGCAAGTTCTAAAGGTCTGAGGTAGAGCTGTAAACTTCCAGAAAAAAAAAAAATCTAGGCAGACTGGTGTGGATATGGGCTCAGCTGTGTAGAGAACAGAAACCAGAAAGCCTGATGTGATTCTTCCAGCCTGACTCTAGTGCTGAGTGAGTCTGGCAGGACTAAAACCACCCTGAATGGTGGTCAACTCAGTTGGGTTTCCCCATGGTTCCTCATACCAGTCCTGCTGCAAGCCAGGGTTGTCATAGTAAGCTGTTTCCTGTGTCTGTGGGCAAGTGTCTTCTGAAAGGTTATGGCTGTCAATGCTCTGAGGATCCTCTTGGTAAATCAGTGAGGGAGGAAAAAATTGAACACTGTATAGCTTGAAAATTGTGAACAGGCTGTACTCAGGGTGACCAGGCCACAAGTATCCAGGGACCAGACCGTACATGCACAAAGGGACAGGATTATTTTTTAGAATGGTAAAATAAGCTGTCAAACACTAAACAGAGAAAAAAGCAAAACCAAAAAAAACCAAAAAAGAGATAAGGAAGAGAGTCAGGTATGCTCCATGCAGTTGAAAATTTCACCAGAACAAATAATTTTGGAAGACATCTGTCGTTTTTTTGATCAGGAGAAGAGTAGGTGCTGACATAAACCTGCACTGCTACATTTTTCCTGGTTTCAGACCCAATGACCTATTTTCTTAACACTCAAGGCCTTTCTGCTTCTTTAGAATACATCCGGATTTGAAGGAAGTAAAAATCTTTACTTTTGATCCTTGTTTTCCTAGTACTTGCTGAATATTTTACCTCTTCATTTCATTGCCAAAGGGGGAAGAGGCCCTTTTCTGCTTTTGGGCTGTGGTTTACTGAAAATAGTCAATCTTGCCCTTGTCTCAGCTTTCACAGTGGTGTCAGTTCGGATTGCTTGATCTGTGCATGAATCTGCCATGCCAAACTAGATCTTCAGTGGTGAATTTTCATGGTTTTTTCATTTGTGGGTTGATATGCCATAGAGTTTGCCTCCTTTCCTCCCTCCTTTCCACTCTCCCTCCCCATATTCCTACCATCAGTTGATCTAAGAGAACATATTCCTGTTGTCTACTCTTTATTCTTACACTCACCGTAATGTTCATAAATGTTGGCACATTTTCCAGTTATGATTAAGCATTGCAAAGAGCAGGAAGAGGGGTGGGATTAGTGGAACATCTTAGCTGGGGAAGGCTTAAACAAATACGTAAGCTTTTCTGCATGTTTGCACTGCAGGAGGCAAGAAGGAAATCACTTGATGTGTAAATGGACCTGAAGGTGGTGAGGTTTGGGAGAGTTCTCTTATCCTAAGAGGATTTGTTTCAAAGTGTTGGACCCAGTCCCGGAAAAAGTTCTGTGTCTCTTCCACATGAAAGTTATCCTTATGGTAGAAAGCTCTGTGGTTCCAGAGAAACAAAGTTGTCAGATATCTTTCATCTTTGGTAGTAGCGTTGCTATGGCTGTGATGGCAAAAGAAGACAGTTGAGACGAGATTTGTCCAGAGAGGGAGAGATTTTCCAACTATAACTACTTCCTGATGCTACATGTCTGGCTACTCAGCCCCAGTCCTCCAGGGAGAGTTGCAAAATACCCTAGAAATATGTGCTGGAAAGTGAGAATTCATAATTCTACCATATACCAAAAGTGGTGACTCCAGAAGACCTTCTTGGTTTGTCACATAATTTACATACATAAAATCATATTTTAAACTTCATACTGCCAATATTAAGACTGTAGTATCTCATAGGCAGTAATAGGGGACACACAAAGACCAGTGCCAGCCAAATCAACTTTCTTTTTGTGAACATCATCTTTTCCTCAAGACTTGAAGTCTCATTTCCCTCAGGTAGCTTACTTGAAACTAACTAACGTAGTGATGGTTCAAAGAACTTACATGTCTCGTTGGTGCTTGAGAAACCATCAACATTTCTGTAGAGATGGTTACAGTTTTCATTCCTAGCTGGCAACTTTATACCAGTGTTTCCCAAAAGATAATGGCTAGCACATGCAGAAGATAAAGTTCTTTTGCCTGAAGTTTCCAAACGCACAAAGTCTACATATCCATGTATATTGGACATATTTTTGCAGCAATTCATATGGGGCAAGAATAAATAACTGACTCCTGGTTGTCTTCTGCCAGCAGTTTGCATCTCCTGAACAATTATCAACAATTGAAACTATTACTTATGTGAGTGCTACAAGAAGCTTGCATCCTATCTATTCATATTGTTTCTAATGAGTGGTTTATTTGTCAGTATGAAGTTTCAGCCACAGAAAATCAACATGGAGGCTGAAAATAGCAGTTGTTTCTTGTTTCCCGCTCTTAGCTTGGTCTTGAATTAGTTTCAGCTTCAACAGTCTGGGGGTTTTTTTTGGGATAGATTTCATTCAGAGGTGTTGAAATGGTGGGTTCAGATCTGGATTTGGACAGAGAAAATTTAGATTAAGGTCTTGCAATTTTTGTTTAAAGAGACTGACAAGCTATACATGAAAAAAATGTAGAATGGCAATATTCTCATGTCTCTTCTTCAATAGAAAAAAGACAGGGGAGATGAATACTGTAACTTAGTTTTTTGTGACATTAGGAGATGAGAACATCCTCCTTTTTGATATGTGATTGGGGATGATTGAGACTGAAAACAGAAGAAATAAATCAAAAGTCATGCAGTATCACTTTTTGGAGTTATTTATTCTTTTATGAACATGGCCATGTCTACACTTCTAATTCTGGATCCATTCAGAAATTTAAGAACATATCAAGGGGCAACGATTACAAACTATTCTTTTTGGTAAGTGACTCACTTCAGGCAAGATGATTAATAGTGTGAAGAGCATTGTGAGACAAACAACAAGGCATCAATAGTGAGATATTGCATGTGAATTGTTTCCATATTATTCCTTAGGCTACCAAGTGCCTATGTGCTAGGATCATTCTTTTAACCAGTAGTAGTTAGCAGGATGAAAATATGTTTCTATTTTTTAATGGTATTTCAGAAATCAGACATACTGGTGACTAAGGAACGATATTGCATCATCTTCCTTTGAAAAGGTTAGTCTTCCCCTTTCTATTCTTAAGTACTTTGAGTCCCTTTGTTTTTTGGTTTCTTTGTTTTGTTTTGTTTTGTTTTGTTTTTTGTATCCAGCTCAGTGCAGAGGTCCTGATGCTGTACATGGAAATACAACACTATGTATAGTACGTTGCCACAGATATGTCCCACACTTTCGTTTCTAAGGTCAGCACTAGCAACACACAAAGCCACAGTAGCTGGAGATAGAAAAGAAGCTAATTAGCTCATTTATCTCTTTTGAAGGCTAACTCCTTGCCAAATTTTAGGAATTTAGTCCAATCTAACTGAAATGTTCCAAGCATTTAAGATCTTCTCTTATCTCTTGGAAGACCATTTAAAGGTCAAATACATATCAAGAAGCACTATGATAATGTCTAAGCTTCAAATTCCACTTCTTAGCTTTACCTTTTCACTAGGAGCTCTGCTTCCCTGGGCTACCCTAAGTAATTCCTTTCTTTCTTTGACCCTTTCATGCCCTTCACAAGATTAGTGTAGTGCTATTTATAAATAGCACTCTTGGAGGCAGAGACTGGATTTTCATTTGTTCTGGCACTACAGAAAAAAAGCATGGAAATTATCACCACAAATTACTAGAATTAATAGCTTTCTTTTACAAAAAATGGTGTGATTTTTTTCCCCTCCAATAAATTTCTTAATTGAACATTTTATATGAAGGTAATGTAGAATTCAGAAATAATTGCTAAGTGGGTCAGTGGAAAGTAACATGATTCCAGCTTCCTAGCTGCTGGCCATGGATCCTTGTTAACACTCAAAGTTTCATTTGGCCTGTCATGAACCATCTTTTCAAACTTCTCACTGCATACTAAAGGCAACAGGATCCCGTGGATCTTCAGATCACTCAGCATGACCTGGAAAGTTACTAATAGTCTTTCAGTGACAGTCTGGGAGTCATCTTCCAACTGCAGGTTTATTATCTGCATTGCCCCATCACAAGGTCCTGCTTTAACCTGCAGTGACCCATATGACACAGCACTCCTGTTTAATTTTCCATCTGCTTTCCATGGTTTATCTTCTTGATGCAGCCACCTGCTGCAGCTGGATGCACCCTAAAGTTTCTTATTCATCAATAGGCTGAAGGAGAAAATGTATGGCACTGAGCCTGATGTTTTGTTTCTTTATTTTCTTTCCCCTTGATGCCCGTATACTGCTAAGGCACCCAGGTCTAGAGGCTCTGTTAACACATGAAAGACTTTGCCTTGGGATCCTGCCTCTTACAGATGCAAGGCACAAGACATGTGCAATCAATGCCCAGTCAAGCATCTACAACATGGCTACAACTCTGTAATTGAACCTCCCTTCCTTTTCAAGAGTCCTCTAGGGCTAATAAGGACTGCTATTACCATTCATTTGTCCAGGGAAAAGTGGAGATGGGTTAATGGATGGATGGAGACAAACTAGGTGACTATCAGTGGAGTAATCTCTCATGTGCTTGCACTTGAAACATGCACCAAACATCCCTCCCAGTTTTCGCTGACACCTGGAGCAAAGTCTGCTGATAGTATGAAATGAGGTTTGTGAGAGCTGTGAGAACAGGAAAGCATTGTCAGTAGGACTCCTCACAGAGTTATGGCCTCATTTTCATGACAGTGTCATGAGCCCTCATGTCTAATAGCTTATAAATGATCGTAAGGAAAGTATGCTTCCTGGTGTCATCATCAGAGTGACTTTTGATCCACAGTCAAGTGGATCAAATCCAATCCTAGTCAGATCTGTTGAAGTGCTCCTATGGCACCTGATTTCTCAAGTCAAAGAAAAGGTGGTAGCACACAGCTGGTTTTACTCTTTTGTTCTGTTTTTTGTGTTTAAGCTATTTAGGGCTCGTGTCTAAATGAGCTCTGAGATTTAGTCAGTGAGATGGAGGAGTCAGGTTTTTCCTTGCATTCTAGTACTCAGATGCTGGAAATACCAAGTGGTGATTAGATTTCATATCTGTTTCTCCCTGTGCATAACTCACCGAGGTATCAAAAGCAGTTACAGTCACAGTTTTACAAATACCAAGAGTATGGTATTTCATTTGGGTTTGCCCAAATCAAATCTCTTTCCAGCCTCATTTGATGTCCCCTAAGGGAATTCTTTAGGAATCAGGAAGTTCAACCCTTAGAGAAATTAACTGAGTTATAATTTTGTAAAGGGAAAAGGCATATGAGGATTAACTAGAGACAATGCAGTAATGTGTGATCTAGTAGCACCTCATGCAGCTCTTCAGAGATAGGGACACTAGAGTTCATTGCTTCCTGCACCACTGCCTTCATGAGCAAATCCAACATAAACAATACCACATGAAGGTTCAAGCTGAGGTGCCACTGCAGGTGACATCATCATCACATACTGTTTAGCAGCTAGAATATGTTTTTAAACAAAAATTGCTATGGTTTAACATCATCACAGTTGAGCCTGAGACCCAAGGACTATGCAGCCTTGTGCTGGGCTCAGTTGCAAGTGCAGAGACAGAGGTACTGTTGTAATACTTTTTTTTAATAAACTCAGGAAAAGTTGCTCAAGGAATTTCCTAAAAAGAATTTATTACTATTTCAAATTGTAGATTCATCTAAATTAATGAATTCAGAGGGAAAGAGCTGGTTTTGACTAGGATCTGCATTTGAAAGTGAAAAATACTTTTGAGATTGCACTGAAACCCCTTGTTCCAGCATTTTCAAAATGAAAAGAAGGTGAGAGATTTTTTTGGTCCCAAATGACTCTCTGGATGAGCTGTTTTTATATATTAAAAGAAAAACAAGGTTTAAAATTGGAACAGAACCAACTTTGAAATGTTTCGACTGATGCCACGTGAATATTTCTTAAATAATTGGGTTTTGAGTGTGGGAAGTTTGGCTTTGCCCTCATTAGAGTGGGAGGGAGAAAAATTAGAAATCTTGAGAGTTTTGAGGAAGGAAAATTCCACATGTACTCTGCTTATAGACATCATAGAAATTAAATACTTCAAAAACCTATGTTATAAAATGCTCAAACAATGATAAAACATTGCTTAAAAATGAATGCTGCCCCTGGCAATATACATATTGGGTTTTTGTATAGCATTCATCCTATAAAACCCTTAGTGAGATGCTAAAAGAGCTTGTTGAAAAAGTAGACAATACGAAAAATAGTTATGTTACTAATATTTAACTTACATTTGTTCAGATCAAGCTACTTCATCTGTATCTGAATAAGCAGTGGCCATTTCCTCAATGACAAGATAATGATTTGCTGTCATTATTTGGAAAAACATTCATACGAGCAATCTGTAACTGACAGCTAAGGTTACAAGGTGGCCATGTGTGCTTTGTGTGACTTTCTCTTCCACCTCCTCTTCTGCTGGGGTCACTGCCCTGGCCTAGCATGTTGCCTCCAAGGTCTAAGTCTCAGCACAGTGGTCCCCAGATGTCTTCCAGTCATGCCTTCAAGCCCTTTATTTGGAGTTACTGAGATTTTTTTTTTTCCTAAAAAAACCCCCAAACAGGCTTTATGGGAGCATTTCAGGGAGTCTTGAGGATTTTATTCCTGTTCCCAGTTCACCCTCCCGTTCCCTCTGACAGAGACCGTTAGGGTATTGTGTAAGGTCATCCCAATGCTACCCAATGTCTGTAGCACTGTGAATTAATGCATTGAACCCAGGGATTTAGGGCAGAACAGTTGGTCTTTCTAGGCTAGCATGGACAGATGGAAGGGAAAAAAAGCCTTTGTAAAGGGGAGAGTGCTTTCCCCAGACTTTTACTTGGGGCAGTTTGTCTCTCTTTTTATTCTATGAGGCATCTCAGCAGGACAAATAAACCTTCCTGTTTAAGATCGGGATGAGACATTACAGTAAGAGAATAATCTCTTCCTACAACTTCTGAGGGAGCCTACCTGAGTGATTTAGCCTGCACACCTAACTTTGTATCCGTTACCGCATTATGAGATGAAGCTGAAAAATATAAATCTCTTTCAGCCATCCTATCATCAAAGGGCTGTTCAGCCAGTCTTTCTGTTATTTTCTTTTTTTTTTTTTTCACCTTTACTCAGAGAGTTCTTTAGAAACAAGTAGGCTTAGCTGGATAATATAGTATCATACTGAAAGCCATAAAACCCTTTAAACATAGTATTAGATCCAGAAAGCTTACCCATTCTTTGAGAATGCATGCCCTGGCTGTTCTAACTGAACTGAGGGTTTGGGGTTGAATCACACAATACTTAGAGGAAACAGAAATTTATCATTAACTGTGACAGAGAAACCAAAGCCTTGACCATGGTGGGAAAAGATATCTGTTCAAGGGGATTACATTCTAGAAAGTGGTGACTCTCAGAGAAATTATCAGAGATATTCTACCACCATATGTGTTAGGGTCTTTATGTCAAATAGCTTAGGCTCTGAAGAGATAAATAGAAGACCCAAGGAAAAGGGCGAGGTGGTATTATCACAGTAGAAATGATAATGGAACATTTGTATCCCATTTCGGGGTTCAGACTGGACTTTTAAATAAAGGAAATAAAAAATAGATTTCATGGCCTATGCAACAGTCATTGACATTCCTGTGGGGCTGCAGAAGAACATTTGTGAGCAAGATCTCAGCAGCTTATGTTAAAAAGGTAGCAGAAGTGGAGGCTAAATGGTAAGAACTGCAAGGCTACAGTACTCTCACAACATCAGATGATGCAGTGCTATGTGTTGCTTCTACCAGTGTTACCAGGATACCTGTGGGAAGCTTTGCAAATGTTCATGTAAGATTTTCATCTAGGTAGATATTTTGGCCGTTATTTGACATAGAAGTAGGATGAAATAAACTGAGGAATGACCTAAAGAGAGACTCTAACAGGGGCATAGGCAGGATTTTCTTGTCAAGGAGTAAAATTTGCAATGAAGGTATGAAGATTATTGAGCATTATGGTATGGAATCAGAGAAATCTCCAGCATTTCACACAACTCATGCATTTGCTATGTCTCTGTATGGGTAAGGAAATCCTAGACTATGCAAACAGGGCAAGATTTTGATTAAAAATATATACTGGCACTTGAGTACTCTAAAAAATGATAAGCCTCTGAGTTCTCCAAGTGCCAGGTCATTGTTCTGTGTCACTTACTGTTCCCTTTGGAAGCCATTGCTTTCTTGCTATTCTGGCCAGATTATAAATGAATTACAGGAGGAAAAAGATAAGAGAAGAAAAAGAAAATTTGGACTTGATATTTGGTTTTTTATGAAACTGGCCTCATCCCACTGAAATGAGTGAATTTACTGGCACTTGGCAAAATGTAAAGCTGGCAACTTACACCATCATGTGTCTCAGCACCCACAGGTTCCTGCATTGCAAATACACATGGTGGTAGCGACAATAAATTAGGAAACTTTCCAGATGAATTGTGTCTTTCTCTGAAAACTGAAAATTTGTTCCAGACAAAGTACAACTATCAATTATTTTCATATCATGTTATTTCAATTTGGTTTGCTTGTACTGCAATTCTTTTTATGATTTTATAATAAAAGATCTGAATCCTCAAAAGTGCCGGGCCAGATTTTCCTCTAGTGATAACAAACAGCCAAACTGCACCAAGAGATCAGAAAACAAGGTAATTTGTCATGCTGGGAACAGAGTCTGTGATGTTAAAGCTGGGAGATCTCATGTCAAGCACTGACTGAGAGGTGGATTGGAACAGAGACCTTGTAGGGTCTTCTTGAGTTTAAATTTTCCTGTGTTTATTTGATCCTAAAAATTTAAGTACCATGCACCTTTTGTAGCTCCTATGCTTTTATTTCATTAATCTGCTGATCTTGCTGCAGCCCACCTTACTCAGAGACAGATGATGAAAGAGATGCTGAATGTACTCTCTTACTGATGTACAAGGAGTTGAAGAAAGGGAAAAAAGTCTCTCTGTGATCCTCAAAGTCAGATGCAATCGCAGTATGAGATATTTGAGCCTAAAATGTGCAGCTACTGCTGTGTAGCTGCTTCCTTGCTGGAACCCCAAGCCCCCCAGGGATGGATCTGAAGGAATAGTTTCTAGCCCTTTCCATTTCAGAGCTGTGTTGCTGCAAGAGTTGATGAATAGCCTTCATTGTGGATGCTCCTTCCCTGCTGTGGCTCCCACCCTTGTCTCAACATTCTCATCTGGATATAAATCTTGCTTTTCCCTGTCCCCTTCCCCCACATTCCTCATTTTCTTCCCCTGCAGCCCCTTCAGACCTTCCCCTCCCCCTTATCCTCTGTGGAAAGCTGGAAAGCTGATCAATAAATCATATCTGCCTCGCTGGCCAGGGTGATAGTCACCCAATCCATAACTACTACGTGACTTCCTTTGCCAAATGCTGGAAAATGAAAAACACACTGTCCTTTTGAACAGATCAGCATCTGTGTACATATAGAACTGTTATTGTGGGACTACCAGCATATCTGTGTTGGGGTCTATCATTTTTCACCATGTACTGACCAAAGTAAAAGCTCACTGAGAGACACACTGTTGACTCAGACCATTACTATTATTTTGTAGTTATTCCCTGGTCTCTGCCAAAAGTTAAAAAAAATCCTTCAAACAAACAAACAAACCAGGAAAGAAACTTCTTTAACTTCTTAACTACATTAACTTTTCCAACTTCACCACTACACTGAAAACCATTTAAAATATGAGCTTCAGATAGACTACTACTGGCAAATATTTTTCCTCTTTTTCACTGCAAACATTGGAGAGGCATATGAAGACCAATGGATAGATTGTCTTGTTTGTGTAAAATTTTTTAACTAGCCCTGAAAATTGCATCCACCTACACACTTGATCAGATCTATGCAACTGAAAGTAATGCATCTCTGATATTCTGTGACAATGTTCAGAGCCTGGTTTTGAAGTTTCAGGCCAGTGTCTGGTGATGCACATCAGCCAAACAATTGAAGGGAATTAAACAAAAATTGAACCTGTGAAGGGGCATGATGTGGAAAAAGTGTAAGTTGAAAAGGGACATTTGTGTTGCATCATTTCCTAACTGTCAGATGTGCCAGGCTGCAAAACAGTCTCGAGAGATAAGTGGTGGATGAGATACTGGTTGGGCTATTTTAAAAGATGACCGAACACCACTGTGGTGGAAAGAGGGAACATTTCTCCTCACTTATAGATTCTGCTACAGTGAATTATGTGCTCACAAAGAGCTTGTTACAGCTGCAGTTCCAGGAAACAGGATTAGTGTGTATGTAGGAAATGAACAAATTGCAACAATTTGTGATTCCACATCACTGGTGTGCTGCATCATGTGAGAACCTGGTTTACAGTCCTGAAATCTGCTTCCACTTGCAGAGAGATAAGAGTGGAAAGTACAGCCAAAAGGAATATGCTGATCTACATGACTAATTGAAATCTGGCCTTGAGCCTCTTCTCTAACTATATGACATTCAATTGTAATGAGTCAAAGTGAAGCTTTGCTTTTACTCAGTGACCCACCAAGGGCAACTTTCATCAACATCTGTGAGAGGGAGATTGGTAGATCCAAAGACATATTTCAATTCCAAAGTAGACTTGGTCATCCATTGCAAGTGGCTCTCTTCTCTTTTAACCTGTAGAGGGAATACGGGACATTTACACTCCTAAACTGGGAGCTCACATAGGTCATATGAGCACAAGTGAAAATTTTGTGAACATTTTCTTGCCAGTGTAAAGGCATTTCACCTCCATCTGGTCCCAGCCCTCCAGTGTGAGCTTTCCTCAACAGTTCTTTGCTTAGCCACATTTTTGCTGGTTTTGCTTTCAAACAGAATTTATTTAGAAAGCCAGAGATTTGGTACTGATACAACATTAGAAGCTGAGTGGATACACTGAGACAGTGACTGAACTCAGCACAGCAGCCCAGGCAGCGATGCCACTTTACACCACCCAAGGACTGGGTCCAATTAAGCAGGACAATCTTTCCCTGGTTTGGGAGGCACGGAAGAAGGAGCAAGATTTTATTTTTCATTCCCTGGTGGATGTATGGAAACAGGCTGTACTTTTCTGGAATGTGTAGGATCTTTTGCATGGCAACTTGCGACGTGATCTTAAGCAGGCAAAGAAATGCGTGCATGCAAGAGCACACACACACACACACACACAGAGACACACAGAGACACGTGCACAGACACACCTCAGCCTGCTGGGCAGCCTGCCCACTGAGCACTTGATGCTGCAAGTCATGATGATTAGCAGAGTTTCCTCCTGCAGCCTGCTTGATAACAGGGACATCAGCATATACAGATGCACCTCCAGCGTGAGTGAAACAATATTTACTTTGTTCTGACCAGGCCCTTACAAGATCTCTTTGCTGTGACAGGAAGGGAGAGAAGGGGAAAAAAAAAAAAGTGATGTTTTGAGCTGAAAATGTCAGGAATGCAAAAGAAAAGTATTTGGTAAATACAGCCATAATGAAATAGTGCGCCAATGTAGTTTCTATGTCCCTTCCTGGTCAGACTAGCAGGCATTTTATTTCTGCCCTTGTGGCTAAGAATGTGATGTCAGTTGTGTTCTTACCACTCTGGACAAACTCCTCAGCAGTCAGGCAAAGTCACTGGAGTTGCTTGGGGTGTATACAGGGCCAGGAGACACTGAAATTTATTTCCCAGTCTCTTCTCTCACATTCTCTTAGCAGTTGCATGACATCTGTCTGTAACACCTCCACATAAAGAAAACCAGCTCCTTCCATCAGCTAAACTTTCCATCAAACCTACCAGTCCAGCAAAAGAGCTGTCTATGTAGCAGTTGACTCGCTTGAATGCATTCTGCTTCAACATGGAGGAGCACATTGGGGTTTTCAAGGTCTAGCCAACCTTCTGGGGCTCTGACCATCAGTAACATCTGCTGCACGTGCACAGAACATTGGCTGGTCAGGAGGATGGGGAGGAGCTGATGTTTGGAGACCTGAGGCTGGTCTCAGCACATATGCTGTAAATCTCAGCATAATCTGTAAATCATTCCTTTTTCTCTTCAGCTTTGATTTTTGATGGCTTGTGAGCAGAAAGTTTGTACCCCATGATACACTAGAGCCATTTCAGCTTGGTCCAGATCTATATGATCTACACCAATTCTCCAAACATCAGCTGTGTGAGTAGGCAGTGGAAGGGACAGAGATACTGATCTCCAAAACTGCACTGATTTGTGCTGTGTCGAGAGGCAGCACAAACCTGCTGGCACAGGCAAGTGGAGTATGCATATAGAAGTTTCTGGGAACTACAGATATGAGGACAACTTCCAAATAGCATAGTTTGCTGTTTGGCAGTCTTTCAAATAAAGGGCTGGGATCAGTATCAATAAACAGAGAAATTTCACTAGCTGTCCTTGTGTCTTTGATAGATAATATAGGCTTACCTTCACTGCAATCAGAATTAAACATGTACAGAAGCTCAGAATCAGATTTTTTCATCCAATTATACTCTGCCTGACAAAAAAGCCCTCATCCCCCAAAACAGCTGGGGTCTAAATTTTATGCTAGTATATGGGAACTCATAAGAGGTTTGAGTTTCCTGGTTGCCTCCAGAGGACACTTATATGGCTAGAACTTACCAGAGCACAGGATAGTCTCATCATGAAGGTGAAATTTCCTGCCTAATGCAGCATTAATGTTGTTTGCAGATCTCCTTCAATCTTCCCACTTTATTGGCATGCCAACTTCAGGTGTTATCCTCAAAGATAACTGTTCCTACCCTCTTCATCACCTCCTAGAGCAGCAGAACACCCCACACAGGGTTTCTCATGCTAAGTCAATATCTCCAGAAATAATAAGTTGTTGCATGAGCAGTTGAACTATTGAAGACAGATTTCCTGTGAAACTGTGTCCTCTTTTCCAGATGTTCCTTTCTTCGACCTGCTCTGCAATAAACTTCATGTTTCTTATGTCCTTTCCACCTGGCAAGAGATGATGTGCACTGAGGCTAATCCAGTGTGCCTTGAGAAAGTCAGAAAGATATGATCTCTGCATTCCACTCAGTCTAGGGGAAATGATTGCTTATAAAGCAAATTGCCATGGGAAAAAAAGACTTTTTTTTCTGGTGGGATGGTTATAAATGACAATTGATAACTGCTCTTCCTTGTGCTGTTCCCTTTCACTTTGTATAAAGAGTTAATGTGAGATTTTATTCACTTGAACATAATCAATTATATTTACATGAATGTCCAGATGAATAAAATGATTCATCTGAAACACAACTTTCATTTTTTCCTTATTGAAACACGTTTTCACTTACTGGACAGCATACTTTGATCTTATGACTATGAAAATTTTCAGTGGTCCCCTGTAGAAACTTTTAGTGTGTTCTTTTCACCAGAAATGTCACAATGTTGGCTTTCTGTTCCAATTTGAAACACAAATGCTCTTCTTTTAAATGCCATAGTATCCTAAGGAAAGGAAATTCTGGTTTCTGCCTAGCTATAACTATAATCCAAAAGCAGCAAATATTTCATGAGGAAAATAATACTGTAAACACTGGGTTTCTAGCAGGGAGGAGTGGTAGTTAATAAAAGCAATCAGGAATTGATTGAAAACCAACTAGTAAAGCCAATATGACTTCATTCAAAAGATACAACCTTGAGATGAAGGCCATGGCAACACATCTCACAGAAGGTCAATTTCCATCTTTTCTACCGTTTGAAAGTCTCAAGAATGGCCACCTAAGGCTGTATGTTCAGCTTCAGCCCCATCATCTTTCCAATTTGGGGCTTACATTTAAAGTGAGAGAGTTGCTCTTGATGGGATAACCTCTAAACAGACAAAAATCTGGATTCCTTGAACTTCAGGGCTCTGCAATGGCAATGAGCTTTATCTTAGTGGTGATGTCCAAAGACAAATAGTAATGTCAGGGCACTTTTAAGGAGAAAGAGTGCTGGAATTCTTCCTTGTCATTTTGCTTCTTATACTCCATAGGTTTTTGATTCTGGATTGAGTGTTTTGTTTGGTTGGTTTTGGTTTTTTTTTTTTTTTTAGTATAGTCTTAGTTTACCCAAGGTAATGCATTGTAACTTTGTTTTAATTTCTGTATTTATTAACAATGTAGTGTTTAAGTGTTTGAGCATTTAATGTAAGCAATCAAACTTTTTTCAGTAAATCTTCCTTCTTCCTGTCTGGAAAGGACGTTCCATGTTTTGGTTGAATCACTGATTTAGCGTTCTATAAAACTTCCCTCCATGTATTCTTTCCATGTGCCTCTTTCAGAAATTCACGTGAATTCTCCTTAGTTGGAAAAAAAAAAAAATCCCTTCCAACCCAAACCTTCTATGATTCTATGATAAATATATTTTTAAAATATTGAAACT
This sequence comes from Xenops minutus, assembly GCA_035221455.1. Lineage (NCBI taxonomy): Eukaryota > Metazoa > Chordata > Aves > Passeriformes > Furnariidae > Xenops > Xenops minutus. Next base: position 14,831,245 of record JAWWEE010000162.1, on the reverse strand, counting down.
TGACTTTTTCACTTGAAAAGGGGGAAACTGTAGACCAAAAGAGGAAAAAAAATTGCTGTGCAGAAATTCTTTCTGCTTTCCTCTTAAAACCCCCAGAATGTATTTTGAGAAATAATAATAATAAAGCTGTCCTTGAAACTTGAGTTCAAAAACTTATTTAAGCTGAAGTGAAAAATTTAATTTTGTGAATCTACTTTCAGCATTTTGGGTAATTTCTGTGCTTCAGAAATCCATCATGTAATACTGTGCCCTCTTATACAAGACAGATTCAGAAACAATCTAGGAGGTTTATCAGCAGAACAAATGTCCAATCTATTGACAGCATAAAAATGAATTTTGGAGTGGGGCAGAGATAATGCTCTCAATGTCTGAATTACATGAGCTGACAGTATTATACCTGTGGCTTGATATGGTGTGGGCAAGTGCTGTGAGGAAACTTTCTGTCACTTCATGTTCAGCCCAAATGACTGCTGTGCATATCCATTGCTTTCAAACAGTCATCTCTGCAATGTTTCTTATAACAAATCTTATTTACTTATATATAAAATACCCATCTCATTAATGTAATGCCACTGTTTCCTAAATCTAGATTAATTAAAACCTTCCGCTTAGCAAGAGAATGTAGCAAAGCCCAAACCATCTTTCAAAATGCATGCTTTCATATATGCCTTTTACATAAAAATTTATAGATATGTGCAGATATGTATTGATGTACAGATAAATATTTCCTTAGAATCATAAAGTGCAGAGCCAGAAGAGATCTTTGTGGTTGATTATATAATCCTTGTGACCCTCAAACAAGTCAAGAATGCTCTAAAATTGATTTCTGTTTGAATTAGGACAAGAACATAAAATACATTTCAAAAATCAGTTCAGTCCTGACTTCAAAACTGATGGTGAGGAAACCTTCATCAAGCCCTGTTTTGTACAGGATGTGGCTAGGTACTCGTGTGTGTAGATACATAACTATAGGTAAACAGGCACACTCACATCAATGACTTAAAAACTTGGACAACAATTTAGTAAAACAGTAGAACTTATCAACACAACACACCTCTTCAGGTTCCTGAAATGTTCCTATTTTTAAGCTTGTATCTGCTCTTTGCCAGGTCAATGTATGCAAGAGGCTTTGGATGCAGATTGAAAACTACACCCCATTCAATGCCCATGTAGTAGCCCTTCTATTTAAAGCCATATATTAACAAAAAAAAAAAACAACAAAAAAACACCCCACTCAAAACAAACCAATCAACCAACCAAAATCAACCAACCAAACAAAAAATTCCCAACCCAAGAAAAAAACCAAACTCAACATCTGATAAATAGGATTGAGCTTTAGTAAGCTCATCCTGCATTTCCAGCACTTGGACATCGATGGGAAACGGGAACTAGACTTCACACCCCAGGCACTCCATCCATCAATGGAGTGTGAAAGAAATGTAAGGATTACTGCCCTAGCCTTTAGGTGCCAGGCATAACTGTGTATAGATTGCAGAGTTCAGTTTTCACTTTGTTCAGCCTATAGACTTGAGAGCTTCCCTTCCTCCCCCATTCCCTCCACAGCTCTCTCCTGGCACAAAGGTGCTTATGTGGGTGGGGGAGAGAGGGGAGAAAAAAATAAAATAAAAATATTTCAACTTTGAAAACAAAGCAGATGTTTCTCATATCCTGATCACAGTGCTTTAGCTATGGGTCTTGCCTGGGACTTCCAGAAAAGCAAATACCAGAGCCCTTGTTTATTGACTGTTTCCTTGCTCACACTGCAATATGGCTTCCAAATGGAACAAGGCACAGAGCCAAAAATCAGCAGAATTGGCTCTGAAAAGGGGAAATTTTTTCTTTTAGGGTGAGTGAGCACATTTTTGCTTTCAAAAAAGGAACTCTCCCATCCCTTGTGAACCTGAAAAACAAAGTCAAACCCTTACCATATCCTGCTCTCTTCTTGTGGAAGAGCTGTGGTAAGGGAGACTGTAATTGAACCTCTCAATAAAGATGCACATGCATCACTCAGTTTATTAGCATCTAATCAGTACAGTAGTGTGTGGAAAGAAGGCAGCACCCACCAATGACAAGTCCCACAAGCTTATTTCCTTCTTGAAGTTTCTCCAAAGTGATTTCCTTCTCTGCTTAAAATCAAGACATTTCTGAGCAGCTTAGGCATTTGCAGATACCAAGCTAGAGCTTTCGCCTCAACTTTGCTGCTGATGAGGCTACATCAGTAGCTGGTTTGGATGTATCCACAAAATCTGTAATATTTTAGAAACTGGACTCAGTCTTCCTCAAAGTAAGGCCTTTTATCAACACCTTGTCTGTCTCAGGGTGCACGCTGTCTTTTATCTTGGCACAGCCCTGGCCATAGGTGCACCAGGTAATGGCCTCACTGGAGAATCTGTTGGAAAGGTGAGAGGGGGGCGTGAAGCTGTAAACCCACAATTTTCTCAAGACATCATGGCAGCTGAAGAGCAGAGGCTGAAAATTTAATAAAGCAAATGAAACAAAATGCTTCATTTAAGGAATGTGGGAATTTGTTGTTTTGGTTGAAAGCTGTGTCTGTTTTCTGAAAATGTCCTTATGTCAGGCTTGCAGCTATCGACAAAAGCTCGTATTCTCTATGGAAAGCAAATGATTTTTTCACAGGTCAGTTTCCCACTGAGGCAAATCCTCTGTTTTCTAACAGAGACAAAAAACAAACACTTTTGATGTAAAAATATAATCAGATCTTACAAACAGCTATCTTGTATGAGGCACAGCTAACTGGTCAATGAAAGACCACTGCAGAAAGCTGGGGGGGTGGGAGGCTCATGACTTTTCTGTAGTCCTCTACTGTTCACTGGGAAAATACAATATGTTTTTCAAAGTCCACTGTTTTATACGTCACTTGTCCTGTTTGCACACAAGTGGAACAAGCCTCAATGATGACAAGGTGTTATGGATCAGCCTTAAGAGCAGACATGATACTACCCTAGTTTGTCCTGGAGAGGAAAGGGGGATATTCAGTCCTAAAGGAGCTTCAAGTTGGGTTTTTTCACAATCTTGAGACAGGCTAAAAAAGGGAAAGGAAAGTACAGTTTGCCTAAACGACACATCCATCTTACTTGGGGAATTGAAAGCTGTCACAACAAATGCTAGAGGTCTGTCTTCTACATGGTGACTTGCCCTTGTGTGTCTTCTTTTCATGGAGCTTTCTTGTTGTATCCAAAATATTTTTCTTTCCAGAAAATTAATGGACTTCTGTCTGTAATTTATTACTAGGAATACATAAAAGGAAACTGCATCCAGAGTTAACTGAAGATAGACATAGCAGCAGGGAAGAGAGAGAGATGTTGGAGCTTGACTTTTCTCAGTGCATCTGCAATTTCCAGTGGACCCAGAGATTAGTACCACTCGTGAGATAGGTGTCCCTCAATGGGGGTGAGTGCCCACAAACACACATGCACATATTACTTGAAGACTTCATGAATGATGTCTGATAGTTGCTTTTCCTGTTACCACTTCTTCACTTTCTCAATTTCTGACAAATAAAATTCTATTCAGAATCTCAAAAAGCTTCGTAATTAATAAGCATAAAGGCAATATTTTGGGTTTTGCTCTGCTTGTCTGCCTTTTCACCTTCATATTCTCACAACAGTTTTAAGCTCAACATATTTCTGTGAAATTTGTCAGAGGTGGAGATTGCAGGAAAGAGTTGCATGACATTTAGTGAAAATTTGTTGCCATGTATAGCCAAGATCCTAATTTTGAAAAAAGGTTGCAATACAGTTCAGTAGTTATCGTGTGTGTGTGTGTGTGTGTATGTTTTCTCCATTTTTTTCCTGGCTGGTGGCACATACTCAGAACTATTCACAATATATTGATATTTTTCCCACTGGTAATTAAAGAGCATGGGAGGAAGATGAAGACATATAGAAGAGTGTTAAGAGACAAAGGGATGAACCTGAAGGTGTGATGGACTTCAAGGATGTGACAGGGGAGAAGAAAGGGGCAAATGGAGTTGTTAGCAGGAGAATTTACTGGTGGAGGACACACACCTGGAAGAAATCAAATGTCTTTTATTTGAATCTGGCACCCACCAAACTATTTGTTTCATTTCTCAGGGAACTCCCATACTGAAACCTTCAGGCATTTTTTGGCAGCTATTGCTGATGGTATTCTGACAATATTAAGTTTCTAGGCAAGAACTCTTCTTCTGCTAATTGTGGTATATACTAAAAATCTGAAGGTCACAAAATCTTTGAGTCAAAGTGAAGATAAGACATATGGATCAGAGCAGAGTCTGGAAAAAGCTTTGCTGAAATCTTATGGAGTATGGAATTAATAACTATACAAGGAATGCCAAATCCATAGTTGTCCCATTTGAGCCATGTTAAGTATTTGAAACTGGCCAAATCACATGGAACTGCTTGTTGTTTACTAGAGAGAGGTGACTGAATGACTTAGCTGTTGTATTTTTCTTCAACTCTGTTTGGACTCTACTTCCCGCACATTCAAAGGTATTAATTTTACTTACTGAGAAACATTTTATAGGCCAATGAAATTTTACATAAATATTGCAGAATAGCCACTGAGTGAAAATTTGTTTTGATTATCCATGTTTATGTTTGGTGGCTAATCCTATGGGCCACACACAAGCACTGCCATAAAACCTGTATACTGAATAATAACAGCTTGGAACTCTGACCTCAAGTACTAGTGTTGAGCAGGTTTAAAGAAAAAAAATTCTACTAATGAGTTTCACAAAATTAAATAAGGTGCATAAATTAAGTTCATTAAAAGCTTTCAAAGAGTCCACATTTATATGAGAAAAGTAAAGAATGACTGGAAATATTTTCAGGCACTGAAATGTGAGTGTCCATATTCTTACACTGCCCACTGTAATACATTACAAGATATCTGTCAGCATTTTATATGCCAACTAATATTCTCCAAAATTTATTTCCAGGTGTGGTTAAGGGACTGATCCAGAAACCTTTCACAGGAGGCAGTTTTCAGGTAGCCAGCTTATTTTGGGGACCTGAAAGAGGCGACAGTCCAGTTATTTGGTGCCAGTTGATTATGGTGCCAGAGAACATTCCTGGACACATGTACATACTCTATTGGTATCAGTCTCACTGTGCTTTGGGTGTGTCTGGCTCAGATGCTCACAGTTAATCAAATGACTGGGACTGGGGACAGAGGTGAATTTTTCCCCAGTCAAAATTTGTGTTTGTGCTCCTCTGTAGAAGGGGACAAGGTCTATTTTTCGAGTATCATATGACAAATTTCTTTTTTAGAATGGAATCTTTGCAACGTCCTTCATGGCTTTTGTTAGCTGCTGTTGCAACTTCCCAGCTTTTCCTACAATTTCCACCATACTGTGCCTTGGGACAATCCTACAACTTCTGGTGTATGTGAACATCAAAAGTAGAAGATTTTAGTCCCCCTAAGTAAAAGGCTATTGAAGAGCTGCTGCAATCATGGAGACAGGCCTTGGTAACCCAGGCAATCCACCCAAGATCTCTATCCCTAACTTCAGGGGGAAAAATAACCATCTGTTTTATCTTAAGTCACAGAAGTTCAAGAAAGAGAGGCTTAATTAAGTTAAAAAGTCAGTTTGAAACACCCACCAAAACTTTGCTACCAAGACAAAAGCTCAAGGGAAGCAAGAGGTTCTGAGTAACTCCATGCTTTGTAACCAGACCAGGTTTATGCTTGTGCATGGTAGACATGCTAATTTCTAAAATGCAGCACTTTGGGAAAAGTTCACTTAACACATTTTGCAGCTGAAAGTAATTAACATAAGTGTTATTTTTGAGACAGATAAATACAAGGCATAGGGAAATGAAACTGAGGTTTTTCTGAATTACCTCTAATTTGTGATTTTCAATGATAACTCAATGCCTTAAAATTTGAGTTTAATCCTGTAACCACAGTAGGTGCCAATTTGCCTTTGGATATTTGCCATCTGTGAAAACAAAGACAGGTGTCTTAAGCTGGACATCCAAAGCTTTAACCAGTGGACCTTCCTTCATGTCTGCATCAGGCTTAAAGCAAAGGAACGGGGATTGAGGTAAAAAGTAGTCTCCATTTTTCAGCACTTTTTGCAGTTCTGTGTTCTCAGCTTATGCCTGATGTTGGTGATCCCCCTTCAAACTGAATCTCTTCTCATTAACTCTGTGTTAATGTAAAACATTATCAAAGTCAGAGGAAGATCTTTCCGTGAAAAATCCCTTCCAGCACCTAGCTCTCTTCTCCTCTAACTGCCCTATAACTGAGGTCCATCTGAGTAGGCTGAGTTCAGAAAATGATGTTGCATGTAAAAGAATTAAGGTGGAGGTTTTTTCCTTTATTTTAGAATTTCTTTTTCCTGGTGCTCTAATCTGCCCAATCAGTAGACGAAAAGAGACAAAAGCTTAAATCAATGTGCAAGGAGAGGCTTAAAATCTCAGTCCCAAAGAAGCTGATTTATCTTTCAAGGTTTCAGGATTTTTTTTTCTCTCTTCTCCTTCTGCTATACCTAAATTTTACCTTCTAATAACATTTTTATAATATAGCATTACACAAAATGCACAGCAAAAGCCCATCCAGCTCAAGTCCAGCTACTTGTAAAGGCTGGAGGAATGAGCTGGTTTTTTCTTTGCACTCTGCTCAACATGTTTCTAAAGAAGGAAAACTGGAACAGGATTTGCCTTTTCATTTTATAGATCAGTTGCCTTTCATCAGCTCTGCTCCAGAAGTGTGAGAAAGCATCTCTTGAGGTCAGTATCTGGTGATCCAACAAGCTTTTAAGGTATACTGCGCTCTTGTAAGTTCACCAGAGGAATTCACTTGAAGAATGTAATTTTCATTAGTCCTGTTTGTACAAAGAGGACAAAATGTGGGCATCTTTGATACACTTGGAAGTTATGCAAAGAGGAAACTACCAGAGATAAAAATATGTGCCTTTATGTGGGCATGTGGTACATGTTGGATGAGATTTTCTCTGAAGTGCATGTCTTCTGTAGTCCTTCATCATATCCATGATCCCCAAGAGGCTGTGTTTCCTACTGTAAGAAATTAAATACAGTCCTGTCTGTCCCATGTCTATGTTTTAGGTACCTGAGCCATTCCAGTGATATGGGAAGGTCAGTCTGGGGTGCATAAACACGGTATGATCAGCCACAGGACCCTCTTGCACATTTGGTTATAAAGTTTGCCCTACTACAAAACTGTAGTTTCCCAAGAGCAAAGAGGGAGCCAAAGGAGTTGCTCAGCACCTCTGCAGGAGTGGAGACAATGGACATTAAAGTTTTCCCTGTGGAAAGGGAAAAGTGGTTATTGACATGGTGATGGTGAATAAAGAATGATCACTCTTTCACTGAATGTCTTCTGCTTTTAGCAAATTACCAAGAAGCAAACTGAAACAGCCAAAACAAAGTACTTTTGCACACAATGCAGAAGCTATGCAACCCATGGCCATGGGATGCTTGAACAGTAAAATTTAAACAACTTTGATAAGAACTGAACTGAATGAATTTGTGGAGGAAAAGAATCTGTCTTGGGCTGCTGAAGGCGCTGCTGTTAGTTTGGGTGGACAGTGACAAAAAGATAGCAGGAACTGGAGCACTTGCCCACTCCTTAAGCTGTGCCTAGGCACTGCTGTGAGATCCTGGCAAACAAAAACACCTGGTGAGAGGGATTTCCTTATTTTCTTAGAGATGTGTCCAAAAGAAAAATTACATTTTGAAAGTAAAATTGCTTCATTTCTACTTGCCAAATTAAATCTCATTTGTTTTATAAATGAGTCAACTTCAGTCTTCAGAAAATATTAAGAAATTATTTTATTTCACAGCAAATGAAATATTCTGTGTTTTCTTCAGATGGGATTTTTTGAATTTTTTCCCCCCTTTTGGAAAGCAAAAAAATGATGTTTTTGTGTTGGGGTGACATGAAACTTCTCCTTTTCTTTCTTGATCCCTCATAATTGGTTATATTCATTCAGCTGGCCTTGAGAAAAGAACTGCCTTTCCCCCCATGCTATCAAATTTGCTGTTAAAACTAAACAAAGAAATAAAGGCAGTGGCCTAGAGAAATAGTCATGAAACATTGGAAACCAAAAGGGAAAGCTTGCCAATTGAATCAGTTTTCAATCTCGAAGTGAATGAGGGGGTGAAATTTATGTATACTTTGCTAAGTCACTTGTAAAGTTCTTTGGGTTCCTCCAGGATGAAAGGCATTATGTGAACAAAAGTTGTTGTTATTTGGAATTGCAAAATTTGAAGATATTATTAAAGGATGTGGTCAAATTTCCCTTGGTAAAAAAATTCCTCCGTCACTTTTGCCCACTGCAATTGGATGTTTATAAGGTGCTTGTAGCTGGCTGATTCCCTCCTCAGTGTTAAATACCATTTCAGTGGTCATGTTCCTTTTTGTTGGCAGAGCATTTTTTAATTTCTCGGAAATTAGTTTTACTGGGCAGCTCCCAGTGCTGCTGGATGTCAAACACTCTGTCTTAATCATTATTTTCTATTGATGTTGTTTTTTTCTTGTACCCAAGGGGCAAAGATGGACACTTCTTCATGGCTGAAGTTTTGTCATACAGAAATATCAGTATATGATACAAGAATGACCCTAAGGCAGACCTTTCCCATCATCTTTCCCCAGCATGTAGTAATCCATGAGACTGGTAAAGACAGTGGCATCAGCTTGTTCTCCTCAGGCTGCAGATACAACAAATAGATTGAATCAGAATAAATAAATTCACCTGTTCTTTCTGGAACCCGTATCTGCCTAAATGACAAATGATAATGTTTGTGATACTCAACTTGGTGTATAGAAACCTTTCTTCTATTTGCCAAGCACTCACATTACACCAAACCTTCCTGCCCTTGTCTCCATCCCAGGCTGTAAAGACTGACGCTGACAGCCCTTCTTTGAAAATTACCTCCAGCACAGGAGATAAAGGGCACGGATTTGGTCCATGTTTACCTGGAGAGTCACACATTTGATAATAAATAGTACAGAAATATTGTGCTGTTAAGTTTTACAAGCAAATTCACACAGCAGCTAGTTTGTGGTTTCTGGCAGGTGCCCAAAGATACTCTCTCAGAGGGTCATAACATTCAAAGAGAAAGGGACAAGTTAGCATCCAATTTACAGGCTTCGCTGGGAGGGGAGGGGAATGGATTCAGTTTACAGGTGGGACAAGGGAGGACTGCTTCACTATGTAAGTTCAGGAAGGCTGAGGACAAAAGAGTTGGGCTGCACTTTAGTACTCATATCACTAGGATCTGCAGATACTGGAGTGGGGACTGGAAGGACTCTTCCAATACTCTTACTAACCCCTGGTAGCTTGCTGTATACAGATAGAAATTACTGTGTGCGTTGCCCTAATGAAATCATTCTGCCTGTCTTTGCACTGTCAGTTTTTATAATTTTACAAAGATGAACACATTCAAGAAGCCTCCCCGCTCTTTAAAGCACAAATCACTCAAAATGGAGCAGCAGCCAGCAGACAATACTGGCCTTTGCACATTTTCCAGTCTGTTGATAATGACTTCAGTGCATCCCCACACAGATGTGCAGCAGGTTTCTAAAGGAATTGTGCAAAAGGGCTAGCAGATTGGAAAGTACACAGGGATCCTTGTTTCAGCAGATGGAGAAGAAAACCTCTTGTTTCCTCCTGGGTGTGACATTTTGTCAAATTTGGGGCAACCTAAAGGCTGCTGAAGCAGAGGCCACAACAAATGCCACCATGATCCTCTGTGCACCCAGCTCCCTCTTTGAAAGTTCTAGCTGTCCATTCAGGGAAGCAGCAATGCCCCGCATGCCTGGCATCCCCTCCCTTTCTTTCAAGGTTGAAATGAACCAGCATGAAGAGTAGACAACTGGACTGATTCCAGGGTAGAAAGGTGGGTGAAGAATGGGAGGGGACTTTGTTAGAGACTCATAGTCTTAATTGATTTAAACTGCTTGTTTAGATTCTTTGAGGTAGAGATTCAACAAGCTCTACAATGTTCTTTCCACCTTTGAATGAAGGCACTTTAAACTATTTTAAGTCCCTACAAAAGGAATAGCAGAGCAGCATGTAAAATTTTCTCAACTGACACTCAGGGAAGAAGTTGCAAGTAAGGAAGGAAAAGCCTTTGGAAATTCCTACCTTTCCACTTTGAGCCAAGTCTGGGGTCAGATTGCCTTACCCATAATGCTCCTATCGTAGCTGTGGAAAGACCTCTGAGATGCTTCATAGAGGCCTGCCAGAACCAGCACCCATCTAGGAAGATGGTGTTCTGTTCAAAAATTTCACACACCTAAGTGAAGGAAGTGATCACTTATATCTTGCTTTGCATTTTCACACTTCAATCAAAAATTAGCAGGGGATAAAACCTATTCAGCTCCTGGCCTACAATTAAGGCCCCTTTATATTTTTGGAGTCTTGAATGGATCTTCCTTTGCTTTGTTTTTATTTTGTTAGAGGACTCCAGCATCATGGTTGCTCCAGTCAAAAAAGAAGCTTACACAGTATCTCTGTGAGCACAAAGACGACTGGCAGTTCTGAAAGACTCCTCATAATGCCAAATAGGTAGAAGAGTACTGCATGCATTACTATGTGTGGTATGCAAAGTATATGTTGAAAACAAAATAAGCTGCATTTCCCTCCATGTGAGGATGTCCTTCTCTTCAGATTACTTCACAGTCTTATCTCTAAGAAACTTAGTGTAGCAAAAAGGCATCATCAAATAATTAATACAAAAAAAAAATCAGAAAGGCTGTGAGAAACAAACCCAAACTCTGAAGAAAATCTGTGAAGATTCATTTATTTCCATCACTTACTGCTCCTAAGAATAGTGCTCAAAAGGTGATGCAGATCTCCCAGTCCCATAAGCATTATAAGCATTTGATGTGGTACATTCAGGGTTGTGACGTGTATCTTAGGCACCTATTTCCAAGACTTCTTAGAAGTCAAAATAGGAGGACACCAAGCAACATCTGTTTGTAAATGTGCAGACTTTTACTAAATTCAAATATATGAATTTTGATGTCACTCTGTCCCTGCATTCAGTTGCTTCAAAAATGGAGGAATATACTTTCTTTTAGCTCCATTTACATTTAGGAGAACTTTGTGCATTGGTATGACTCTGAATGGAGTACATAAATTAAAATTAAAAAAAAAACCCAAACAAATATCTGACAATAAACAAGTAGACTCTAAGTCAGAAAACTGCTTAATCACTTGTGCAATTTCATCTCAATGATTAGTCCTGTTAAAAAGTTATGTGAATGCTAAAATATGGGATTGATACTCCAGCTGTGGCTTATTTAATGGCATTTCACTGAGTTAGGGCACAGCCTAGCCCATAATTTCTGGTCCAGCAAGCACAAGGTTTGTCAGCCTTCTTAGGTCACAACCCCTTTCTAGAACTCAATCATTTTTGTGACTCCCTATAAAAATAAGATCGAAAAATCTGCTGGTGATAACATGGTGAAGTCTCTCTAATATGTTTGTGCTTAGGTTTTCTGAGATCTTGGCAGGGAATATTTGACCTTGGAGTTGAAGGTGGTACAGGGAGGAGAAGAGCAAGATTTTCTTGGCCTTGGATTGTAAAAACATTTCAATGCCTTACAAACCCCCTTGATTGCCTTTCTGACCCCTCACTCCCTTCTCCTCCCCTATCTCCCCCAGTCTTGCAATGCAAAAGTTACGAAACATTTGTTAGAGACAGCTAACCTCCATGCAATGGTTTCAAGGGATTGAGAATCAACCACTTTATAGTTGTGAAATGCTTGATGCTCCCTGATAGAAAAACAGAAAACAAAACCAGGGTAGTTCAGCTGTAGATTGGCCAAAGCAGTGGGGAGAGGAGGAGGAGGAGCAGGAAGGTGGTGGAAGGTGGTAAACATCCAGGCTGTGCCTGTGTCTCTAATAACTGAAGTAAGGAATCTTCTGATATTGTCCTTACACCCTGTGTTCTCCTCTTTATCCTATGAGATCAAGTCACAATGTGGAAAAAGAATCCTGCATTCCTTTTACTTTTAAGCAGGTTTTACAGATTTCAGATCATTGTTTGAGATGTTCATTATTAAAATATGAGAATCAGAGCTGAACACTAGATCACAATTAAAGTCTTTCAAAAGCAATATATGAAACTAATTTGGGTTTCCTAATCCTAGCTGGCATTTCATAGTATAGCTTTCATAATATGTATGATATGTGTTTATGCTGTCCAACTACTCAGGTCACTCTGTTAGGCTGTTGATAAATGGCAGTATAATTCTGATAATGCATTTACGAATTCCTTTCACACCTCTCTGACTTGTACCAGTTCTGCCTCACTCTGAAGGTTTGCATTTTGCTGAAACAGCCTGACAAGCACATTTGTTCACTTAAGAGCCAAGGGTTTTGACTCAGTTTTGGAACATATGGATTGCATGAATGTGATGAGATTTCTCTGGTTTTGGTGCCCTGACACTCAGGCCTCTCTCTAACCTTAACAGCAGTGTATTCCAGAGGTAGAAAAGGGTTAACAGCTCCATTTTTGACTGTGCCCATGTGTCATCTCAGAAGAACTTTGTCAGACTTAGGAAATCTTTCAGCAAAACCAGGACCTCAACATAGGTTTCCAAACTCCAAACTTCATCCTAAAAGCAAGGCCACCTTTTATTTCCTGTCCTTTCTTGGCAGGAGCAGTATACCCATGGTGATTCTGTATGCAGGTTATTCAGCCTCACAGCTTGCAGTTTTCCATTTCATTTCCACACAGTGGTACCATAGAAAGACACTTCCTCTTTTAGTGGCCAGCTCGGATTTGCAATTAGCTAATGCTATTCAAACAGCATTTATGTGGCACTGGGGTTTTTCTGTGATATGGTTTCCACATCTACATTCTGCAGGTCACCCAAGATTTTATGAGCTCATACCTGTACTGCATGTCTCAGCTGTGACTCATGAGCAATCGGCCAGCCCATGTTCTCTCCCAGAACATCATTTTACATTTGGAAACTTCCCTAGCTGTAAATATGTCTGAGGTTTACTGTGGATCCATCAATCAGTGACCTATCAGGACAGATGCAAATACTTTCTCAACAAATATAGTCCAAAAACTGCAGTAAAGAATATGAATAATTTCTATGACCAGTTTATCATTTGGGGGTAACAGAATCAGCTGCATCAGTCTTGGAAACTGCTAGTTAAAACTTACTTGGTCATTTGAATATTCATAAAAACACGCAACTTTTAAAGAAAAATATTTTTTGTTGTTTGTGAGCAAACAAGAAAGTATTTCTCACTTCACTGGTGCAATAGACTTGTGGCTACTGTCACAGTTCTGGATTTTCATTAGCTTATATCAAAGAAGTCTGTTAGAGCCTGGAAGGCACTGCAATATATTTTCTCAGAGCACAGTAATAGTATTGTGAAAACCTTCAGAGAAATCTGCCCCTAGCTGAGTGTGAAGGGCTGATGTGACCACCCTGTAAATCTAAAGCTGAAAACAACTAATATGTCTCTTCTTTTCACCTATAAACACCTTCCTAGTAAGGTTTCACTAGAATACGCACAGTTTGAAATTTCAGGAGAGTATTAAGTTAGTTCTTTTGTGGAAAGAATACTTTGAAATACCCTCCCCTCTTTTGCTTAAAATTGGAGATGTCATTTAGTGTATTATTACTATTAATGTTACTTGCTTTATCTCACAGGTTATATTGAGTACCAATTTTTTTCAAGATCCAATTGTACACTGTGTTTCTTAAAACATGAATGCAGGATTCATAAATTAAGTTCATATTCTGTAAATTTGATCTGTTTTGTTTCCATTTGGGATAGAGCTTGGTTAGGTTATTTTGGATGTTCTTTATTGCTGTCTGTGATAAGGGCACAGATGTAATGAATTGTGTGCAAGTAGGGTTCTGAGTTTTGTTTTTGGAGCTATTTGAAAGATGGGAAAATGGAGGCAAAGAGCAATTCAGTTGTCCACCATCACATGTAATTATTGCTGAGAGTGGGAAATAGAACCAGAGATCCTGAAATGAAAGTATGCTATCTACTTAGGGAAGAGGGTCATATAAAGCCTAGGACTTATATTTCCCTGCTTGAGAAACACTAAGGTAAAACACTGTGGTTTACTTAATTTTTGGCATTCTTGGTAGTTGTGGAACTACAGCTAAAGGCTGATGCTATGTTTAGTGCTGCTCCCCTGTTTATTTGTGTCTGTTGCTTTTTATCCTGGACTCCTTGTACATAAACTCTTTCATCTGTGTTTGCACAGAACAAGGAGATTTTGGCCCAAGATTAAGGCAGGCTAGGAGCTACAACAGTGTGAACAGTTTTCAAGAGGTCATTATCCTTTCTTTTTCAGCTACACTGCACCTTTATAATAAGCTGTCCTCTGAACTACTCTTCTGAGATCTTGAATATCTTCCAGCCTGTTTCTTATGGGTGTGAAACCTGATCAGTGTTTGTGTCTCTGTACAAAGGGATGTAGAGTACTGGTGAAAAGCCCATAAGCTTCTGATGTGCTTTTTCTCATCTGGGCTCTTTGACAACAGGAGGGTCAGAAGTTTAACTTCAAATTGGCTTCACAGAAAGCAAAGAAGGACTTAAGTTAGTTTTCAAATTGAACAAGACCCCTTGAATTCAACATACTGCATTGTTCTTGAGGAAACTCAAATAATCTTAGTGTGCATTTCAACAAGCAGTTCTGTCTACCCCTCAGGACCTGACTCTCCTCAAATTTGCTTGCCTCTGAAACTGCAAATGTCAAAGACCTAACTGTTGCTAAGTGTCAACAATACCATTTTCACATGGGGGAAGGTATTTAAATGGAAAACTGATGAAATTTTTCTAAAAATATAGTACAGCAACAGGAATCATGTCTGTTTTACTGCAATAGTTTATAGACTCTTCCAGAGCCCAGATCCAAGTCGTCATTTCACCATACTTATATGCTAGAGTGGCAAATGCCTCAGTGTGGAAATAGCCATAGAAGCATAGCAGACCCTTCTGGGATAGCTGTGTAACACAGAGGTCATGGCTCCATGTAGCTTGAAGTCATGGAATCACGGCGGTTTAGGGTTCTTGTGTTACAAATAAGAGGGAGTCACAGGGTTTTAGGACTAGCCAAAGAAAAATCAGTGCTTTTTCAGATTACAGAGGGTAGATTCACCAGTCTGTTCAGTTAAGAGGGCTTCTGGGGTCAATCAAAGTTCAGTTAGAACTCAGCCATGTCTGATATTATCCACGTCCCTGATGTGTTCTTAAGGAAAACAAATATTGCAGCCATTTTCCACCTCAGCCTTCTTGTCTTAATTATTTATCCCTCTCTGGAGCTGTTGCTGGTGCAGGAGCTGGAAATCTTGTGCAGGTGCACACTCACCTATTAAAATGCAGGGTTCATTACTCCCGTGGCCCATGTGTTGGGCAACCAGATGTTTCTCCATCCCTCTATTACTCCGTACTGTTCCCTTATGGTTTTACGAAGGTAAATGAACTCAGGACAGCAACTTAGCCGTGCTCAAGAGATCTATCAAGGAGGGAGACATATCTGACACAGCACACCGTGTAAAGCTGAATAGTCATGCAAGTCCTTCAGGAAAAAAGACTAAAGATGTTATGTACTTCTAGAGGCTCATTTTAGACTACAATAAATGTGAATGGATTTGGGACATCTTTCTAGAAAATCAACTGTAAGGTAGTTGTTCAGACTCCCTGCACATCAGTGGGGAGAAAGACTGATTCATATGACTTACCCCTCTATTTTATGTGTTTAGTAGGTAAGGATGAACAAAGTACTTCAATGTTAGGAAAAGAAACTGTCACCCACTATGCGCAGAAACAATTTGTATTGCTCTGAAGCTCAAGTCACAGCTAAGGGCATGGCTGAATTGTAAATAACAACAATAGCTGGTTGCACTTGGCAATCTCAGCAATGAATCTGAAAACTGACCAAGTGAGGAGACTATATGGGAATCTGAAGACTGTCCAAGTAAGAAGACTGAATTACAAGCTCTGTTTAAAGCATATGCAGCCAGATAGGCTGGGGCAGTGGCTATGGGGTAATGCCATGAGAGCTTTATTTTGGAGGAAATGGCTTTCTCAGGTATTCAGCGCAGCTTCAAATCCCTTTTAAAAAAAAATCCAACATGGATCTGGAAGAGGGAGAAAGAACGGCTTAATTCTTAAAGATCCTGTGCAAACAATAAACAGAATTTAACAGTCAATAGGCAGATTAAACTGGCTGTGGATCAAAATGCATCAGGAGCAGAGATTTATTGTGGAAAACAAGACATGGGATAAACCCTGCTCTATTGCTGGAGCTCTAACTAACTGGTTCTACTGACCAAAGGGAGGGGGAAAGAAAATTACACTGTCTTTATAAATAGGCATCAGCAAAGCTATTCCTGGCATACTTTCCTGCCCCAGTCCCTACCACCCAGTGGGGTAAATATCTCATTCCAATAATACCACTGATTAAATGACTGTGGGATAAGGAATTTAATAAATTCCACACAGCATGTGAATGATAATCAGGCCAGGAGCTTTTTGCACTTTGGCTTGTGACATATACCACTGGGATATGGGATAATTAAGGGAATATTCCCTCCTGTCTCCACATCTCTAGTGACTGTGGGGCATGCTGAGCCTTCTGTTTCAAGGGGTATAAATAGAGCAAGTGGGATAAAATGAGGTGGGATATATAGTTTGAATACCAGTCAAATCTATAATAGAGGGACATAGTCTTCTGTAGTTTTTGACTTAAGGAGCTTTTGATGTCCTAGTAAATAAATTTATTCATCCTGCATTCAAGGTGTGTAATATACCTGTATGCTTGTTTGATAATTCATTTTTATTCCTTGTTATAAGGATAAAAGCCCTTTTAGGTCATACATGCTCTGTGTACCTGGGAACAAGAGGTAGATGATTTCTTACTCTGCTGTTTTGATTTTAATTGTTATAAGATTTTCTCATCTGAGATATTCAATTCTAGGCTGGACTCTGTCTAGTAAGAAGGTACTTCTTCACACTTGGAAGTCATTGAATGTGCCACATAATATGAAATCCAAACTTGCACATCCCTTATTTCTGATCAGAATTCCCAGGCAGAAACTTGACTCATCCTGCAGCCAGTATCTATGGAATGTGCCTGTATAAATGCATGCAGGTCCTTCCAGTTTCTAGTTCTAATGGAAGAAACCCTTCCAGATTGCATGTGCCCCTCCTCCTGTGCATACTGACTGACCTTTGTTGAGGTATTTGGAAAATACAAAAGCACTGGTAACATCACTTTTATGTGAGAACATGCCAGATAATGCAGTGCAAATTGAAACATTGCATCTTCTCCTCACAGCCATCAGGGAAAATTGGCTTCTGGGGATGCTATTAAGCAGCTGAGACAAGCTAAACTTTTTGATGTCTCCTTCTGGTGGATGGTAAACTCTGAAAGAGTGTCATGATGTCAACGATGCCCCAAAAGTCAAGGATGTAGAAGAGTTCAGGTGGGTTTTTTTCTCTTAAGCTGTGCTCTCTCTGTATTTTGGCAAGAACTATTTAAAAGTTGTGAATTGTTAGATGGCTCAAGGCAATTTTATCTACTATTAACAGAATCCTTGTGTTTTCACATCAACAAGCTTGCAATACAGACTTGGTGCATTTAAATGGGTAAGTCTTCAAATTATGCATAAAAGTAGAGAATTAGTAATATTTTTAAAAATAATAATACAAAAAAATCCGTTGTCCTCTTTTGTACAGGACAACTGCTGGACTGAATCATATATTCTCTTCCCCTACCACATCTCACCGTTCAGCTACATGAGTGGTAGAAATGGCTGCCACTTCATTTAGCCTCTGAAGAAGAGGCTGACACACACTTTGCCAGTGCATTTCACAACTCACAAGACAAGAGATCATGTATCTTGGTTCTGTTCCTGAGTGTGAGAGAAGAATGTGGCTTATGGGTCTGATAGGGGGTAATCAAAGCATAATCAGCCTGAAAGACATTGCAGCTGACTAGTGAAGGTATAGACTTACTCTGCTATAGTCCTGCTTTCTGGCCAAGGTAACCTTTCTTAACCTCAGCGTTAGTGTTGCTGTGAAATATGGCAGCAGCTTGAACTCTACTGTTTCCATAATTGGGATTTATGGCCTCGGTCAGTAATAAGGACAAAAAAATGTGCAATATCAATCACAGCAAGTTATGGGTGCATGAACCAGTTAGCTCAGGCAACTGGCTCTGAGTTTACAGGAGTATTGGTATGGGAGCAACAACCATCTATTCTTCACACCAGTCGCTGAAACAATGTCTTATGTCATTACTGCATCACTTCTTTATGGTGTGTGGTTTTCCACCCAGGGTAGAAAAAGGGTAAGATCAAAAGAAGCTGAATGTCTTCTATTTGTAATGCTCTTTTATTCATCAGTATTTGGGGATCATTTTGTAACATATAGTAGTTTTGAACAGATCTTTAAAAAATCAGGACAATCTGACGAAAAACTTGTAAAAAATTTAAGAATTTGTAATTATTATTTTTTTTTTTTACTTTCTATCAATTGCTTTTTCATCAAAGGAATTTTGCTCAGAGCTTCCCCTGAGGGTGGTGTTTGCCATTTTACAGAAATCTTTCTATCATGGAAGTTTCTATAAAAGTGAGAATTTGTGTTTCAACCTTTACTATTGAATGGAGCTCATTTTCTCCATTACAACTGCTTCCCAGTAATTTCCAACAGATAGAAGTCTGTTCTGTTTTGTGATGATAAACTATATTCTACCTCAGGAAACTGATGCACAGCTTCTCAAAACCTCTAGTATGGCACTAGGTGTATGGAGTGATAAACAGGGTCACCCTGTAGGTGTGGACATTGGTAAGCTGTAGTCTCCAAAGTGACTAATGGGCTTTTCTAAAATTATCTTAGATTACTCCCAAGATACTAATCTGATACACCTTTTCCAAACAAACCAAATCTTAACTTTTTTCTGTTTCAAAATGGCATATTTCCAGTGCAGTCAAGAAGCTTAAGTTCTGCTTTGATACTTTCCAGTCCATCACAGTTGTTATGGAAACTTCTTCAGTTTCTCATATTTTTTTCTTTTCTTTTTTTTTTCCCCTATTTACATTCTTTCCCCTTGCTTTTGAGTTGCTTTACATGTAAGTGCCTTCACTATCACAATGGCTTTCATGAGACAAAAGGGAAAAGCAAGCACCTTTCTGTCAGGTGTTTTGAATCTACTTTTCTCAATAAAAAGCAGTGTTCCATCTGCTCTTGAATGTGCACATCTCCACTGCCAGTCCTATCCCAACCTCACACCCCTCCAGCTGTGCACATGTTTCTTATTACGAGACAAGTCTGTGGAGGAGGATGCAATTATTGCTTGGTCCCCATCTGAAACAAATTCTCAAGATGAAGGATGGCTTCTGAGATTGAAAGTTCTTGTAATAATAATAATAATACCTTTCAGGCCCTTAGCAGTTTAGGTTTCCTTCAAAAAGGAACATCTCTCAGTAAAAGATGTCCGAGAAAACCTATGTTGTGTTGAATTTTATTCTTGGCAAATCTTGTTATAGAAAGATATGATCTGAGTGACATATCTTGTGACTTTGGAATGGATGAAGAATGGGTCATTTAAAAAACAGCTGGGGATAGGCAGTCCCACCTACCTTATGCCCTCTAAATCATTATGTTTTGTACAGTCAAATTGGTTTATATATTTATTATGCTTTTTTTTTTTTTTTGTGGGCGTGGGAGAAGTAGTGGAAGCATTATGAAAACACTAGCTTTATTACTTTATTATTTTACTTGTTTATTTTTTGCTTTATTACTTATTATTTTTTAATGTGAAAGAAAAATCTGGAAAAGGATTACACCTTGAAGCATATAGTACATGTATTTGTATATGTGTGATTGTCACCCTATTAGTGACACTGCAGTACATACCTCCTGCAGAGGACCCAGTAGCCCCACTCACATAAACATGAAGGCAGTACAGCAGCCAGAAATCACCAGGCATCCTGTTGAATAAATCTCCTTGAAATTAATTTGCCAACTGTATATCCACAAAGTTTTGAATAGACTGGTATAGAAGTAATAAACTCTTAGGCTTACACTTGGGAAAACTAATTCAGTTAAAACTTCATGTATTTCTACAATTACTCAACATACTTTCTCCTGTCTGTATTATACAGATAGATAAGTTTTGTTACAATGTTGTAATGCTTAATACTTATCAAAAGAGAAAAGCTTTACTGTAACAGGGGAGATCAAACCAGAGAATAAAGAGGATTTCTCTCTGGGTATCATGTGGAGACTGAAATTGTCATATTTAAACATATTCAAAACTGCTCTCTAATAAGAGTGTTCC
The DNA here is from genome assembly GCA_035221455.1 of Xenops minutus. Classification (NCBI taxonomy): domain Eukaryota; kingdom Metazoa; phylum Chordata; class Aves; order Passeriformes; family Furnariidae; genus Xenops; species Xenops minutus. The sequence continues at coordinate 14,810,942 of JAWWEE010000162.1, read as the reverse complement.
TGTGAATGGAGTTATCATAGTGGAAAGAAGGAGTACAGTGAAGAGTTGTATCCTGCAGAGATGGACAAGTTGTGGTATCAGCTCTGTAAAACACTAGAGAAGCAGATCTGGACACCCCTGCCAGTCACAGATCAAATGAAGAGACCAGAAGAAAGTGCTGGAAGAGTAAGTTAGATAGTTACATAGTTACAGACATCCTTGGTGGTCCTGGGAGCCTGGAGACCTTGAGAGCTCAGTTATGTGCTTTTGGAAGCTTCCATCTACTTTTCAGATGGGTTTTGCAGCAGTGCCTTGCTGTTTGACCTGCGATTCCTGTTATTTATGACCCCCATTCCACTTCTCTTGGCTGGATTCATTCCACTGTGGTCATTCTAATGGGATTCAAATTTCCTTTCTAAAACAAATGCCTGTCCTCCCTCAACCTTCTTTCTTGTGTCCACCTCAGTTTAGCAATGTACATAGCCACAAAGTATTCCCCTGGTTACTGCCTTCTCCTGTCCACCTCCAACTCATGTGACAATTTTGGATTGGAAACATTGCTTCTGTGTTCCTGACTACTTCCTTCAGGACAAAATTTTCCTATTTTATTTATTTTATATAAATGTCCCTTCTGGAGGAAGGTCTTGTTGTTTCTGCTGTTTTAGGAAGGCAGGGAAGGTGTTTAGTTTTACCCACAGCAGCCAGAGTGCAGCATGCTGTTTCTATAAATGGACTGCTACAGTATTTTGTTATAAAATGGCCTTTGATATAGGGTGGCCACAGTCTTAGAGCTTCCAGATATATTTCAGCCATCTATAAAAATGATAAATCTTTCTGTGCCCACAGGATAGGTACACATGTGTTTCCAAGAGCTCTGTTGTGCCATCCTGAAATTAAACTGAGAACTCCTGACTTAATATTGAGAGATGAGTGTTGTACCTTTTTTCCATCTCTTCTGCTTCTGTCTTTGAGCTTCGGAGCTGGACGCCCTGGTTTTGCTTGGGATAGAGTTAATTTTCTTCCTAGCAGCTGGAACAGTTCTGTTGTTTTGGATTTAGTGTGAGAATAAAGCTGATAATGCACTGATATTTTAGCTGTTGCTAAGTAGTGCTTAGTTTAAGTTAAGGACTTTTCAGTTTCACAGTCTCTGCCAGCAAGCAGGTGTACAATGAGTTGGGAGGAAGTGTGGCCAGGACAGCTGACCCAAACTGACCTAAGGGATATTCCACAGCACAGAACATCATGCTCAGTTTATAAACTGGGGCGAATTGATTGGGAGGTACTGATTTCTGTTTGGGGACTGGATGGGCATTTTTCAGCAAAGTAGTGAGTGATAGTATTGTGCATCATTTGTCTTTCTTCAGTTTTATTTCTCTCTTTTTTTTGGTGCCTCTCTTTTTATTACAATTATTATTCTATTTTCATTTATTTGAGTTATTAAAACTGTTCTTAGCTCTACCCAGAGATTTTACCTTCTCTTTTTCCCAATTCTCCTCCTCATCCAGCTGGGTGGTGGGGTGGGGTGTGAGTGTGTGGCTTCATGATGCTTAGTTGCCAGCTGCAGTTAAACCACTACACAGACTTGGACAGTTCTGGTGAAGGGGGGTGGGGACGAGAAATGGTCTCAAATTTGCCTGGTTTTGTCATAGTTCCTCCAGTGGTCTGACAGTAAAGAAAGGAAGTAATGCAGAAAAAGGATTCTGATCCTTCCAATTTTGATGTGTGGTATTGATTCAGGTCAAGGTGCAGAAGAGCTCTGCCCAATCTTGATCCAAATGGACCTGAAGTTACCAGATTTTCAAAGACTGTTTCTCGAAAGAAGTGCAAGAATGCACCAGTTCCAGAAAGGTAACAGGGAGTTATAACTGTTCCTGTTTCTGGCCTTTTAATAGGTGTTTTTTTGGTTTCATTGCTTCCTGTGACCAGAGACCAGCAAGATTAGGCAGGGATGGGGGGCGGGGCAAAAAAGAGGTCAAATCTATAGGCAGAACAGTGAAAATTTGTGAAACAGTTTTGCTAGCAGAGGCACAAAAGATTCCTCCAGACTGTACTCACTGAAATGTCCAAGCCTTTAAGGGTTTGCTTTCCAAATCCACCTTTCAGTTTTATGTGATTTGCTCATCAGTGCCACAAAAATGGGACACGGCAGTTCAGAGGTATAATTGAAAACTCCCATAATGCTTCCACGTGACCTTTAGGTCCCACAGTAACATTACTCAGAGAGACAAATGGGACCTCAGGACAAAGGCTTTCCTTCAGCTCTCCTTTTTTTCAGTTTTCAGGAAAGCAACAGGTCATGCAAAACCAGAGACTCATGAGCCAATGAGGCATTTTGACATGAAATGGTGGATTCTGGGGAAATGATTCACCTACTCAGGGTTGCAAACATTTATTCTGAATGATGTATGTGGTAATTATGATCCAGAAAGAAAGCCATATGCCACAGGGCTCTAAATGTATACTTAATTTTCTGTTTTCATTATATAAAAATAGCAACAACAATCTATTTATAGTCAATGGCAAGACATTTAATAACTGACCAAAATCAGTTCAGAGCATCAGCTCCTCCTGGCTGGGCATTAAAACTCCAGGAAATATCTCTGCTCGTCTGTTATTGCTTCATTATTTACACTAACGATCACAACCATTTGTATAAATATTTGCTTTTCTGATACTGACACCCTGAAGGAGTTCAGGTCAGGACATTGTCTGTGTATTGTACAACATTGCAACACGCAAAGATTTAAGTAACTATGGAAAAGAATAGAAAGCTTAGAAACTCACTGAGAAATTAAGAGGTCTGTCTTGGAGCACCTGCTTGGTACAGTTGGTTTTTATTAAACAATGCAATGTTCAGCCCTGCAGGAGGTCAGAGCAGATGATCTAATGGGTCTTCCTGCCCTTAAAATACATGGACCATGTTGCTGTGCAATTAGTGTCAGTGGAGCCAGTCAAGTGAATTTAGGCTTGTCCATGTAGATTATCACAAAACCGATATTTGGTGAATCAGTTTCCTTGATCTCTCTTTATTTCCAATGAATGCAGTTTTGTTATGGGAGGGGAAGGGAGGTATTTAGAGTCACTGAACAGGTCCACATTCCCAAATACAGTGTCAGCCACCAGACACTGAGGCATTGTGATAGGCATCAAGTGCACTTTGCTCTTATTCACTTTAATTTCCTGGGTGTTTTCCTTATTAGGCTGAATGATGAGCAAATTGGACAATAAAATAAGCATATCAGCATGTTGGAATGTAAGAACTCTTCCACATGTAATAAGCTGAGGAATTACAACACAAAGCACACCTTTCAAATTGACTGATTAACATAATAAAGTTACACTCAAAGCAGCTTGTTCTCAACTTTTAGCCTGAAGTGTTTTTCTTGTATTTCAGACCTGACAAAGGGCTCATGTGCCTGGAAGCATGTGCTTACTATATTTTCAAATATATAAGTTGGTTTAATTAAAAACCTTACCTCTTCCTACAGACTTTGCCACAGGTTTGAATCTAGATAGCTAAGCAGTTTGTTTTTGATCTTTTTTTTTTTATAAAATCTGTGTCATTTTTTTATATCTGGCACAATTAGAAGTATGTTACATATGAATGGCCTAATTTTTGATGACACTGACCATTGTACTTATAGTATAAAGTTAGCATCAGTTTCACATATCGTAAATATGCCTTGTAGGCAGATAATACAGGAGCTGGATAAACTTGCTTTATGACAAAAAGGATTAAGGGGTGACTTGAGCACTGCCAATAAACAGATGTGCAGGCAGAAAAATTGGATGTGTAACTGAGTAGCTGATGAAATTGCAGGATTCAGTCCCAGACACAGAAGCCAGAAAACTGTAAATATTAAATTGCAGGGGTTTTTTGTTGCTGTTGGTTTGGTTTTTTAGTGGTTTGTTTTGATTTTTTGTTTTTGTTTCTGTTTGTTTTTTGTATTGGTTGGTTGGTTGGTTGGTTTTCTGGGACTTTTTTTGCTTGCTATTGGTTTGGTTTTTGGTTTTTTGTGGCGTTTTTTGTGGATGTTGTGTGGTTGGTTGGTTTTGGTTTTGTTGTTGGGTTTTTTTAAATTTTGTTTCCTTAGAAAGTTTGATAAAGCAGTTAACTTTATGCCAAAAGATGTGATAAATCCCCATCCCTTGTCATCTGCATAAAAAGTTTATTAACTACCAACCCAGTTTTGAAGTTAGTGGGCTTGACAGAAGAAGCAGTGGAGAACCTGAACAGCCTGTGTTCCACTGTAGGATAGAGGACTTGATCAAAAAAGACCTTTAACTCCTATTTAAGTAAGTTGTGACAGAGAAACTCTGAAAGGCAGTGAACAGCTATTTACACATCAAGGTGACCTCTGCCCCAGTACATGAGTTCAAAGAGTTTGCATGGTCTCCCAAGAAGACCATCCAGCTGATTGCCTTAAGTCTTTGGAAAGCAGCAAGATGCCAAGTTTACCAACATCAGTCCTGAATTCAGTCAAGTTTGGACTGGCCTCATTGTGGGTGGGCACATTGAAACCTTTGTGTTTCACTAAATGGTGGAGTGTTTGATTTTGTTTTCTTTTCCACCAGGCTGCCATCCTTAGCAGGACTGTGTGATGTGAAGAACGGGTGTTCCCAAAAGCCTGCGTAATATGCTTGTAATTTTTGCAGAAGCAAAGGCTGGTTGGTTCATTCTAGTGAGACATGAGTAGAGCAAAGGCTTGACATGGGGATTCCTGATCAGACAAATGAGGTTGTCAGAGTTTTTTGCCACCCCCATGTTGAAGAGGGTGCTCAGCAGATCTCTGCCATGGTATAAAGAATTTTGTGGCAAGGTCTCTGACTGTATGACAGAAGTCCAGAGAAGTCTGTGCTCCAGAAACATGGAAAAGGAGGGAAAAGGATTTGGTCGTAGGAGGCTGTGAGTGATGTAGGTTGAGGTAGTTAAACTTCTACTCTGAAACATGAGCCTTTTGCTCAGATCCTCACCCTCATGAGTTTGTGGACCCATGCATATTTTCCCTTGGTAGTACAGTCTTCTGGATAGCTACTTAAATCTAATGATAATGGATAGTTTTTCTTAGTTTTGTTATGTTGTTTTCTTAAAAATTGTCCATTGAATCTATTGGTTGGTTGAAAACCGCCAGAGCCCTGCAAAGCTCCATTTCATTAAATTCTAGTTTTAAGTGGTATGAAAGTAATATAAAAACCCCCTCTCTTCTAGAGTTCTGTAACTCATCTCTGGTATGTGCCTTGACAACTCTTGCCAATTTTCACTCTTCTTATACAATATAGCAGAAGATAGTTTCTGTAAGCTAGCAACTTCTCTAAATTCCAATGGTCACATCCTGTTCATCTTAACACCTGTTCAGTGGCAAAGGTGAAATTAAGTTACAACCCAGAAACCTGAAGAATCTCCTTACAGGTTCCTCTGGTGCACTGAAGATCCATGGCTCAAGAGTTCTTAAAAGTTATACTTGCAAGGCAGAATCAAATACTATAAATTAATTACTGCAAAAAAAATTACAATTGCAAAGCTGATTTCTGGTAGAAACACTTGTTTTTTCTATATAAAATAAAAATAGAAAGGTAGAGAGTGAAGAAGTAATTTGAGGTTTAGTGGTTTTTTTTTGTTGTTGTTTTGTTTTGTTGTTGTTACTGAAGCAAATTGTTAGAAAAAAAAGAGAAAAAAAGAACACAAGTAATTCTGCCAGGGTGTGTCTCTTAGGAAATGGAACTTATTGATGTCTAAGCTTAAATTCACACACTGGTGTTTCTAACAGACCATTTCTGTGGATCATTCTGGGGTTTATCCCTTAGCAAGAGCAAACCAAATAATTATTATTTGCCTAGAGGACTGTAATTGAGAACAGCACCTTCCATTCACTTGTTTGTTTTTCCTGCTCCAGATGTGAGATGAAGACCTGATCTGACTGAGAGATTAAATGACTTTGATCCTTATAATATTCAGATAAAACAATCACATGTAATTGAAAATATCTGTTCTAATCAAGAGCCTTTGAGAGTAAATTAGTCTTCCCTTCTTCCTCCTTCTTGTTTGGTGAGTTCACTTTCAAGGTATGATAATAAATGTGTCCAAACTCAATCTCTCCTTTTAACCCTTTCCCAGAGAGGAGTCAAGGAAGAGTTGTTTAAGCCAGGCAGAATTCTGGGACATGAAGAAGCTAGTCATAGTCTAGCCTCTTAGGATGCTTCCTGACTTCATCCCTTTGCTGTTTTCATTGAGGCCTCACTGACATCTCCTAAATGTGAAATAAACCCCTACAAAGACTTAGCAAGCTTTACAGGAAATAATTTACCCTGGAATGTAAAGTGATGTATAGAGGTATTATCCTCTGACTAGTGGCTTATCTTTCTCCCTCCACCCCTCTATTAATTAGTACATTTTCACACTTTTAGAAAATTTGGCTGCATATGGTGTAATTAAAAATCACAAGTCTTTGATGCGGAAGACATACAAAGATATATTAGTCTTCAAAGAGTCTTGATTTAGTGATCTTGATTTAGTGTCATTGAAATACTATGTCAAAATTTGACAAGTCAAAATTACTTAAGTGTTGCCTTAGTAGAATGCAGCAGTCAAGTGATTTACACAGAAATAGGAACAAAAAGCTAATCTCCATTGGGATTGTGATAAGTGACTGCATTTAAAATATATATATGCAGAATAATATAATGAATTTCTTATTGAGAACAATAAGTCTGGTTAGGTCAGTTCCTGATTATCTTTTTTTTTTTTTTTTTTTTTTCCTCTCCCTACAGATGGCAAGCACTGATTTAAAAACCTGCCTCCAGATATTGGGTTTCATTAAAGCGTTTTGTCTTAAACTACTCTGGCTAGCATTAGGTACTTCTTAGTTGACATGGGCATCTAAATAAATATACACATGTGTTTTGTGAGTCTAGATCTTAGTAGCTTGTTTTTATTACCTATTACTACTCTTTTGCTGTCACTGGCAGACAGCACACTGCAGTCTCTGACAGAGATACACACAGACTTGAGTTGATTTTTTTTTTCCAGGAAAGCAAAACAAATCAGTGCATATACTCCCAACCTTATAAACTTCTGCTGGAGACAATTGGACTTTCCAAAAAGAGAAAGAATACAAGGATGACACTGGTCCTTTAATATGGATAATAATCTTTTCTGTGTCAGCTGGCTAGTCACATGCTTGTGTAAGCATTATGAAAATGGAGACATCATAATGAACCTGAAGGAAGTTAAGAGACAACTTTGTAGAGTCACACATGGAGTGCTCAGTTTATCCCCAACATGATGACTATGATGACTATTGATATTGTCACTTATACAGTATCCAAAAGGATGGAAGTGCAGACAGCCTGTCTCAACAGAGAAGTTCCTTCCCCAAAGACAGCTAGAGAGAAAGCAGATTCTGGGATATATAGGTGAAAGACAATTATTTTGAGATAACAAGAATTATTTGCTTCTCTGGGAACTGTTGGCCATGATGGAGGGATGGATGGGAATACCTTGGTTCTTGAGCTCAGGCTCAGAGTGGCAAACCCTCTTTAAGAAGCTGAGACCAAACTTGTTTTATCAAGAACATCTGCTCTGACCTCAGTGCTCAAAACAACCATAGAGACTAAAGCATCCTGTTATGACAACATTCCATTTGCTTCTATTTTGGATAGTTTTTCACGGAGCTCAGAAGGACCGATTGGAAAGTTCTGCTGGTGAATATGCTGACCAGAGTACTGGAAGATATTACAGTTTCATTAATGTGTAAAGCCAAACACCAGCAATTAGAAATATTACCATAAAGATATGCATAATCTGCGCTGCACTGTGAAGTTGCGTACACAGATAGCTCAAGAGCTGATTGCACTGAATAGCATTCCATTTTTCACAAATTAGGTCAGATGAGAAAACTGTGAGGAAAAAAGTATGTGAGTGGGGAGTAGACTTGTAGGAAAGAAATAAACACCAGCCCATGGAAAGGGGAGGGGGATGTCCTGCTGGCTACAAGCCCTGCATTTCTATAGGAATCTTCCAGGCCCAAGGACAAGAAAGAGTCAGCCTAGCTTGACAAACTGGGTGTTAGTGGATGCAAGTGACCTAAAGGTGAAAGGACTGTAATGCCTCTCTGGCTTATGAGTATTCCCCACACCACAGCTCCTGCTTTTGTAATTTGCTCTTGTCAGTTTTATTTATTGCCAATTGTTCATTTGAACGCATCGGCTGCTCTTAGTGACAGGAGAGCCATGCAGTGAGAATGCTGGATGTGCGCTGTGGAAATATGTTTTACCCATTAGTGTCAGAGCAAGACGATGAAGGAAACATTTGTACTAATTTTGAGCCGGTGTTTATGCTCTTAAAAGCCACTCTGTTAAAATGACATGAGGGGATGCAAGCAAGCACAACCTCCAGTTCTTCTTTTTTCATGATATTAGAGGAAATATGTTCCATTTACAAGTTAGAGTATGAGTGCTCCTAGGCTTTGCAGAGAGCTATGTTTTGGGAGGCATAGATTGAGCTAAATCTGGTTTGACTCAAGTGTCATTGGCAGGGATCATCACAGTCCAAAGCTGTATTCAGACATATGCCAAACTCTGGAGCAGGATAGATCTTTTTGGCTAGTCTCTTATCCCATGGGACACCCAGGGAAGATGAATTTTCCACACAATCTAAAAGAAAAACTCATCGCTTTCCCAGCACTTGTCTTTCTAAATGAAAATATTAACATAATCTTTTGTATTAGTTGTTTTCATGATCCTCCCTAAATACTGATTAGCCAATACCCTTCATCTCCTTTCTTAGCCTTCTCACTTCATTTCTTCTTCCTTTGCCTGATGATAAGAGAAAGAAATGATCCATCTAAGAAAATCAGCTGATTCTTTTAGAGGATGGCTAGCTGGAAATTTCCCTGCAGGGAAGCTGGGACAGCCAGCCAGTGACAGTGTTGTGTGAGACCTCAGAACAGATGTACCTCTGAACACAGGCGGGGACAAGACATCTTCAGTGCTGGGAAAATGCTGCCCTGATTTCTAATACTGTTGCTGTGCTCAAGTTAGTTCACTACCATCACTGTATTCTGCACCCAACTGTCACTTACCTCTTTTTCATCAAGGGCTTTCAAGGGAGTTTTGTCTAAGAGATGACTGCATCAGCCTTGAAAAGGAGCACCTGATAAGGTTATCACTGCAGCTGAATAGTCATTTTCCCTTGTCTGGGAAATAGGGAAATAGCATTTCAAAAGCTATAAAATACTGTTGCAGTGATTCCTTCCAAATGGTTCTTCTGTATATGAGGAACTATAGAGCAGACCAGCTAAGTGCAGTCCACTGGCAGCCCACTTGGAGCTCTTCACATGCAGTGTTGTTGAAACAATTGGCATTTATAAATCACGCTAGGGCAAGTGCCCCTTGGCCGTACATGGTATTTCATCCCGCTGGTCAAGACCCCAGGGATGGCTTGCAACCACAGGCGGCACAACAAGTGGGTTGGATAAGGTATGTTACTTTTCTCCTTAGCATTACCCATTCTTTTTTCCTTTACAGTATAGCCCCATTAAGCTGTTGAGTGCTTTCTTGACCACAATTGACTTTGGATAATCCTAGTCTAGCAGAAAAGGCATGATGAGATTTAGCAGCTGGAAGTAAATTTGACACAAATTTAGTCTAGAAATAAATTTCAAATTACTACTTTTTTTAAACAGTGGAATGTGATTAATCATTCCAACAAATTCTCTGGACTTGTGTTGGAGTTCCCAAACTCGGAACATTTTATTAATCTCTTCTTAAAAACTCTGCCTTAGTTTTAATAGAACTTACTAGCTGAATGATAAATGCTTTATTTGAATTCTTTGGCTTTTATACACAGGAGTTCAGATGAGAGCTCATAGGTGCCCTTCTGATTTTAAAATTCACAATTATGCAGTTTCTCTAAGCCCTTGTTAACTTTAGTTTATGCCTATTTGCTTATGTTGTCACTCCTCTATGAAATCTATATGCTGAGTATGAAGCCCATTGTTATTTATTTAGGAACTCCCCATGTACCTTCTAGATTGATATCTGTGGGTAAGTATGACTCTAAAGCCATTGCTAGTGTTGTCCTTTATGGATTCTGTTCAAATATCTGAACATTTTTCAAACTGATCAAGATAAATACAACAAGTTGGAGCAAGTCTTCCATGTTTTATCTCTGTCTCTGGCTTTTCTGAAAGACTGGATTGTACCTACTGTAAGAAAAAGTTCAGACATGTTGTCATCAGAAATGAAGGGTCAAAAATTTTCCCCAAATCTATTTCAGGCAAAGGTGACTTTTTTTGCTTCTGTACTATACAAGTTCTTTCTCAAAGTATCCTCATCTATAATGAGCATAGCTTTAAGGCTGAGCTTTGCATAGTTTACTTAGGTGCCTCTGAATGGGCCCATGGCTGATTTGAAGCAGGAAGGAGCTTGATAGAAAAAAAGGGCTCCGTGATGCCTTCCTGCTGTTCCATGCACAGCTAAGCAACTTCACACTCTGAGAATAAAATGGGAAACAGGACTGATGAAGACATAAAAAGCTATGCAGTGTATGTCACTGGCTTGTGGCCAGATTTCCACTACCTAACCTGCTCCTGACAGATATCACTCTGATTTTCACCTTCCTCCTCATTAATGTCTACTCAGAGCTCCTGGCAGTAAGATATTTTTTTTCTTAATGTCTAACCTGAGTTGACAATGTTTCCAGGGACATGCCGAAAAGCCTTTTTGCTACTTCTTTGCAACAACTTTTTATGACATCTCACAGTCTATTCTCTTTTCTAAATTAAGTGAACTCAATGCTTTCAAAGTTATCATTTTCTAGACCTCAATAGTCTTCAGGGGACAGCCCAAATCTTGCTATCTGTTTGGCTTCTCCACCTTGTGCTCTTGCATGAGTAAGCATACACTCATGGTCAAGAGAGGAGCCTACAGACAGGGATCTCTCCTATGCTAGAGATGCTAAAAGGTAGCACTGGTGGAAGGCCAGTCTTCAAAGCCCCACTGCATGTCTAGTGTAAGGTACTGGCCAGAAACTTGGCTTAGGCAAGTCTGTAAGATGCAGTGCTGCTATCTACTCCCACTGCACTATTGAAACCTTGTCCCAGAAAGAGCTACACCCTTTTTTTCTGACTCTAAAGTTCAGAGCGGGGCTCAGCATTCTGTGGGGAGCCCTGGCAGGGAGAGTTGAATAGACTTTGGAGGCATCACTGCATGTGCATCTGCTTGGAAGCTCTGAGGGACTGCCTTCTTCTGCATCTGGAAACCAAACATGTGGCTTTAACTGCTGGGGCAGAGCATCTGTAGCTGGCAGAGGGCATGCTCACGCATTTCCTGTGCTCTTCTAGCCTAGGAACAAAGCAACCACACTGGCCTCCAGATCTTGCTTCTGAGCAGCTGAGCTCAGTAGTGAGGGGACCCGCTTGATAGAGGCTGTTCACATGGCTGGTGCCAGGTTCTGCTGTAAGGAAAATATGTGAGTGTGTGCTCATGGACCTGTCTTTGCAGGGCTGGGGTCTAGTTCCTATTCTCCATAACCAGAACCATTTAAGAAATGGCTAGAAATGAAAGGATTTACACTGGCAATGGAAAAATATGTTTCCTACTACCTGTCTGATGTATTCTGCTTCCAAGTCATATCAACCCCTGTTCTTTCCCCCTCCTATTGCCTTGTGTCATTGGGGCTGCCTGTTGCTCTGCCACCTCTCCTTCCTTGAGCATCATAACTGATCCTTTAGGGGACTAATAGCCTTCTTACTTTTTTTTTTTGCTTTGTCTTAATGGTACAGTGCACATCTATGTGCTTTCATGATGCTGTTGCCTTAAGGAGAGGGGGAAGAAACTTTCCAAGACAACTTTGTGTGGGTAAAGTAGAGAAGAGTTCTTTTACTTATAGGGTTTTGGGGTACAGAATAT
>JAWWEE010000162.1:14746747-14787355 GCA_035221455.1 Xenops minutus | reverse complement strand
TCCAGGGAGGCTGGATCAATAGCACAGCTGCTCAAAAAGGGTGGAGAAGAGGAAAAAGCTGACAAATATCTGCCTTCAATTTAGTTTCTGTCTGAGATTGTAAATTTATGTTTGTCAAAACAGTCTGACTGCCTCGGGGCAATAGCTCTCAATGTTTCACTTTCATGCAGTATGTGCTTAGGAAGTCATAGTTATCTCAGTACTAAATGCCCATCACTTCACCCACAGGGAGAGAGCAAGTGCATTGATAGGAGAGTGGTATGGAACCAACAGACAAGGCAAAAACTGCAACCCACTGTTCTGAAACTTCTTTTCTGCTTTGTGGACACTGAAATGACCCATTGTGCTAAATGACAAATTTGTCTTTTGTGTTCTTAAAGATAACATTTAGAAGTGCAACACAGTCTACTAGAATCATGAGCCTGTGTCTAAACCTTTGACAACATCATATCTGAAAATTGAAAGTGAAGCATTTAAGCAGATTTAAAAACTTCATGGTGATTTTTATTTCTTTTCTCCTGGTGACTGCACTCATGGGCAACTCACATCTGGAACATGGTGACTGGTTCCAGACAACTTCAACAGACCTCTAATTTTAATTTCTCTCTCCCATTTTTTATTTCTACAAGTAGTTCTAGAGCTTATACCTGGCACTGCAATCCAGAGGACATTTTTACAAAAAAAAAAAAAATGATTCCCAACTGATTTATATATTGTCCTGTACTAAAAGTGAAGTTGGATTGCTCTCAATGTTATTGGTGGTCGTGATGCTGGGAGCACAAGATATTTCTATGAAGAGCACTAAAATTGAAATAACCATATGGGTGAGCTTGGTTGGAGCTGAGTGCTATGAGTATTGTAAATGAAATTAAAAAGGACACAGCATGAACATACTGCACTGAAAACTCCTTTCCTGTTTTAGTAATGGCTCTGGAAGAACAATACGGAAGCAATTTAAAGCATTTGCATTAGCTTTTCACAGGATGAGTTTTCTCTTTTATATTTTACCTGCTCTAGAGGTTTAAACTAGAAACCTTTATGTGGTAAATTTCGTTTCTGATTTTCCTGCCAGGATCATTCTTGCTATTGTGTTGATTAAATTATAAGCTTAGAAGATTTTTTCTTCTCTCTCAGAACAATGTATTCCATAGAAAACAGTGCTCTAACAGTCTCAAACATTAAAAAAAATGCACCATCACAGCAAAATAATGATAATGTTAATATTAAAAATAGTAATAATGAATATTATTGTTTTAGTATATAATCTGATTTTTGAATCTGAACATTTCCCTGAGGCCACACATTTGAAACATTTCTGTTGCTATGAGAAATAAAATGTAAGGGATTTTTTCTTGTGTTTCTCTTTTAATTGATTGTTCCCAGGAAAGTACCTTTTTTTTTTTTTTTTTTAATAAGGACTTATTACTGTAAACAGTCATGAAGGAATGACAACATCGACAACATCTTATAACAGTGACTTCTCCTTCAATATATGTATCTGTCATTCTCACCAGGGTGAGTAGTACTTTTGAGAGCTCTAGTTTGACATTTTCCATCTGTGCCTTCAGAAAGCCAGCATGTGAAACCTCTTGCCTAATAAAGTAACACCACATACTCCCTGACTTTAATGATCAAAACATTTGGGGGTTTTTCTTAAGGAAACTTGCAAATTCTTTTCTTTGTTGAAAATACATCTAGGGTGTCAGAATTGATCTGAAATAATATTTGTAATAATAAGCTTGAGAAGGGTCAACTTCAACAAACATCATCATCAAAAGGACACTGCCACCCATAAAAAACTATGAAAGTAACCTGCGCTACCTTGCAGGAAAAAAGAAATCCTGGTGACATGGCCCCAAGGGCAGCTATTTCTGGGGTTCTCCAGATGGCAGAGATCATTCTTCCCTTGGCACCTGGACTTCTCCTGCCTTATCCTGCTGAACAAAGACTGCATGTCCTTCCTCCAGCCCATGCTTCTCAAGGCTTCTTCTGCCATTGGTGGGAAATGACACATTCGATTACAATGTTGGATTCCACTCCTTCTGGACTGGCTCAAAAAATACAACACAAGTGTGAAAAGCCTTTATCCATAGTCCAAGGTCACTTGGGAGAATAAAACTGCTATGGTCAATTCACCATAGTGTAATTTTCACCTGTAACTCTTTTGCCACTTCTCATCTTAAGGGAAACAAATCAAAAAAGAGACATGAATCCAGGGAGCTTTCTCCTTGCCAGAAAGCCATAGGAAACCTAAGGAAGTGTGGTCTGTACACTCACACCCTGTTTATCTCTATCACATGTGGGTGTTGGAAGCTGTTTCCTATAGGCGGTATACAGGCAGATCACAGGAAAATAATGAATGTGGCACCTTGTGGTTACAGACTAGATACAAGAAGGAAGAGGAACTGCCTCAAACCTCATTGCTGGAGATTTCTACAAAGATGTAAAATGATCAAGAAAAATAAGGCTTGGAGGGTGAAGCCACCTGATCCACCATGCCACCATGGTGCTCTTAGTACACTGTGATGCCTCAGGAAATTCATGTTAGAAGAGATAATAGAGTAACATGCCATTCCCAGAGGTAAAACAGCAGGAAAGGTCTGCAGGACCCCAGATGTAAAATCTCACCTTGATAGTTCTAGGCACTGAGAATGTGTTTTAGAGTAGATATCTGTAAACTTTGAATTGTTCTAGAAGGAGTTTTCCTTAGTTTTGTCAATAATTTTACTTAATCCTATACCCCCTACTGCTTTCACAGGACTGTAGATTATATGGAGATGCTTCTATTTCTTTATGTAATTACATGTAATCTGCTTGGGACAAAATGTTGGATGAATTCATTAATATTATATACAGATTATATTCTTATAGTGCTATCATTCACTTTTTGGTACACAGGCATAAAATAAGACAACGAGAAGTACCGAGACCAGATAATCACTGTCCTATATGCTCGCTACTGGCATCAGCCATTACCAATCCACTTTCCAAACTTTTCTCTTTATGCCCAAAAAGGACCTCTGAAATCTGTTTTTCAGTTCTTCTTCCAGAGAGAAATTAAAGCCCGATGCTAAGGATGCTTAATGTTTCTTAAGTTCCCTCAAGAGAAGTGTTTTGTTAGCAATGTTGTAATAGTTTTTGCCCCTTGTTTTCATTTTTGTGAATTATTTTTTCTAAACTGGAGACCAGGGGACAAACAAGCTCTTTGTTGGAAAAGGAGCATCATTGATCCTGTGACTGCTTATGCATCCCCAAAGAATGTTTTAAAGAAAGGTTACTTTTCTATCCCAATTTTCACTCAAATAGATGGAAAAACAAAGAGAAAAAGAAAACAACATTCCTCTTTTTGAAGAGCGAGGGGAAATAATTCTGAGAAAATATTTTAGATTCTTTTTTTCTGATGTGCCATTTTCTTATTTGTTGCTGAGGAAACAACATGTCCAGGTAACTAACTGTGTGCTGGCCTTTCACAGGCACCTCTTTCTCTTTCTCTCACTCCCAGTTTATAATTACCCCATTTTTTGCACCCTCTGATTCTGTTAGGATGGAAGCTAAAGATTGCAGCGGAGGTATCTATGGTACAGAAATGACAGTTATAACTAATACTCTTTTATTGACTTTCTGATAGTCTCAGCAGAGAAACAAATCACAGGAAACCATTGCCTGTGAAAAAATGCCTCCTCCTGCTTAAATTAACAGTGTATTATAAGACAGCATTATGGAGGCTTTCTAGGTTTCTGTTACATCAGAAGAGTAAAGGCCTTGAGGAGTTTGGCAAGATGTAATAATGTTATTTGGTCAAGCATGAAAAAGGTCCCAAAAGTTCAAAGCAGATCTATGAGGAACTGCCTTCTCAGTTCCATCTGCCCTGAATGTATAGGATGCTTGAATGGTACTCAGGTATACTGTATGTCTTTCCATTCTACAGAAACTACTTCGATGAACCACAACCCCAAACTTAACTTGGCACCAGAAACCATTATCATCTCTAGGTGCATGAGCTCATTCTGCCTTTTTACCTTCAAACTGCTGTCTTCTTGCTCTTTCCTGCCACTTGCTTGTTTCCAAACCAGCAACCAAGAGATTAGAAACAAATGGCATGCAAAAGGTGACCTTTGGAATTGAAGAACCTTTACGAAATTAATACCTCCTGTTCTCTTCTGACAAGGCATCTACCCTTCAATGTGTTTACAGACTATATTGTCACTCTTAGTATAGAAGTTGGCGGCAGTGGCAAGGAGTGTTCCTTGGGGTCATGCACTTTGCAACAAAACCAAAATAAATCCTAAAGCCATCTCTTTTACATGTATTCCTGCAACCTCATGACTAAGTACCTGAAGCATAAGCTGGGGAGAGAGCAGCTTGGCCAGAGCTGCAGTGTCCTACAACAGTGGGTGTGCTGCAGCCTCTCAGCTCTCTCAAAATCAACAGGGGATGAGTTTTTAAGGTCAGTGCCTTTGAACCTGTGAAGGGAGCACTATCAAGTCTTTCTTGTACAATCTCTGGGTAATTAGAGGTCAGCCAGCTAATCTTTGTGATTAGATCTTTTGCATTGCTCAACTATTTTCAGAAAGAAAATATCTTGATTCTACTTGTAGTATTTTGTAAGCTGAGGTCATCTGTTACCCCTTCAGCTCCAGTCATGTTTTTGAACCTCTCAGTCCCAGAAAGAACTGCAGGAAAATATAAGTTAAGTTTGTTTAATATTTTTGCAAAGAAATTCATTGCTCCAACGTCTCTGCTCCTCCTCCCTGAGACAGTCAGAAAGCCCTTTCTAGTGGTTATAAATACACTGTATTGCTTTTAGGGGCAAAGTTGTTCCTCCTCATTCCCTGTGAAAGAGATTCCTCTCATGATGGAAATCAGATAAATCAACCCATAATGCTTGTTTAATCTTTCCTCTCCACTGCCCAGAGAGATGCAAAAAAGAGTGAGAGAATGATTTTTTAAAGCTCAAGGCTTATGGGTCCTACAAAGTCAGGAGACACATTGAAATTCTCAAGAAATGCCTGCTTACGCAGTAAGTTTTCATAAAGCCCACCTTAAAGGTACAATGTTTTATTTCACTAAAGAATGAAAAGGTGTATTTCATAATCATCATTTGTTGCAAAAATGTAGCAGAACCAGAGGCATTTGACCTTCTTGGGGGTTTTTCTGTCAAAAAGAAGATGTGTTCAAATTGATTGTGAACAAAATGCTGCATTCATGCTCTGGAAAGAAAAAATTCTAAAACAACTGCATACTGTCTCAGCCAGCTTTTGTGCTGAGGGAACTGAGTAGCAGTCATTTGGTACTGTTCTGTTTCAACTAGAAAGAGGAACATCTGACACTCAGAAAACATAGCTGGTGTGCTTGGGCATTTGAAATATGTTTACTGACAAATTAAAACAGACTTTGGGTGGAAAACTCAGGCTAGTAATGCTGGTTTGAATGGAGCTGATCCCTGTACTAAATTGGAACTGGTTCTTTGGGATGTAAAAACTCCATGTAAAGCCTTCAACTTCCACTTCTAATTTAGCCCACATTGTAATGACATAAAGTTACCACTTGATGGCTCTTTGTCGGTTTAGGTGGATGAAATAAGTTAATGGATCCCTACCAGTCCTTCACAGAGCACGCAGGATTTGTCTACAGGCTCACCAGAAGCAAAAGAACTGTGAAGCTGTGAGAAAAGAGCCACTCAAAAGACTCCTCTTCTTCCCTGGTCCAGAACACCACGACGCAATCTATCACTGCTTTCACTGCCCAATATGTGGATTTTCCTTTCTGGAGATGTCTGCCCCAAATCTTTCAGTATTAAAACCAGATGCAAACCAAAACAGCAATAAACAGCAGCAGTTTGATAGCTTCTCTGACTTTTGTACAGCAAGTTTCAGAGGTGGGGGAGGAGTGAGAGGGGAAAAAGAGCACTGGAAATAAATACCCCTATGAAGAAATTACAACATCAAAATGCAATTCCCTTCTTCGTGTTTTTCTTAGAAAGCAGTTCAGTTCCATCTGGCTGTGGGCCTGCAGCCAATGCTTGCTACAGAAGAACTAAGACATTCAAATATAAATAAATAAATAAATAAATAACATACCAAGTGACTCCTGCACCCATTTCTAGAGTGAGGCTCTCAAAGATGATACTGTTCCAAGCCAGCTTTGCACCCCCATGCAAATATCAATCTTGCTTAGGCTGACAGAGTTTCAAATAGAGCCATGTTACACACACATTTAAGAGAGGTGGAAGCAAAAGGAGCGGATCAGTCAGATGACATAGAACATCTGAGAACAACTGAGAACTTCTGTTCTCAGCCATGGGTGACTGGAGAAGCATACATGGGGCAATACATGATTGTCATGGTGATGATTATTTATTTCCATCACTAACAAGCTCTAAACAACGATGTACTCTTCAATTATAGGCTGGGAAAATGCAAAGACCCCTTGAAAAAACCATTTGGGCAAAATCTCCAAATAATATGTCCTCTTTAATAGGTAAAGAAGAAAAAATAGAACAGAAAAGGAGGGATTCATTTATTCTAGCAGCTATAGCAACGCCAGTCACTGCTTCTGCATCATAGAAATTTGCTCTGGCCACGGCTGTCAAAAATAACAAGGGATTTTAATTGTCTGTGGTTGATGAATTCTGACATGAAACTCCTTAAAATTTCTTGCTACACATGCCGTACCAAGATGCAAGGCTTGTTTCATGATGGGGAAGAGAAAACCCCAAACGCAAGCCTTCAGAACTATCTTCCCAAAAGACCTTGGGCTTTTGTCCTGAAATTTTCTGAATTAAACTGAAAACTGTATTTTCATTCCCATTTCTGTTGGGCTTAATGGGAACTCTATCTGTTATGAATGTAGAATCATGGTCAATGCAAAAATTGACACACAGCATAGCAAGGAAGGAGACCCTAGTGGTCTCCAACTCATGGAAATAATTCTGGGCATATCCATGGGGTAACCTGGAGTATGACACAATAAGGGTGTCATAGTGAAGTGCTCCTTCTACTCAAATGTATTCCACCACTCTGCTTGAGTCCTCCCAGAAGCTGACAGAGACAAATTTTTTGAGAAAATGGCAGAGAAGAGAGCCAAAACAGGCAGGTGAGATATATCATATACCACTCCTGCTGGCTGATGCACTAAAGCAGTTGGGTGTTGAGAAAGGAATCTGTCCCATTTTTGCCTGCTAGAAATCCTGATTGGAAGCTGATTTTCATATTGGCTTGGGAGATCAGAGAAGAGGGTGAAGTGGGAAATGAGAAACAACAGATCTGATGTGAGACTGCTAAGTTACCTGTCCTTAATCTTTGGCCCAGTTGATTGGACAGCAATCTGACTTCTTGCAAGTACAGCCTCCAGCCAAATGTAACCCAAAGTAGTCCATTCTCTTCAAGGACTTGGGGAAACAAAATTAAATCAGAGCAATACAGGATTATGTCACAGATTTTAAACAACTTATAAAGATAAACAGAGAGGGTTAGATGACTAGATGCATGTTTTCATGTATCTCTGGGAATTTAACTTAATGTCTAAGAGTCAGGGCAAATTGAAAATTTGAGCATTGTCTCTTTTGCTTCAGTGGATGAAAATCAACCTTATTTCACATCTTCTTAACACTCACAATGTGGTATGTCAGCATTGGCTAGTTAAGGGATTTGTGAGTGTGTGTTTCACCAGTTTTATTTTTTGGGGTCAGCTGAGTGAGAGAATATTTAGCACCACCTCAGCTTCAACTGCCAAACTCATGAAATATCTCCATCAACCCCTGTTAGATCTGTCATTGATAAAGATAGTTCAAGGAGTCATCCTGAAAGCAGTCAGATAAGCACAGAATCGGCCAGCGATAGGAAGGAAGGGTGGGATCACAAACTGTCAGTAGTTATCAGAGCAGCATGTCCAAGCAAGGCACCAGCTCCCCAGCTGCCAAGTACCCACGACATCAGGATGGCCTTGTGCCTTTGAGTATGTCTCTGCTGACCTTCCCTGCACTTACTGGGGAAGAAAGGGAGAAAGCTACAGCCACCCCAGCACAGACAGAAAATGAGCTCTCAGAGCAGCTGGGCTCTGACCTTCCCTCCTCCAAGGAAACTCTCTTGTTTGGTTTCAGAAGGGGAAAAAAAAAAAATTTGGAGGGTTTTTATGGTGAGGGAGGGGGGAAGCCTTGGAGTTGGGAGATAAAAACATGACAAATTTTCACCATCACTAGATGCAGCCTATGGTGAATATTCCACAAGGGGATTGGGGGAGGGAGGGAGGGAGGGAGGGAAGGAGGGAGAAGAGAACCTGTTATTTCCATCTGAAAATAATTTTAAAGGGGATATTTATCCCACTGGGTAGAACGATTCTTAACTAAAGAAATGTGCCTGGCCAGTGAGGTACTATGAAGAGGGAAAGAAGATCCTTCCTCTCTGGGAGGCAAAACACAGCCTAAAAAAGGTTCAAAAGTGCTTCTATATGCAACCCACTAACTCTGATGTATGTATTTTTTCTGGGGAAAGAAACTGAACATTTTTATTGTGACAGATTATTGATTTCTTCCGCCAAAGCAGAGAAACAGACAGGAGGTATGGAAAAAGAAACTGATTAGTTTAGAAGTTGCCTGCAACCTGGGTTTTGAAAAAACCTTGCTTTATAGAACTGTTATTTAGTCTTGCTGAGAATTAATCATTTTTTATGAGAATTTCATTAAAGCCTGTGTGGAAAAAAACAGGAGGAAAGATGAGGAAAATGAGAGAGATGACCTAAGACCAAGAACATCTTGACTGCTACAGAAGCAATTGTTCATGTACTGTGTCAGGAAAGAGGCAAGGAGCATTCATCATCAGGTTCACTCTAGTTTTTTTGTTTTCTTCTCCAATCCAGTTTAGAAGAGAAGCAGGAATGAGTTGCCTATGACTCTTTCACTTCAGAATTGCTTGTCCCTTTTTCTGTGGTCATATGACATTGCTATCTGGGCAGGGACCAGATTTTTCCACTCTGTTGACACAGTGCTGAGCACAGGAAGTCAAGATCTGGGACTGGTAGATGTTACCACAGCTGAAATTATGTAGAAGCATAGTAAAAGATTTCCTGTAACTTAGTCTTTCATGAATGTTTCCAGAAATAAAGTGATCCCCTTCCACTTAATGGGACCCCTGGATTTCCCTGAGAGCTTTGTCCACAGAACCTTTCTCCAGAAGCTCTGATGACTTGATAGAGTTTATCCTGTCCTTTGTTGCTCATTGATTTGCCCATCTGGGACATCTCAGACTCCTTGAATGAAGGTGCAGACATAAGGGACCATGGGCAGACTTCTGGAGAAACTGTTGGAGAGCAAGGGTGAAGGTGGTTTGAGGCTGTTCTCCAGCGTGAAGCATTTCCTCCAAGAGTGATAGGGTTATGTCAGAGACCTAATAGCACAGTCAGTTCCATTGGAATGCAGGCAAATCTTCCCGTCCACTTGCTTCTAAATCCCTAAATCCCAGAGAAATAGGCAGTGCTTACTTTATTTACTAAAAAAAGACATCTTACCTTTCTTCTTCTCATAAATTTCAATGACTCTCTGAATTTAACAAAGAAATAACCCATATTCTTTCATGCACAGACCTTGAGCTCCTGATGAAATACTTCTACAGCAGACAGGAAAGTCCATGGAGCAGTCAGGACTGGTAATATTCATTTGGATGGAGGCTGTGAGGTTTGTGAATGAGCACTAGTATTTCCCCAAGTCATGCAAGGAAAACTCTTTCCACACAAGATAGCATATTTCTCTATTCAGGCCTTGGATCAGCCACAAGCCAACTAAAGTTCTGTACCTGCTCTCTCAGGAGGTTATATTACTCCTGGTTTAAAGCCAGTCCATAACTCCTACTCAAAGCCCAGGCAAAATGAACTTGTGTCTGTCTGCAAAGTACCATGTAGCCATACCCATGATAACAGGCTTTAGAAAATAAAACCTGAGCACTGATCTGCAATGCTTTGAAGAAATGGCTTTGAATGCCAGGACCACTCTTGCTTAACAGATTTTAGCCTAATCTGATTTATTTATTGTTTAACCTGCCATGTGCCTGCAAACCAGCTGGAAGCACAGCCGGCTAATTACTGGGCTGTGCCAGCATAGGCTGCTTTTGATTGCTTGAGACAAGATGCCTGTAAGATGGACAAGATTTAAGGCATACAGTTATTGTCTATGACCCTCTTTTAGATCCTAATGAGCTCTGAGAGGCTGAAATGTTGTATTGGAGAGGCAGCAGGGATCTGGCTGCATCAGGGCAAGGGCTGCATCTGGAAGTTATTTTATCTCGAGCTTTCCTGGTCTTTTTTCCCATTCTCTCTCTTGTACATCTGTGAGGTGGAATGTGTTTAAAGCACACTTCTGATAATCCCTCTAGATCTTCTTCTCCCCTATTTGCACCTTTCAGGGGGCATCTGTGCTAACATGTTTCTGACTTTTGCCCTAGACAAATGAGACATCACTGGTTTCCTCAAAGACTGCGTGAAATAGCAAAGATTTTTCTTTGACCTGCACATGTTCACATGCTGAAATTCCCCTTTGTAAAAAAGACTTAGCTCCAGGAAGCAAGCTGATCCTGAGCAGGAACAAAGTGTATTGAGGATTACCCCAGCCCCCATCTTTCATGCTTATTTTAGATGTGGAACTGCAAAGTGAAATCACTCTCAATTCTGCCGTATTCATGGACTAGTCCTTCCAGTTGCTACATATACTCGCTTCCTGGACTAAAGAGGCAAAGACATCACAATACCTAAGAAAATCAGCACTTGACAAAGCTAGAGGGGCAACTTTCTTATCAGCCAATATTTGAACTTTAACCCTTGGGAAGTTAAATATAATTAAATATATATTGTTTCATTAAATATACATTGCTTGGGGCTATTGCTGGCCCCAAGTGTTTAAAGTTCACTGGTTCATGTTACATCTAGTGTACTGAGAAGATGAAGGTCTGGGCCAGAGAAAGAGAAAGTAACTGACCACTTAAAAATAACAAAACAGAACAGAACCAAAAAAGAAAAAGATGATCTCAATAATTTGAAGTCTTTTTATTGGCCTGGAAAGGGTGGAGGAAGCAGGAGGATGGGAAGGGCAGGAAGCAATCTCTTTAATCCACAAGGGTTCTGGGAATCTGGCTGCCTTTGGAGGACTGAGAGAAATGGGAAAATAAAATAAAAACATGTTCAAAATGCCAAAAATGATAGGAAATGGTTATCAGCTTGAAAAGTTCCTCCAAGGGTTATTAATAGCTAACAGCAAGGAAATCATGACTCATTGGGAAGATAAGTATATCCCAGCCCCTAAAATGTGAATTGGTTCAAAGTTGCTTAACCCTGACTATTCTATCATGGCACATACAGGGACAGGCTATCACTGAAGTATCACCACATGTACATAACCCTTTTCTATCTTGCAAAGCACTTAAACATGTGCATAATCCCTGTTACTTTTCAAGAACTATAAGCATATAAAAGTGTGTTAAATCTGGACAAAATTCAATACTGGATTTTAACTACATTGCAAAAAGAATTGGGATATTGGACTTTATCAGACATTTAGAGTCATTTGTATATAAGTGGCTAACTGGTGGTGGTTTTGTCTTGAACCATGAAATATGAAATTGCCATAGGATTTCACCTCACTGCTTGAATCATAGGCATTCTTATTTTCTGTCATGTGTAGGGAAACTGAGGCACAAAGGCATTAGTGGAAAATCTTTTAAACTCTGGTTTCAGAGGTGTAGGTGCACATAGACCTACAGCAGTCCACTTCCAAAATCCACACAGGCATATTTGCTCGTAAGCATACATATAGGTTTTACTATTGATCTGTAGGCACAGGAGTACCAGATTTGTAACCTAACAAACATTCCTAAAAAACACCAAGGAGATCTGGAGACTGGGAGAAAGCTAGACAAAAGAGGAATTGTCAAATGGACAATTGTGTTGCAATGAAGTGTGAGAAAAGCCAGTGAAATCCACAGCCTTGTTAACCACTACTACATGCTAGCATTGCAATGAAAAATCTTTGTGCTCATAGTTAAGCTAGAGAGAGGCTGGGGGTAGGTCAGCACTGAAATTGCAGTTTAAAGATCAAGTAAGCAAGCAAGCAAGCAAGCAGTGACCAAATTGGTGGAGTGGGCCAGAATCACCTGAATTCTGGCCAAATGTATAAGCCTTAAAATTGTCTATCCTCTGGGCTGGACATATCCAGCAGCTTTTCTGCATCATGTCTAGATGCAAAAGAGTTTGTGACATTCCTGCCCTAAAAATCACAGCTATAAAAATGGCTTTCTGTGTATTAAGCTGCCTAAGATATTCTCCTGACATAACGATTATTGTATTTACATAATCACCTAATCAACAAACAGGCCAGAGGGAGAAGAGGCTTCAGTGATGATATCACAGCTCATTCCCCTGTATCACTTCCTCTGATAGGTGTTTTTCTACCTGGCATGTGAAACGTCCAAAAAAAAGGGTTGCCCTAGATCCCCAGGTAGTCTCCTTCTGAGGTTTGATATCTGGCCCCTTTGAAGTTTCCCTGATGTCTGGCTTATACCTCCTCTGTGGGAAGGCAAGTGCCTGACTCTTTTCCTGTCACTAGTGGGAAGAGAGAACATGTTGTTGGCTTCCTGTGACACCACCTTCTCCAAGTCTGGAGCTGGTTCTTCTCTTTCCCCTCCCATTGTATAGCACCACAAGCAAAAGAACATAAGGAATTTTTTTCAGTGTTATACACAATGGGAAATCATCCTGATCAGACTGCTAGAAAGGAGAAGAAAAGCAAGCTAATAAATCTTTTCCGTCTCTCAACCCTATGGTTTTCTATTTTTGCATTGGAATGGAACATAATATTCTAAGTTCTTCGGCACAACAATGTGTCAGGCAATTGGTAACAATGCATTGGACTTTTGGGTGGGCGATGCTCTTTTGTAGCATGTGTGAGAAGGATGATTTTCATCAAACAGCTTTATGGCTTCAATGAAATATTTGTAAAGTGGCTTCTGCAAGTGTGACTGATTGTCGAGTTTTATTCTATTTTCTGTTTTCATTGGTTTATGTAAATCAGCAAGTATTATGTATACTCTGTATTTGATCATTTCAAACCCATAATTGAAGAATTTGTGTACTGGAGTAAATTTATGGTTTCTCTGAAATCCTTGTTTGCTATAAATAAAAGCTTGTTTACCCATGTGTCAATTAATAAGAACAGAAAAGGTGTTAGGAATAAACAAGCTGGTTTCTTTATTTCTATGATGAATGTGCATTCATGTTTATTTTACGCACTCAGATTAAGCAAAGGGAAAGCTTTTATTCATTTTTTCATTTGCCATGTATTTAATGAAATGTATTACACAGACATTTAGAATATATCAGACAATATGGAACATATTACAGCCTGTAGCAGCTGTCATGATATTTCAAATATATTACATGGAATGACATAAAATATTTTCAACATATTCTTATAATTTTAACTTATATCATGTGGTGTCCCATATTTTAAGCAGCAGAACAATAGGCCAATTCTTTTTCTTTTCTTCTTCTTTTAAAAATTGCATTTTATATATTGTCAGATATATTTTTACCATGTGTGCAATAAATTATATAAAACACATAACACACATATGGAAAAGGTATGACTTTTTTTGAGTGGGGCAGGTTGTGGATTGCTTAGCAAGAAACTTAAATCTATTGTGCATTGTTTAAACAGCAGCCGGTATCTCTGGTCTGGCAGAGGGGTTTGTAAAACTAATATTTGTGATTTCCAGCAACTGAGATGTTTTCTGTTGAAGTTAAGTCAATAACATAGATAGTCACAAAAATCTGTGTCACTTGATGTACCACTCCGAGCAGCTAGTCTGAGCCAGGTGATTACAACTCGCGATGGCAGGGTTATCTATGCCACAAACACAACCCAGCTTCTGAGACGGTGCGTGCAGTGTCCTTACCTTCTCTCTGAAGGTGATGGGAAACTCAGAGTAATTTAGTTAAGCTCACTGAGCCTTAGAGAAACCAATGCCTGTTTAGAGAATTATTATAGTTTTAGCCTGTCAGGTTAGCATACTGGAGCTGTAGTGTGCAGGAATCTTACAAAAAGAAGATTAAGTGGGTCATAAATAGAGTTCTTCTCTCCTAGTGGATTTCAGATGCCTATTGGTCACATTTTCAAGAAATGTGTTAAAATCTGGACTAGTCTGAAGTTGTATTTGTTCAATTAGCTGTTCTGGTCTCCTCTTTGTCCTATGCAATCCTGTGCTGCTCAGGAATGAGCCCATCTCCTCCATGCTGGTTTTGGTGGGTATTCCCCTCCCTCTGCTCTGCAGCTGCTCAGATTTGAACAAAGTTTCCGAACCCAAATAAGATGACATCCAGGCCTTAAACTCTAATTTGGATGATACTTTCACTTGTGACTTTGGAAAAGGAGCTAAGTCCAGAGTACACTTTTTCTGTGCCCTACTGGACTATTGCACCTTTGCTACATGCAGCAGATGATGAGTTGCAAGGTTCTTATCTCACCACTAGAACTGCAGAGGGCTCAAAACATGTACCACCAAGGGAGGTTTTAGAGCAAGGGAAATAATCCAATGGAGGGTCCTGTAGTGAGTCTGGATTTTATAAATATAAAACAGTGCTCTAAAAGAGTTACCTAAACTATTTAATAACTTCTTAATTAATCTACTAGGACTATATTTTTTATTTCCAGTAAGCCTAGAAGAGCTAAGATTTTACTAATTGAGTCAAGCAGAAACTAGAGCCAAGGGGAACTGTCTTTTAGGCTTTGCATTTAGACAAATGACACTCCTCATTCTATATGATCATACCAGCTATAGTGGGGGATCTTTTGGGTTCTCCCCTTGACAGTGGATAGCCATCTTTAGTTCTCCTTTTATAGTGTTGCTTTACAGATATGGTCTCTTGTAGTACCATACTTGCCTTCTGGTGCATCATGCCTGTATACAGAAAACAGCTGAATATAGAGTTTTTCCTTGCCCTTTTTTACTTTATTGGTAATTACTGACTGCATTGCTATACAAACCCTCTCTTATTGCTTCATGTTGTTTTACCTGGAACAGATGCATTTGAGTGATTATCTTCCAGAAATATCTTACTGAGTCTGTGCTCCCCTCAAACACAGGTATGGATGGAGAGAGTGTGAGAGGAAGGTGAAACATATCACTGCTTGATGGGGATAGCATATGAAAAGAAGAGTCATCCTAGATGCCAAGAGACCTGAGTTCAGAGAGGTATGACTCTGGAGATTTTAGGTGATAAAATCTAAGAAATCTTGATAGAGCATTGACAAAGTCCAGGTTTGTTTGTTTCTTAAATAATGTGGCAAATTTGAGTGGATGTTCATAGGTATAAAAACTGACACAGCTGATGATTGACACGAGACTCATCTCTGCTTCTACACCTCAAAAGGCTGATAGGTAGCATAAAAAGTGAGATCTTTCAAAAGAACAATTGCCATTTTCTCTTTGACACTAAAGTTGCCAATGATAGGGTGTTACATATTACCACCTTTGTGTCATTAGTTGTTGCCAGTAGTGCCTTTGATCCTGTTAAGGGAGACTCTCAGCTTAGTCTAAGTTATGCAACATAGAAGAAAAGACAAGTTGTAAACCAATGTTGTGAGTCAAAGCATTTAGCCCACCAAGTCTTGCAAGTTGTTTTGGCCAACACACACACATATATATATATATATGCATACATAACCATTTACATACATACACATATACACACTTATACAGGTACATACTTACATACACTTACATAGGTGATAAGCCTGAGACAAGGTATTCATTGGCAATTATAACCCCAGTGATGAAAACCTGGCAAAGCTACAAGCAAATTTCCACAGTGGGAGTTGGTGAACAACCTTCCTGATGTCCACAAGTTTCTTCAGGATCAGTAAGACAGACAGACAGGCAGACACTCTGTCATGACTTATTCCTCACTGAGTCACCTTGACCACCTTTCCTCCATGCTGAATTCACACCCCAAACAATCTTTGCTTCCTCATGTGTGTGTGATTTCCAGTGCGATACTGCCATGGAGAACTGAGGTGTGTGTCAGAACCATTGCATTAACTCTCCCCCATGAAAGATGTGCAAAGAGGCAGAATCTGCTGAAGGAAGCAGGAAAGCGTGTGGCTCTGTGTGGAGGGACACATTTGCATAACAAATTGTAAGACAACAAGAAAGCCCCTTCTTCTGCACTCAAAGAAATAGGGCTTAATCATTCCCCTTGGGAAGAAACCTCATAGGTTAAATAATTCTGACATGGATTCTATTAGACAGATAGGAGAGGAGAGAATGTCTTCAGCTTGCCTCAGTTTCCTGATAGGATTAAGACAAAGCAGGGGGGAAGCATATACATAAGAGCTAGAATTCTTTTTTTTATTTCTCTTTTTTTAATTTGCTTTCTGGCTTTTGCGCTTGCGCCATACATTTGGATCAGATAAAATAATAACTCTTCCTTTTTTTTTTTTTTTTTTCCCTATGTCTTTAGAAGTATCAGTCTTTCTTTTTCATGATATCATCCCTTTCCTGTCCCTCAGTTGTAATTTTGGGTGGACTGTTGGAAGCAGAAAAGCCTGTATATCTTCTCATCACATGAATTTTCCACTCTGTGTTTTAGCACACCTATGGCCAAAAATGCATAGGAAGCATAGAGAAAAGGATTTCCTACTGAAAAATGCATTAAAGGGGAACAGCTTGGTGAAGGTCTGACTGTGTGGCCTTTGGATTTTTATCTGGCTGCTCAGGAACAACGTGAACTTGGTGCGATTCTTAAATACTGCTCCTCCTGTTCATGGATTAGAGATATACTGTCCCTAAGGTTTTAAGTTTTTTCATTGCTTAAGCAAATGGGTATTATCTTGTGTGCCCAAACTCTTGGAGTAATGAGAGATTGTGCTATAAGTTCATGGGTATAAAGAGACTTCTTATTTTTGTGGCCATGACTGGTCACTGTTATACTTCTTATACTCTCACGTTATTATGTACATGTTATTATGTACATGTTATATCATTGAGTTCTCTGTGTTGTCTTTTGCAGTAAAAAACATCACTGAGAAAGAGAGAAAGAAAGAGAAAAAGAGAGAGAAAGAAAGAAAGAAAGAAAGAAAGAAAGAAAGAAAGAAAGAAAGAAAGAAAGAAAGAAAGAAAGAAAGAAAGAAAAAGAAAAAAGGGGTCTATTCTTGATAAGCTTTTTTCCACTGATGGAGATGACTCCACAGTCTTTAGTCATCGAAAGCCAATGGCAGACTACTAAGAAAAATGCAAGCACTATACTAGGCTGTATAGAGAGGATTATTACTTACAAATGTGTGGAATAAAAGTTCTGTTCTACTTAATGGGTAAAACCACGTAGAGATTCTTGTCCCTTCTGAGGCATCACACTTTTAAGAAGTCAATAATGTTTAGACAGTCCAGAGATGAGTGCTGAGGGCTGTCAGAGCCTTCAAAAGCCAGAGTTATGAGGTGAAGAGGCAGAACATTTGTTTTTTCAGTCTAGATAAGAGAAGTCTGAGGAGAAGCTGAACAACTGTCTTTAAACCATGATTTCTTGTTTTGCCTCAGCAAATAAATAGCACAGATGATTTCCTTCTTCACTGCAGTTTCTTTTATGTATTAATACTGTAACATGATAGATACAAGTTTTTTAGGAGCAGATTATGCAGCATCTATCAGAAGTGACATGACTGTTGTTGATCTTACAGTGAGCAGGGAACAGAGGAGGATGTTTCTGAAGGATGATAGAACCCCTTCAGTGGGATTCTGGAAGTGTCCTGATGTGTTAATTATTTCTTCCTGAGGAATGTTTTCCAATGTAACTAATCAAGCAGATCTACCATTAGCCCTTTCCAAATTATCTGCATGCTGCCTGAATCACTGATGATATGATATGTACACTGTACTGCAACAATGGTCACACCAATGATAAAGACAGCCATCTATTACATCTTCTATTTCTTTAGTGCACCTTCTCTCCAGAAGTCATATTTTCTCTTCTTCATATTGTGTCCACAAAGGTTCTCAAATAATTATTAAAATTGCAACTGCCATGTGTGGAGTCCTTTATGCTGCACATAAACTCCATTGCACTTACTGTACCTAGATGGACAATTACAGACCCAGATGCACCTAACCTGTGTTGCATTGTGTTTGCTTGCATAGAGCTTGCTGGATCACCCAAGGCAATCTATGCCAATGTCCAACCTTCACTATTTGCTGTCTTTTGTTTCTCCATCCCATTTCTCTTCTTATTAAGACTTGGTACACTATGATAACTTTGTAGGTATTGGTATTACAATTCCTCCCAAGTTCCTTGAAGAACAGTGGGAGAGGAATGGATGCCAGCTGGACCTTTCCACAAATGCTTTGGCTTCATAAGAGTTTTCTCTTTTACAGCTTAATTTGAGTCCCATAAGTCAGACATTTTTGAGCTGTTGGACGAAGGCCAAATGCATTATATGTCCTTTTAGTTTCTTAATTAAAACATCCTGCAGTTCAAAGTCAGATGCCTTACAGAAGTCTGTTACAACAACAAGATTATCTTTAGCCACCAAACTGGTAATTTTATCAAATGAAGATATCAAGTCAGCTTGACAGGATCTGTTTCCCATAAAACCCTGCTGATTTGCCTAATTTATATTTCCTAATGTAATTGTTTATTAGCTAAGCCCATGTCATGTCATGATTTCTCTCGGGATATATGTCAAGCTGTCAGACTTCCAGCTATAATGGGAAAACACAGAATCATGAAATTTTGTTTGGAAGGAAACTCTGGACGTCATTTTCTCCAATACCCACAACTCAAAGGAGGGCCAACTGCTCAGGTCCTTGTTTAGTCCAATTTTGAGTCTTTATGAGGGCAGAGATTCCACAGCTTTTCTGGGAACTGCTCCCAGTGCTTTAACACAGTCATTGTACAAATTTTATTCTTGATTGGCAGGCCAAATTTCCCAAGAGGTGAAAATACCTACAAATTTCCCATTGCTTTTCATCCATTTGCTGTGAATCTCTGAGAGTTTTCTAGATCCATCCTCTCTGTAAGACTCTATTAGACAGCTGAAGACAGAAATATGTTCCCCCTTTGCCTTCACCTCTACAGGATGAAGAAATCCATCTAGTTCTGCTTCCCACTGTATGTTATGTACTCCAGCCGCTGAAAGCGCACTGAAGCACCAAACTCACTGAAAGTTGCAATAGTAAAAATTGTTAATTATGTCACGTACCTTGGTACTTTAACAACTGGGAATGGATCCCATGCTACATGTCCTACATTCCCTACTGAAAATGAAGACCAACAAATACATTTGAGAGGGGCTTATTGCATCTTTGCATGGAATAAATCACTTTAACTGTACCTTAGCATTCATTGTCACAGGGACAGTCTCAAAGACCCTTTGAGAGTCTTAAACAAGAGTCCTAACATTGGGATATGTGAAATTAGGTGACAATCATCCCACCAAAAGAGTGCATACCCTGTTTATCTCCTTCAAATCTCATGGGTGTGTGTTGCCTAATCATAATATCTACCCTTTATCCTTGCTCTTTAGTATCCTTCTCATTCTTGCTAGCATGTAGTGTACAGACTTCATACAATATGTTTTGTCAAGTACATGAGAGAGATATTTTCTGAACATTTTTTCATTCACTGAATTGTCACATCCTATCCAGTACCAGATTCTTTATTAGTTTTATTTTAGTGCTGCTTATTTTAAAACAAGCTATTGTCATTGTCCGTAATGCTCATTGCCACATGTTTTTCCTTGCAACTTTCTACTCACGTTCCTAATTTTTATTTGTTTTATATAGTATAGACATGCTGTTGTGTCTGCATGTATGTACATTATGTCTGTAAGAGACCTTCAAAATCCCTGCTAAGCCAACTTGGTTTTATCACCAGCATCTAGATTTACATCATTTAAGTTTGGGGCAATTTAATAAGATTTCTTTTAGAAGTTCCTGATTACCATTCATACTTTTGCCAGTGTTTCAAATTCTCCATCTCTACTGACTTTAATAATTAGTTTTGGCTTGATGAAACTGGGTCATTTGAAGCATTAAATATATAAAATATTTGTTTATAAAATACACATTCTCTGCCTCTGTATGTGTGAACACGAAAGTACACATGCACAGGTGCATGCACATACACCCACAAACACACAGACACACACAAACACACAGACACAAATTTACTGTAGACCTGTACAGGTCAGCAGAACCCAGTCACACTCAGTCTGTCACTGGGGATTTTTCTCACCTAATTGTGACCTCCTGAAAGGAGCCTTTGAGAAAGATGAAGAGAGACTTTTTACAAGGGCATGCAGTGAAAGGACAAGGTGGAATGGCTTTAAACTGAAAAGGAGCAGGTTTATATTCGATATTAGGAAGAAGTTCTTTGCTATGAGAGTAGTGCGGTACTAGAACAGGCTGCACAGAGGAGTTGTGGATGTCTCACCCCTGGAATTGTTCAAGGCCAGGTTGAATGGGGTTTGAGCAGCCTGGTCTGGTGGAAGGTACCCCTGACTGTGGCAGGGGTACTGGAACTAGGTGATCTTTAATGTCACTTCCAACCCAAGCTATTCCATGATTCTGTGATCCCTTAGCATTATGGAAAAGAAAGATAACCAAGAAGCTTTCTTGGATTCACAAGTTAATAATCCTTGGAGCTTATAATGGTTCCACCCTACTTTAAAAACTATGAACTTTGTAATTCCCACGGTAACCAAAATGTCTGACTAAGTCATCCTTAGTTGTTCTGCCCTAGTTAAATACAGCCTCGATTGTGCATAAAATAAAGCCAAATCATATAACTATCTGATTATTCTCTATGATAAACTGTAGATAGAACAGCTCTATAGAGGGAAAACAGAACGGTAAATTCTATTTTCATACAATATGCATTTTTTCATGTGGAACGCTTTAGTTTGCTTTCATTGCTCAAAGGCCATGTCAGGTGGTATTTTAGAAGGGTGTTTCCTTCCCAGGTTTTTAAGCAATACAGCTACTCAGACTCCTTTTTTCTTTCTAGGGAAAGAACAAAACTCTCAGAATTAAAGGGGCACTGAGTTTCCCTCCATGCTTTTCTTTTACTTTCATAATGTCTCCTTTTAGCTGTCTTACCTTACAAAGTGATCACCTTTGGAGAATTGATGCTATTCACTAATATTGATTATTGCTCATGTCATGATCTTATGGGTAAAAAAAGCCAAACCAAAACTGTGTCATTTTTCCATGTTCTCCACTTCGAATTCCACATCACACTGTGGTCTCAGAAATATGACCATCTTTGTAAGACCAACATAGATTATACCACAGTATGAAAATGGTCCAAAGGAGGTGGGATGAAGGAAACAGCTATTTTAAAACTAGCTGGTTTGGACTTTTTGTCCTCCAGCTGAGAAGCTAAGACACTATGTTTCGTAACTACTGCTAGGTATAATAACCTATTGACCTGCACCACCATGGAATTGAGTTCTCCTAGTTTTCACAGGGATCTATAAAAACCTTTTTTGCTTTCTTCTTAGAACATTTTTGATGCACTGAAGGTCTCCTAGAGCATTGCACACAAATATTTGTAATTTACGGAGATGTAAAATATTGTTTATAGATGAAAAGACTGTGGAATGAGAGCAAAAGGACAATAGAATCACAGCCAAGCTAATGTATATGTTTTCCTTCTAGTAGTTGTTCATAGACAATTAAACTGCCCATCCTTCCCAATTGTGATCTTTCTCTGAGAGTGACCCTGAAAGGTCTAAAGAATTCTGACAGAAAAAAAAATAAAAATTGGTTTTATTCAAATGATGTTGATAGAGCTTGGTCCTTGTCATGATATTTTGGACATTTGTCAAACCCATCCCAAAATGTTTGCTTTTCTTTCAAGTTCTTTCCTTTCAGGGGAGCCACAAAATGGTTGCCAGATTGGTGTCTTTTCTGTTGCTGCCCTCAGTTTTTCTTCTTTTTTGGGGTGTGGAGACAGCCACTAGTGGTGTTCTTAGTCAGTGACGTGGGTTGGTTTCATCAGCACAAACATCTGCCCAGAAATCTGCTCAGTTAGAGCTGGATAAAACAACTCCTATTTTTTTTTAAAGCTCTCTTATACTTTCTAAGAATTTGCACTGAGTCTGTTCCACCCCAGGGATGCTATTTTTCCATATCTCACATTGACCTTTGCAGTTTTTATCCTGGGACTTTGGCTGAGGGACAGGGAGGATGAGGAAGAAGGGGTTGTTACTTTTGCTGCTGTGAATTTGGTGATTAAAGCCTTGAGAACAGATTAAGGTTAAATTGCAGTTTGGGAAACATAACCAGATAAAAATACACAGACTTCACTCCCCTTCATGAGAATCACAACTAGCAGCTATTTCTGATGCCCAGCAAGCTGAGATTTCCTCCCCTCAGCCCCCATGTTTTTTACCTGCTTTTGTTGTTCTATAATGTGCATGTTTCTTACACATCTCAGGCTTTAAACCTCTCCCTTGCTAAAAAGCAGTCTTTAGTGAAATTAGGGGAATTGCATGAAAATGGAAATAAAAATAAACAAAAATGTGTGAGATCGGGGCGGGGGGTGGGGGGGAACCAAAACAAAATCACCACAACCCAAAACCTGAGTGTCCTTAGCGTCTCTAAGCCCTCCCTTCCACTTGGACTTTGATGGCTTATAGCTGCGATATAGGAAGCAATTTTTGTTTGTTTTCACTACAGATGAAACACTTGAAGGAAATAACCGACAAGATGTTGGGAGGCCACATTTAGATGTTATTTCCTCTTGGCTTCAGTGCCTGCCTGCAACTCCACAAGTGGAGATGCTGGCTGGGAGACTGGACAGCAGATTTCCTCTGGAAATTCTCCAATCAGAGCAGAATAAAACCATTTTGTTCCAGTTCTGCCTTGACAACTGCTTCAGAGCCCAACCAATATGGTAGGGACTTCAAGACCTGACCTGGGCTACAGATTTTCTACATTTCTAAAAAAGCATGCCCTGAATATCTCTAGTGGTCATGTCTATTTGCTAATGTGGAGAATTTGCCTTTGAGGGGAGACTTTCTAGGATCCTGCTAATATTTACAGGGGAAACCTCACAGTACACCAACCACTCTTTCATCACTCCTATGAGGGGATGACAGGACCTGTTTTTCACTCAGCATCTGGCTAGACCATCTACTTCTAGTGACATTAATTAGAAAACATTATGAGGTTCCTTTTAATGAAGGCCCTGTTGTCCTTTACATAAAGAATTTGATATAGTCTGCTACAGAAGCAAGTAGGTTTTGTTGTTATTCTGAAAAGTAGTGACATACAAGAGATTACCAGGATGGTGGGACTCATAGACCCAGGCAGCAGAGGGAATGGCTGAGACGATGAGCCCATTTCTGTCTTCTCCAGTATTTAAGTTGTACAGGGTACTTGAGCTGTTGAAGTCTGATTGTTCATCCCACCTGCATGCTGTGGTTCACCAGGACCTGACACTGTTCCTTCACAGGAAAGGACTCCTGGAGACTAATCTTTCCTGAAAAGTGAATGAAGAATCTGAAGCTCCTTGCTACTCAGCTCAGACTGGGAACCTCACTATGCCAAAAAAGAAAAGTAGTTTGTGACTTGCCTTTCCCCTAATCAATTGTTCATTCACACAATGACACAGGTGAGTAGATCAGGTATTTCTTCTGCATCATGAAAAGGCAGATGAAATGGCTGCTAACACTGCACCCGCTTCCTTGTGAATCCTTGGGAGGGATGAGAATATCATGTTGAGAGGGAGTCTAGTTGTTAGAGCACAAATGAGAGAAGAGGTAAGATTGTTATAGTATGTTTGCAGAGGATTTTTTTCTTTTTTTTTTTTTTTTTTTTTGAGACTGCAAGACACACACGTGGTTCAGCCTGATTGCATTACTTACCAATGATCACACTTACCTCCAGCTGCACCAGGCAGGGTTTTTGTGGACACCACAACACAGAGTTTTATTTCAAAAGAAACTTTTCTCAACCCTCAGTCTGACTGTGTCTTAGTATAGAGTTTAGGATTTGGGTCAGGTTTTGTTTTATCCCTGTGGATTTCACCTAATCCTCACTGAGTACTGCCAGAGATTCTCTAACCTCATTTTTTTCCCTTTGGATCCCTCTGATAATACCATCTGCAAGTCATGGTTACTTAGATGTCTTTAGGTTCTTTTCCCTAAAATAATTTATATATGAGAGGAAAGATGCCAAATATAAACCATCCCTACCCCCCAAAAAAGGCAAAAGGGTGGTGGGGGGAAGACTGAGGAATGTTAAAAGCAGAAACTCCTGCCTTTGATGGGTGCATTTTCCAAGGAAAATAGAAGAAAATATAACAGACACCAAGAATAACATCCGACTTTCTGCTGCCAGCCCATTTCATGACTTAAAAAACCAGTCAGTTTTATTCAGCATAGTTTCTGGGAAGGAAAAAAAAAACAAAAAACACAAGGGGGGGAGAAGGATCCACACACTTCTAATCATATTCAAGTAGGCACTGTACAAAACCTTCTGGAAGCCAGCAGTGGTGATGACTGGCTCATTACCATTATATAAATAGTATTTAAAGTGCAGCTGGGCCCTCACATGAGCAGAGACCTAATTGATGCCGAAATATGTTCATTTCAAGTCCTGTGACTTCATGTGGAAAATATTACACTGGCTAATTAATGGCAATGAGAAGAGATGATGCATTGCCTTATAAAACAAGCAACTGAAATGTTGAGCCTCCCTCCAAAAGGAAAAAGGGGAGGGGAGAAGAACTCTAGAAGTTTAAGGCATAAAAAGCCTCAACAAAATAAAATGCATGCTCACATACTCACAGTGACACACACACACATAATCAAGAAACAGAGACATTCAAGAGGAAATGAGTTGCTATTTATCTAATGGATTTCAAGCCAAATCTGAGTTTATTGTATGTCCTTGAGAGAAAGATAGCACAAAGCTCAGTGTTTACACAGAAGAGTTCATAAAAATATAAATGTATTGATTATGGCAATTCTGAACATATCCTTTTCAGGCCCTTAGCAGAAGCTGCATCTATTGTGTCATTATTTAATACATGCAAATAAGAGTTGACTCAAACTGGGAATGCAGGCTTGAGTTAATGGGAGAAATTAACTAGGTGCTGTTGTGTAGCACAACAGACAGATGATTAACATGACCTCCTCTAGCCATAAATCCTACAAATATGTGAATTGAAACTTTAATGAAAGCTTTTAGTCTAATGTATGTTTCTCTATAGTATGTGTAGTGAGCTATGACAACAATGTGGCCAAAAAGATTAGAAGTATGGACAAGTCTATTTAGGTAAGGCCAGCAGGACTAGATCTGTAACTGGTTAGTTAGGTTGCTGTCTCTGAATAACAGGTTGTAACTACCATGTCCCTATCATATCCCCTCTATGATTCTTCTGTAGAATACAGTGAGAAGGAAACATCTACTGCAAGTTGTTTAAAGACTGTTACAGGGGCTGCTCCATGCAAATACAAAGTCACAGAAGTTACAAAACCAGCACTGGGTGTCTGGCAGCTTCCCTGCCTTCAGAGGACTTTTTGGCACATAGATCCTACTTATGCTTTTTCTCAGGATGGGATCTGACAGCCTTAAATGCTGGGGTTTTTCATGGCCCCCAGAGAAGACTTTATGATAGAGCCACTGATTCTCACTGTCAGGAAAAAACTGGCTTCAAATTTCTCTGTTTATATGTTCTTACATTATTCATAGCAAATCTCTTCCTACTTTCTGCAGTCTTGATGATTATCTTCCCTCCCTGTGTACTCAATGCCTGTTTTTTGGGGCTTTTTTGAGGGGTTGGGTTTTTTTTTTACATCTTCAGATCTTTATTCTTTCTACATATATCATAGGTTCCAATTATTTCAACATTTAAAGATGTTTCCTTTAAATTCCATGATCTTGTCATTGTCTTCCTTTCAAGAATCAAATTAATTGTTCTGGGTTTTGATCTTTCTCAATTTTGTGTCTCAGTGACTTGATCCCTTTGCACAATTCCCACTGACCTGTCTTGTTGCCAGTTTATGCCATTAAAAAAAATGTGCCATAAACCCTCAGTTCATTTTCTTCATCTGTCTTACAAATCTTACTTTCCCATTAGTTCTTTGTGAAGTTTTCTTCTGTTAAGGGCACCAATGAATACAATTAGACTTCAACCTTTCTTTATGCTATTTACAAATTATACTCCCCAAATTGCCTTTCTTCTTTATTTCTTCTGAGGTTATTTTTGTGACTCCTCCCAAATTATTGCTGTTTGTAAATTTCATCAAGCGCCTGATTATTTCCATTTCCAGAGATTAACGAAGATTCTAAATGTGACTCTTGCAGAATCCAAGTAGGCACATCTGTCTTCATGAAACAATGTTTATAGCTAAGCCAGCCGCAATGATTTTTGGAGTAGAATCTCAGGAAATAATTTTGGAAAAGCCAAAAATGTATCATCTGTTCAGAGTTATTTCTCTGTGAAACTGTGGTACTAGCAAGTGCTGTTAAGGTGGAGTGTCAAAGGTCACAACAAATTAGGACTGTTTTTCCTTCCCCTGCTTCAGTCTTGTGCCCCCAAATTAGGTGTTACTTGGTTTGTGGATAGCTTAGGGTACCACTTGCAGCCAGGACATCACATGAGACAATACAGTCCCAAGGGACAGAAAGCATTAACAACTCTCTTTGATTGAATTAGCTGAGCTCTATCTATCCATCCTACCATCATGATGGCTACTTGTGACATTCACTGTTCAAGAAAAAAATGTACCCCTTCTCCCACCTCTCTACCCAAAAACAAAAAACCAAAACCCACAGCAAAACAAACCCACCTCAGGCAAAGATTTCTACTCTATGTGCATCTCCCCTAGGGAAAATAATAAGGCACAAACAACACTAGGCAGATGGCAGCTATGATATTTTCTGCCCTCCTGGCAGGGACTCAGAAAGAATGGCAGTGAAAATGCATAAGATCCAGGAGAGAATAAAATCAAATGGTTTCTCATAATTTCCTTTCCAACAGTTCAAAGCTTCATTTCAGCAAATGAGAATGTCATTGTGATGGCGATGGCCATAAAAATTCAGAGTATCTGTGTTTGAAAAAGCTCTCCCAGAAATACTTGCTTATAGCTATCTGTGAGAATGAATACTGTGTGTGCACATTTATCTTTACACTTGTAGCAAGTGGGGCTTGTATGGGGTACCTAAGAGCTATAAGGGGAAAAAGAATTTTATCTAGAACTCCCTTCATATGATCCTTCAGCCTCCCCTGTATTTGTTGTCATGCAGTTGCACTTCCCAAGTTCATGCCAGCAGTTCCTTTAATCACACCCACACGTTTGTGTTTGTTTATTAAGTGCAGACTGCCTGGCCTGGGGCAGGCAAAGCAATCAAAACTTGCCACATTTCAGACTCACACCTGCATCTGGGATGCAAGTGTGATCTTCCTAGTGTGGTGTGTCTTTGCTACTGACTGTTCAACAAACAATAATGGAGAGGAGAGAGCTGGGACTAGGTCACCTCATATAGGCATTTGCCTGAACCTCCACACTGGTCTGTGTCCGGTGACCTCGTCTAGCAGTCCTGGGCTCTGCTGTCCACTGCTCTGTTCAATGTATACACCATTAACAGCTACCTGAGCTTGCCATAATCTCTGTGGTATAGTGGCTGGATGGAGTCCAAAATGTTCTGCCTGAGGTTACGAGGAAGATCACCAAAGAAAGCTGTGATTTGAAGCATTATCTCCCAAATCCTCTTTAAATTCCCTTCTGGGAGAGACCTTTCTCCCTCCTCTTGTGGTTTAATTTACACACCTGAAATAATGAATGAAAATAGAGCAGGAGTGAGACAAGCAAGGCTGTTGACCTGGTGCAGGACTTTGAACACACCCTTGAAGGGGAGCTCCAGTGTGGAGGCTGTCTCGATCCAGTGAATTTTCCAAATTCAACTCTACCCAGGAGCCCAGGTTACAAATCTTCCCAGGCCTCAAGGGTCTGAGATCTCCTTGAGGGATTGTGTCCTCTCACACCCTGCCAAGAAAAAGGAATTCTTTTCAGTGCTCTGTAGATGAGGAGCCCATGTGTGCAGCTGTACACGCTGGCTGTTTACACAAGCATGCAATAAACATGCACCCTTTGGGGACTCTATAAAGTCTTGGACAGGGGGATGACAGAAGACTTCAGAAATGGTCTGTTAACTTGAAAGTGTTTAATAACACAAGCATTGGTATGGATGTCCTTTAAGTTTTATCAGTCACTGTTATAAAAACTGTTCTCCAAAGATTTCTGGTTTCATGTTGCCTTTTACTGTACTCGGTTGAAACAGCAGAATCTTGTGGTATGCCATTTTGGTGAGTTGGGCTCAAAACACCTATTTTAGCAAAAGCATAATAAATAGGGAGCAAAGTACAGTTCAGAAAGAGTTTTTACCCCTCTGTTGGTATTTCTCCATTTTTTTAAAAAATACTTGGGTTAATATTTTTAAGGTGAATGCTAGTCAGAGATATTTCAGAGCTGAACTGTATTCTCTAAGAAGCTTTGACCCAGTGATCTCAGACGGGAAGAGAAAAAGTGGCTGAAACCACTAGCAATCTCCAGCTGCATCTATGGCTTTGGACAAGTTTGATCCAAACCCAAATGCTGACAGATCAGGGCCTGTGCTGTGCAATTTTTCATTTGAAACTCTCCAGCTTTGATTTCTGGGGAGGGGAAAGGAAAGGGTGGGTAGGGGATCAAAGGCACCAGCTACATCCACACCCTCGTGTTAAATCCAAACACACTTGTTTTAGGATCATAAAGAAGACATAGAGGAAAATTAAAAAAGTTATAGGAGGAAAAGTAGAAGAAAAAAATTTTACAGTGAAAGAGGGAAAAGAGAGGATTTAAAACTCATATTCCATTGAAAGTTCAGCTGTGCAAATATAAACCTAACAGATAAACATACTTTTTGGGTTTTTTCCCTTCAGTTTTGGCATATATACCTTCTGTTCTGCTACTGTCCAGAATGAAACAGAAAGGTTGGTTATACCCAGTCCCTCTTGCATCACGTTGGCAAGTTTTAGTAGGTAATTTGTCAGTGTGGTGGCTTCCCAGCTGGCAACCAACAGACACAAAATAGAGGAGGATCACAAGATGTGACTGGAAGAAGTGAAGTTGCATTAACACTTTCTTCAGGAAGACTAAGCCAAGGAGTGGGTTGAGTTCTGGTGCTCTCCTCTGATACATGTCTAGATATCCATCCTCTTTCTGATAGAGAGCCTATGACTGTAGAAGTGTAGTCTGAGCTCACACAGCCCACAAATCCTATTTGCCTCTAGGGCACATGATCTCAAGCCTCTTCTAAAGTGAATTCTAGGGTGGGCTTATTTGTCCAAAACTGGTTGCCAAAAGAGCAGCTGGGAAATGCGGAGGCAGCTGGGGCAGACATGGTGAATGTCCTTAAAGATTGATGTAGTAGAAGAGTGTAGCTCCAGACAGGAATCCAGACTGGAGGGATTTCAGGCCATTTGGTTGGCGTCAGGGTGGTTGTCTGACCTGGAGGGCAAAGCTGGGAGAGGTGCCATGAGAATAGGCTTAAATAAGCCAGTATCCAAAAGCATGGGACTGGTTGAGGGAGAGGGGCTGGAGTACAGCTTGTGAACCCTGAGAAGCTGTATCTAGATCAGCAAGAAAGATCTGCTGCATCAGGCTAGTTTCGTCAAACAAAATTAATTTTCTTTGCGGCTGCCACTCATAAGACCAC
The DNA here is from genome assembly GCA_035221455.1 of Xenops minutus. NCBI lineage: Eukaryota > Metazoa > Chordata > Aves > Passeriformes > Furnariidae > Xenops > Xenops minutus. The sequence continues at coordinate 14,757,617 of JAWWEE010000162.1, read as the reverse complement.
AAGGAACTTTTCATGGGGACAAAGCATTCTTGAGATTGGGGACAGTTTGGAATAACGATATATTTATATTTTTAATATGTGTATACCAGGGAGCACAGAACACTGCTATAGATGTGGGTGAGTACGTGGCTGTTGTAAACAGCCTTGAGACACTTCTTGCCACTAAGCTAGGATTTGTCTTGCCCAGACATTACTGCAACAGCTGTTACTGGGGACAATCCTGCCTTTAATGGAAAGGAGCCAGGAGATGGTTTGGCCAAGAGGGAGTCAGTTGGGGGTCTCCATCACTGTATTAGGAGGAATAGAAAATGAAGCAGGTGGTGTGCCATGATTCAAAGCTCTGAAAGAGCAACCAAAGCACTTTGGAAAAGACCTCTAAGGGTGCTGAAGTTAATCTGCTAATGATGAAGCTTGTTGCTGATGACATATTATGTAAAAAATTTGGAGACATTCTTTAAGGGTCTGGTGTCATGGGCTGTACTATTGCTTGTTTTCTGTGCAGCTGTAAGTGCTGTCCACCAATGAACCACCAACACAATAGCACCTGCTTTGGGAAACAGAAATATTCTTCTTGAGTGAAGAATTTTCAGCAAGCACTGGCCAATCTAGACTTCTTTTTAGAAAGGGCAACTTCTGCCAGGACAGAAAGAGTGCCAGTCCCCTGAAAACTTTGACTTTGTGAGAGACAAATATTGACAGAAACTGGTGCTGCAGGGATGTTCTGAAGGTGTGATTCAAATTCTGCCCAAATGTTTCTTTTCCACTGCCACCCTCTCTGGTATCCCTAGTCACCTTTCTTCACTGGATTGTCCTCCAGGAGAATGTTGCATTCATTTTCACAACACCCCCAGCATGAGTCCTCCCTCCTTATCTGCTGAAGCTACAAAAGCAAAAATGGGCCAGACTCCTTCCCTGGTGTACTATCAATAGATACACTTCATATAAACTTAGTCAAGTAAGCCAATTTCCTTTAACAATCATTTCCCAATGCTATATTAGTCCGTAATTTCTGGCAAAACCTTCCTCAAGAAGTTCTCCCTGTTGGAAGATGAAAAGATTGGTAGTATTTTATCTGTCTTAATATTAGAGTTGATTCTGGCATGGGCCCTAGAGGCTACTATTTGTCCTCGTAGCTAGAGCAGCAACCTAGTGAAACATACACACACACAGTCACTTACAAATGTACATCTGCCCCAGCCTGGAGGATATACCAGGAGTTCATTCTGAATGGCATTGTTCATTCTTTGATCTCACTGATAGTGCCAGCAAAGGAAGCCCCACTAGGGAATCTACTGCAAAAGCCTTATCTGATTGCATTTATTAATAAATTAAGCTGGATTTGAATGATTCATCTAGGAGGGAATGCATCCCGCTGCATAATTCACACACCAAGACATGCAACCCTTTCTTTCAGGAGGTGAACTGTTCCAAAAGGTGTAGGAGAAACAGCATGGAGAAGGGAGGATGGAGTTTGGAAACAATATACTATCTGATGTGTAGCATTCAAGCATAACTGGTAAGAGAGTAACAGCTGCTAAAATACCAACAAGCACACCAAAGAATGACCTATCTCGTACAGAGCCATGAGACATATTGCTCAAAGGAAAGACTGGAACCCAGACATAAATGCCTGGCATTGGCATTAAGGTAATGGCACAGAGCCATTGGGTGTAAAGACCATGTGGGTTTAAAAGAACTTCTCCAGATGGTTTCTGCCCTATAACCAGTACAGTCATAAACAACATGTGCTATTTCTTCATCATCTATCACAGAGGCTTCCCTTGGTCAGACAGAGCAAAAGAGTGATTATTCTTGGCTCATCTCTTTTTGCTGGACAGAAGCTCCCTAGTTCAAATTCAGATTTAGTAGAATTGGCCTTATCATTCTCAGATTACTAGTTTAGCAGCTCCATTAGGGGAACATCCAGGAATGGAGAAGAAGGGAAGAGGCTCCAAAACTTGAGACTGAGAAGTCTGAAACATGCAATTCTCTTTATTTCCCCTCTCAAAAAGGGTTTGAATCATATTTAATGCAATATCAGCTTTACAAGGTCATTTGCTCCAAGGTCCAATTTCCTTTGGTAACATGAAGCATCATGCATTGCATCTCCCATTTGATTTGCTGTTTGCATGTGTTAAAAAAAAAAAAAAAAAAAAAAAGCAGTAGGTTAAAGAGAAACAGACGATAAAAACTGAGCATGTTCAGTCAGGGAAAACTCATTGCACAGCTGTTCCCTTAGTTGTCAGCATTACGAATATGTGACTTCCAAAGCCAAAAGCTTGCATCAACCTTGATAATTACATCAACAGCAGGGGACCACCTCCAGCAGTAAAGGAGATCACATTGATTGCTGGAATTCTAATAATTTGTTTTTAATTTTGTAGGTATTTCAGCAGATAAAAAGAAACAAAGATTCTCTGCTGGATCTTTGCCTTGCAATAACTATTCATCTTGCTCCGTTTACCTGAGGCTAAAAAGTTCCTTTCTTCACCTCTGTCTAGGTGGTATCTCTAGAGACTGAGTTCCTTGAATTAACACAAGTGAGCAGAAGGATTTCAGTCAAAATCTCATGCAGGCAAGGAATATCTATGCATAGATTATCGGATGCTATGTTTTAGATCATAAACAAGACACTTTACAGTTCCAATAGTGCAATGCTGCTCACCTTCGCCTGCAAAAGCAGGTACCCAAAAGATCCTCAAAGCTTTTGCCTCTCCAGAAAGTGCAATCCTAAAGAGACACTCCTGTCCCCAAGGCATCTTCATAATGTGACTGCAAAAACACATTCTACTGCACCAGTTTGTTATTTATTCTTTAAGTAGTCACAGCCACATAAGTTCAGGGACATCTTTTTAAATGGTTAGAGCAGGCAATGGAACCTGATTTTGAATGACCATTTCACACCTAACTTCAAGCACAAATAAGAAAGATGCAGACACCCTAAATTCAAGCTAGCTCTGTAACGAAAGAACGCTTACAATTGCACAGATTAAAAGTAGAAACAATAAGTTAGGCATTTAAAATTAGGATAAATCTTCTTTCATTTTGTTGTCAGATTTGAACCTGACAAAATGTTCTATCTACATATTGTCCACTCATTATTACCTTCCTGAATAGATGATTGATAGGAAACATCAAGCCAGAAGTTGATGTTACAGTAATCTGTAAGAAAAAGAAAGTTGTAATTGAAAGCATTTCCATACTGTGGGCACTGCTGAGTGGCTGCCATGTTAATTATATGATCCATTCTTCTAAAGCAATCTTCCACTTGGATACCAAGTTTAACTCCTGCCAAGAGGTCTCTGAAATGCCAACAACAATTGTGTTTTCTGACAAAAAGATAAAGTTAACTAATTGTAAGCACTCTTTGCTGATGAACTTAAAAAATTCCCACTGGCTTCCCTTTCTGGAGAGACAGCAAATAACATGGGTCATGTGCATTAATACTTTTTCACTGACATAACTTTGGCACAGGCCTTGGGTTCTTGCCAAGGTGCCACCTGGAACCGACAGCATACATTTAACACAACACAGAGCAACAGTCATATAAAATTAAATCACAATCCAGCTCCGTGCCCTACCTCTGGAAAAGGGACATAGGGGATATCTGGGGGAGCAGTATAAGAAAGAAGTCAGATATAGCATGATGCTCTTTTTAGCAGTCCTCCCATGGCCTCTGTGTGATTTAAAGTCATCCTGGGCTAAAGGTCCCATTCCCACGTGCATTGCTTTGCACTCATCACTTTATTTATGGAAATTGAAATTCCTGATCACTTGGTTTCATTATAAACTAAGCAGAGAAGCAGCTTATCTGGTAATGGAGAGCCATTTTAACTACACCTGCAATTACTGTCACCCAAACAGATTATTGGTTAATAATAGATTGATACAACAATCTACAATGCCATTTTACAGGTATGGCTATGGTAATTTTTCACCCCTGCTTTCCTTTGAATAAGACATTTATTTACCAGGCATCTGGTAGCATAATGTAGATGGTTTATGATTGAACCAAGGCCAACTTCACATCCAGATAGGAGCAGCAGTGCCCTGGCAACCTGGGCAGTCTCCTCAAAAAGACAGAGCATTGAAATTTTCTTCCAGTCTTCTTCCTAGCATCAGGGACATCTCCACATTTAGAAAGTTGATCAGGTCTTTGCAATTGTCAATACATCTTTAGCCTCTTCCTTTTTTTATGCCTCTTTTGAACATGTAGCCGCATTCATGAAATCAACAGCTCCTCTAAACTTTCTTCTGAAGATCTAGTTAGCTGTTTGTCTGCAAAGTATTCCTCTGTAGCACTGAGTATTAAAACAAGTACAAACTGTTCTGGTTACCCTTCATTGTGTTGCTTCCTCATATGGACATACTTTCTGCAGATGTTGAAATTCTTGATCAGGGACTGCCCTGTTTGGTGTTGATCTGCACAGACACTTGATTTTAAAATATGAGGAAAAGACATTTTAAAGGATAATGCTACAGCTCTCCCAAAAAGAGCTTGCAGAGTGTATTTTAGGAGAAGGAATAAAAGAAAGAAAGGGCAGTTTCATTGCTTTCCCCTGATAGCAATGCCCCTGCCACTATGTTTCTTATCAACTTTCAGCCTTTCCTCACAAATTGTTAAACTGCTTATAACAAAGATGCTTTTTTCAACTAATCTGGCCCCCTTTTCAGTAATGTTCCTGTAGTCCTTCAGGGTTAGAAATGGCAAATATCACACTGTGCCCTCCTGGCTAGCTCAGCCTTCAAAAGTTGTCATCTTATTCCTATCTCTGCCACCAGGCTGGTGATATCGTGTCAAGTTGTTTCCTCCTCTGGAAAACAAGTGAAAATATTTTGGAATCTCCTTTGCAAGTCTGTTCTGAGATCTGCTGACACAACTCACTGTATAAGAGCTGGGTAACATTATTATTGTTGTTATTCTTAACAAAGTTTGAGAGCTGATTTGCCATCCCTCTTCCTTCTCTTTTTTCTTTTCACAGAGGAGGAAGAAATCAGCAAGAGATGGAATACGCAGGATTTATTTTTCATTATTGACTTTTTCCAAAGCTTCAGCAATTTTTTGTCTTTCTGGAATGCACATGCATCTCTAAGGACAAATCAAAGTCTTTAGCACTATTTTTCAATTCATTTCTACCCTTATTTTTATTTTAGTCCTTTTTCTCTCTTTGCACCACCTTCTTAACAAAGACAGAAACTAATGGAATTCCATTTTGGAAGGGCATGAGAAACAGATGCAAGCACATGTGCATTAGGCAAAGCATTCTCTGAAACATCTTCTGTTGGAAGAGGAGATTTTAGTAAGACTTTTGATGCTGGTAGGCTATTGAACTCCTACCAACAGGCACTGCAGGATAGCTGTCCATCTAGCTATATAAATAAGCAAATAAGTATCACACACAAGTAAGTATATATCTTTAAAAGCGTGTACTTATGTTTGTATCTTACCCCCAGATCCTGCAGATTTGGTCAATTTTATCTGCAGAACTAAACAATGAAAACTTTCTTCATGTGTCAGGCTGAAAGCTAGGAAAATCATCTTCCTTGGCCTGACAGCCTAGGTGCCAGCTGAGATGTTGAATATTTGTTCTCTCAGAACCAGGCTGTGATTCCAGTTCATTTGTGTTTCAGTTGGGCGAGAGAGGAGCTGAACTGTTATCCTAGCAGTGAACAATGCTTTTCAGAAAATCAGAGCAGTGGAGCTGTCTCCACATGAAGGGTTGTTAATGCAGCGGGATAGAGGGGTGCCTCTGGAGACCTTTCTGACTCCTCATACCAAAGAGGAAGTAGTTGATCTGATGGGTCTCATAAACTCTGCAGGGTCTGATGTTTTACAAGCAGCCCTGTTTGATTGTGTTTATCACAAGCAAAGAGGAGACATTTCTCTGGGCATCTCTTGCTTGGCTGTTGTCAGCACATCACTAGTATATTTTAATACAGTAAGACACCATGACATTGCAGTTAAACTCCATGCCCACTTCTGTGAATACAACTCAGTGAGGCCCAATTTCCCAGGACATTATTCAGCTCATCTTTTGCTGACGAAAAACACCCTCTGACAAGGTTTGTACAGAGTGTTGGAGATTTGGTCTTGACTTCTGTGCAGAGATTCTGCAAAATATGCAGAGAAAAGTAAGATCAGGCAGTGACACAAACAGCAGAGCCCTATTCATTCTCTTTGGACAGCTTTTGAAGCTTCTTACCAAAAAGACACCACAACACACCAGATTCAAGACTGAGCAGGAAACGAACCTTCCCTTGGGGACAACAGTAGGGCAGAGTCATATCAGAAAGGAATGAAATGGCAAAGATTAGAAGGATGAAAGCACCTTATCCCTCAGAGCTAAAGTCCATCCTCTGGGAAGAGATATATGTGTGACTCATCTAAGTCTTCTTCACTTCTTCCACCCCTGGCTCCCACAGCAGACTGGTATGTTCTTCACAGGGCAATCAGAAAGCTGTTGTCTCCATGGTCTTTCCCAGTACTGTGATGCCTTGACAGTATCAAAGTGAGCACATCACCCTCTGTCTGCTTTGGAGCAAGGAGAAATACCTCAAACAGCTTTCATCACCTGCTGTTCGGCTTCTACATGTGCCTGTGCAAGCTGTGAGGAGCTGGTGAGTCAGTCCTTTATGCTGCCTCGATTTCCTTATCTCGAGACCTTGTAGCACTCCCAGAGGTAGGATAATAAAATGATACCCTTGTGATAATTTTCTTTGATGTGACAGCTTCTATTATTATAAAATTCTTCATTTTCATCTGGGGTCTATTTTCTAAGCTCCAAAGAGTGGTTGTATTGTGGCATATGTTTTCCTACATTGTTAAATGGTCTTATCCAGGAACATACCATAAAAATCCTGATTCTGGAACAGAAGGAGAGCACAGATTTTTGCATTTAAATCTGGTCTTCACCCACATTTGGGAAACACAGTTTGTGTTCCAATAGACAGTACCATAACCTTTAGTCCCTTCCCTGGTGCCTTTTCCTGTCTGAATTGAACTTTAAATTATACTGGCTAGCAATATCCACCAGGAGACGCTAAAGTAATCTGAGATCCTGGGGCACATCAAAGATCTGATCACACCCTCCTGTCCTAATCCTGCTCCTTATTGTATCTGCCTGCAGGCAGGGAGGTCGACAAGTGGCGACCCTGTACCACGGAGGGCTGGTGAGATCTTCTCTCCTCCAGAGATGCTGGTTTAATTTGCTGGTCCAGCGCAATGCAATCTCCCCATCCTTTCCAATCCCAGCACAGGGTAAGGGTGTAGGGGGCAATGATTTTACTGTCACTCCTTTGCCTGTGTGGGCTTTATGACCCGAGGGCTAAGACAAGGAGGAGTATATGTGTCTGGCATGCAGAGAGAGAGGGAGCTCCAGGCACAGGCGTGATGACAGTAGATGGTGAAATTATTAGCCCAGGATTACAGCAAGAGATGGGGCCTGAGCCACAAGAGCAGAATCTGTATCCAAAGCTCAGGGGTGGTGGGGTTGAGCTTGGGCCCATCTCATATTCAAACTTCAATGCAGAATTCAGCAAAAAGACACACCAGGCCCAAGGGAAAAAAACAAAAAAACAACTTATTCACACACGCAGATTAGCTGCAAAGGAGGAATGCAAGGAAATACCTGCCAAGTACACTGTTTAAATACTAATGATACTTTCTTTTCCTCTTAATTTCTTAAGTTCTCCACCACCAGCCCCTTCCCTCCCTCCCCCTCCCCTCAAAGTGGGCAAGCCCCTCCCCACTTTTATATTGGATCTGGTGCCTTGATTCCTTTCTCAATGAGGCATGCCATCCATCCCCAGCACAATGAGCAACACGGTTCTGCCATGCAATAAGCACAGTGACCCAGCTTTCCAATCTCTTCCTCGGAAAGCCAGTGTCCAGCCTGTATGTCAAGGCAAAGGAAACTGCAGGATGATTCACAGCCAGAGCACCCAAATTCAACCTCCACTGGGGAAAATAAAAAGTAAAAGTAAAGGTCACCTTTAGATTTCAATCAAGATTAGAATTTTCCAGGTTCAGACTTGTTTTAATAAGGGGGCTGAACCAGATTGTTAAACTGAAACTTCCTAGCCCACTAGGGATATTTCTGCTTTGGAGCAAAATGTTACTTTAAGACCCATGTTTGAATTGTTTTCTATCACTGACTTCATCTTCTGCTTGAGCAAACCAGTAGTGAAGGTGGTAGCTGGTTAATGTTGTAACTGGTTCTGTGCTTTATGACAGTGTCCCTTGGAGTGTTTAGGGAAGAGGATTTAGAAGATTGGGTAGTTGCTGGTGAGGCTTGAATACTAGCGGAGCTCTGGCAAATCATGAAAAACAAGAACTGCTCTGTCTTGCCTCATTTGTTGAAGATTCATTATAATTATTTCTTATATTCTGGCAGCCTAGGATGCTCCTTGTTTTATGCCTTTGCGGAGATTGTTTCGGGAAAAGCCATCTAAAGAAAAGTTAGATGGAGTGTACTGAAAACCATCTATAAGACATGCACACTTGTAGCACTTTGATCCTTTCAGTCATCCTCCTGAACAGAAGTCCACCCTCCTGAGGACAAAGGTCCATGTCAGAAAAGGAGTTTTTCTTCTGGACCATTAAAATGTGACTGGACTGATAAAGGGTGCTATTGCTACAACCATTTCCAGCTTGATTTTTACCTATTGGATATAAACTGGTTGGAGGATTTGACCTTGTAAGATTGGGATTGCTGATGTTGATGTTTTGAACCTGGAGAAGAGCATGAGCAGAAGGCAGTCCTGTAGCAGTCTTTCCCTGTTCTCGCAGTTTCCAGTCACGTGGATTATTTGGATTAGAGACAGCTCTGCACAGCAGCTGACATGTGTGTGATAATGCATGGGCAGGGCTGGGCTGGCACAACAAGATGGACACTTATACTGTCTTCTAGTAAACCTGCTTTGAATGTGACCTTCAGGGCATTCCTATTCTCACCAGGAAGATTCATTTGCTGTGGCTGGTTTAATTTTTTTTCAGTAAATAAATTTCTCCAGCCCAGATTTTGACCTTTTTACAGAGTTAAAATGTAAACCATTGCCCAGAGAACACAGAAGGTATAAAAGATATGGGATGACATCTTTGCAAATTACAAAGACATTCATTTTCCAAATAAGCAACTAAGCTTTCAAGTTTCGTGGACTATATGACAGCACTAATTGGTAAGCACTAATTGGCAAATTTAGAAACTAATCCTGCAATGCAGAAGTAAAATAGCCATTCAGTTGTAATCCCTCTTGGAACAAAGACAGGAAATTCAATATCTTTGCAGAATCCAAAGTTAGACTGGGGCCATGGGTTTTGTGAACAGCTTCTCCAGGGATTGCATTTGTAAACCATAAACAGATTAAGAAAACCAGCTCCTGCAAAATAGCCTCATCACAGTGAATTTTCCCTTTACTGAAATCCTATCTGCATTTGTGCTGAAAAGTCTCCAAGAGTCATGGTAGGATGGAATCTTCTTGCAATGCAATATTTTGCTTGATCAAGCAAAGGAGGGAGGAGAAAAGAAAAGACTAAAACAGAGAGCTATGTCCTGCAAAACAATAAATGGCAATATTTTATTTCGGTTTTGTTGGGATTTCCCCCACCAAATGCCATCCTTAGTGTTTCTATGGCTCTGGGAATCATGGATTGTTGTATATTCTTCTTTCATATAAGAGATTAATCCCCAGCTGTGTTGTTAGAGAACAAAAATACATTGGCAATAGATAAAGACTAATTGGTTGGAATCCTAGGGGAGGTAGAAGGAAGAAGAAAAAGCTTGTAGCAATGTTTCCTACCTGAAACTGGTCATGATAGCCAGGTGAATGGCATATAGGGCAAGAACGACCTTTAATACACAAGCTGCAGACTCACTGGTTGCTGTTGTGTCCATATCTTTCAAACACATGAAGATCTGTTCTTCATGAATATGGCTTATGGAGGTCAAAGATGTATGACTGGGGAAAATTGTCGTACCCCTATTATTGAAAAAAATATCTTTAAAGGAAGCCTACTGCTGTAACAATAAAAAAAAAAATAAAAAAAAAAAAAGAAAAGAAACAGAAAAAATAGTCAAGTCAACAGAACTTGGGATGAATGTTAAAGAGTCACAAATATATATGCAGGATATGTAGAAGATTATACATATAGATACAAGAAAGAAGATTTACTGTAAAGCAAAACCTAACCCTTATGCTGGTTCAGGAGGCTAAGCCAAATGCTTCCCAGCAGGTCAAATTTGTGAATACTCTTCTCTCCAAATTACTGCTTTGATCACTGAGAAGAAGACTAAAAGGAGAGTTGACAGGAATGTTTAAATACTGTTATTTTTAACAGAATGGAGAAAACACTGTAAATGAACTGTTGTCTCTGTATTTGTGGTGCAGATTGAGCAACTTAAAGTTACTTAAAATGTGGGGAAAATCAAGGAAAAATCAAAGAAAGTCAGATTTGAACTTGCTGTGAGCTTAGAGGTGGAAAATTTAAGTCTGTTTTCAATATCAAAAAGGATGTAAAATGACAGAAGAGAAAAATACACAAAAAAAGAAAAAAGAAAAGGAGAAAATTCCTTTGTCAGGTCACTTTCTAACTGCCCTTAAGGTCATTCTGTCCTAATGGTGCTTCTTCTGATATGGACACCTGCTCAGTGGGAAGTGTACTGAGCTCACTAATTCATTTCACAGCACCACTAGTAGGAAGTTATGTGTAACAAAGCCCAGGCCCTGTGTATGTAGATGATGGGTTTATTGTTGTGAAAAGACTTTGGGGATGATCAGCTACAATCACATTCAACAGACTTTCTTTCTTTCTTTCTTTCTTTCTTTCTTTCTTTCTTTCTTTCTTTCTTTCTTTCTTTCTTTCTTTCTTTCT
>JAWWEE010000162.1:14681558-14746647 GCA_035221455.1 Xenops minutus | reverse complement strand
TTTCTTTCTTTCTTTCTTTCTTTCTTTCTTTCTTTCTTTCTTTCTTTCTTTCTTTCTTTCTTTTCTTTCCTTCTTTCCTTCTTTCCTTCTTTCCTTCTTTTTTTTTTTTTCCTAAAAGCAGTTGTCACAGGAAGAGTACATGGTACATAAAGTGCCTAGTTTAGTAAGTCTATGAAGAATCATACACACGATGACCCAGATTTTTGGAGATATTCAAATAGCCAAGTTTTGTTGATTTCAGAGGGAGTGAGGAATCCTGAAATCTCTAAGCACTATGCCATTTTTCCATCGATCCTCTTGTTCTTATTCAGCTAACATCTCTACAGTATCCTTCCTGGTTCCTTACTCCTAGGATTTACTCATTGTATTCTAACTCTGTTGTACCATGCCTTTCGTTTGAGTTTGCTGGGTTTTTATATCCCTCTTGCATCATCCTGTCTCATCTACTGGAACTTTATTCTGAACCCGGTATCAAGAAGTCCTTTTTCTCACTTTTCTGGTACAGTTCCTCTACCTGAATACGGATGAACCTGTCTGACTTTGTTTTTCTTTTAGAAACTATCAATCTTTTTGTTGACCTCTTTTGAGGGTCTGTATATCTGGTACCTAAGCAGGAAATAGGCAAGGAAGTGTTCTCATGCCCATTTTAGGAAACTGAGGCAGCACAAGGGAATGAATGAGAGAGCAGTTGTCTACGTGAATCACCTAAAGCCCATAGAGCATCAAGCTCTGATCTGTAAAGTCACAGGATACCCTAAACCAAACCAATGAATCCCTTCTATTCAGCAAATCATGAATGACATATGTCTGGTATTCTCTTATGCTAAGGCAACCTTTCATGTGATGGTTGAAGATTTCATACCTTATTTTACCCTTTGATCTTCTGGAGATTTTTTTTCTCATAGTATTAAATAATTTCACTTTGCACAATGTCTGAGGTTAAGCATGGTGTAGAAAGATGTATTTTATGCTCCTAGCTGATTTAATCACAATTCTGCTTCAAATATCACATCAGCTTTTTGCAAGTATATGTGAACAAGGTTTGATGGTGGTGTGACAAAGGAGGACCAAATAACGACCAAAACCAGAGTAATTCTCTTCTGGACAGACACAGGATGCTAGTGGCAAAACAAAATCAAGGCCAGTGTTAAAGTCCTTGGACCCTGTGAGCCCCATTGCATCAGGGAGTCTTTCCATTGAGTCAAGCTGGTGAAGGAAAAATACTGTAAGAAAACTAGGGGAACATTGCATTTTCTTTTCCAGTCCTGCTGGCACATTGCTTAAATGTCATCCTCTCAAGTGCATCTGTGAATTTGCAAGAAAAATTGCTCCTGTGTGTTTTTTGAACTAGACTAGACTTTTTGAACAGAAATAGAAAAAGATAATTCTACTTGTAAGTATTGCTCAGATGAATGGATTTACAGGTTCTTTTTATATTTAAAATATTAGTAACTAGAGGCACAGAGTGCTGCATGGAGAGATCTTCTTAGGTAACAGTGTAGGTCTGGAATCACATGCAGGATTTCCTAGTCTCTGCCTTTGCTCATTGCTCTGTAAAGGTGATCCTGAGAAACAGTAGGACACACTTGATCCATGGAGGGGTGCATTCTATCTTCCTGACATTATAACTGGTTGAAAGTCACTTAAAATTTGTCCCAAGTTCATCCAGAGCATGAACTGATATCATATGAAATCGTCACCAGGCTCCCTAAAGGCCATTCTTGTCATATTTCCTTATATTAGTCATGGGGGAGGCCATTATAACTTCACAGTCCCTACATGCAGTGAGCCTGGAGTTTGGATATTACTTGCCTTAAAATGCAACAGCCATAGAATATACTCTAAATTCTTTTTCCCATCTACCCTTTCTCCTCTCATCTACCTGCAGGTGCTTCTGAAATAGAAATCTTTTGGATGCATCCCATGGGAGTCAGCAGGGGGTAAATGTTGACTCCTGTGAGTTGCAGGCGCCAGCTCTTTGGGGATGTTCAGATCCTATGTCTAGACAAGATAACATCCTTCTCTGAACCCAGGAGCTAACCCCTGGGGGACCCATTATTCATGTATAAAACACCAAGAGAAACTTTCACTGCATGCAGCTTCCTTTTTCTTTCCCTCCTCCCCACGGGAATTTGCTTGGTTTAACCCTTTCAATACCTATGAGGCCATGGCTTGTCTGCTTGAAGCCATGAATGTTTATTCTTCCACCCTTCAGGGCTCAGTAGTCTACACCTGCAAAAACAGTGTGGCTGGCTGAACAATGCCAGGTGAGTTTTCAGCATTGGCTTTAATGTGAAGTACAGACCCAGAGAGACCTCCTCCTTTCCTCATGGAGAATAACAGTTCTTAGACTAAATCTACAGCCCTGTCTATAGAGCCCAGGTAGCAAAAAACAACTGGCACTTTGCCCCAGAGAAAGCACCTGGGGTTGCTCCTGAGATAGATAAATTCCCACAGCATACTAAAGTAATAGGATTATGCAAGGCACAGTAGGAACATAAGACACTTTATTCAGACCTATGTTTAATAGCATCAAGCCCCTAGAAAGTCTCATGATCAAGTGTAACTGTAAAGATTAAGGAAACTATTTGCATTCTAGGTGACAGTAACTGGGAGTAAAGCATCTCCAGAGACTAAGGAATGTGTAAAATCAGTGAATGCCATCTGGACACGTGCTTTTCCCTTTCTGGGCTGACCAAAGGGCTGCAGACACGTTTTTCATGTTTGTCATGGCCATGCATAGGCCATGGACAGATGCTACTAATTTTACATGAGCTAGTCTGAATGCACAAATTCATCAACAGATCATTTTTAACCTGGTTACATGGCCAGGTTATTTTCTTTAGTCCCCATTGCTGAATTGTTACACCATCAGACTTTTGCAAGTTCTTCAACACCTGGAGGCTAAGTTAGTGTCTCTGCTTTCTGGTTTTCGTCAGCATATTGTCCTTTTTTCCTAAGGCTTTTGGTTTGGATAATAATGATCAGAGAGGAAAGCACAAATAAACATAGAACAGTCTTTCTGAGAAGATCTGCTTTGATCTGTGTCTTGCAACATGGCAGCAGACATCTGACCACAAAAACATTTGCCCCAGTAGCTCAGCTGTTGAAAGATGCAAGGGAGCTTTGTGCCTTTATGAAGTCAGGTTGGCAGAAAAGATAAGAAATTTGGTCCCTATAGTGATCACTGTATCCACAACTTGCCTGGATCTTGGATATGACTGATCATGTGTATCTCTTTCTGAAAGGCACTTGCAGGCAATGGTAGCAGGGTACTGCTTCCAGTTACTGCATCTTGGCTAAGTTGGAAAAGTCACCTCCAGGCAGGTGGTGTGTTTACATTGTGTGGATCCAGCACCTCTCTCCATTTATGAAAGAAAAAGTGGCAATGAAGATAAGACAGTGGGATCCAGTAGACATAAATTATACTTATTGAACAAAACCACAAATCATGTTTTGTTTGGTGGTTTTTTTTTTAAATTATTATTGAGAGCTGCAGACTTCTCACAGCATCACATCTGATTCATCACAGTGATAGAGGTTCATGGTTGGATCAGAATAGTAAAATTTTTACTAGCATCAATGTAAAAAAATCATACTTTTTAAAGGAATGTTTCTACATTTAGCAAGAAGGGGGATTTTGCGCTCTTACAACATGAGAATAGTGAACTTAGATCCCAGTCCATTAGTAACTAAGCAGAGTTTTAAACAAGTTCATTCAGGGATAAACATTTTGAAATCAGTAGGCCTGGATAACTTGTGCCCAAGAGTCCTAAAATGGTTGTCTGAAGAGATCTCTAGCCATCTCATTTTAGTTTTGAATAAATCTTGGCCTACCCAGTAAATTCCAGTAGATCATAGCAGTTAATTTTTTGCCAGTGTGCAAAAGGCCATTTAAGATGACCCAACTACTTGTAAGCTGGTTAGCTTGACACCAGTATTAGGCAAAAATAAAACCCAAACCAAACCAAAAACCTAAAACCACAAAACCAGGAGTCAAACAGTTAAAAATTAGAGATCCAATGTACTTATTGTCAGTCAATATTGTTTAATAGAAATGGGCTATGTAGAACCAAGACAATTTCATTCTATCATGATACCACAAGTTTCATTAGCAAATATCCCTGTGGAAAGCTAAGAGATCATTGTAGAGACTTTATCTTTCCTAACATGCTTGTCTCAAAAGCAAGTTGTGCTGTCTAGTTCCAATAAATTCTGCAGTAAATGGAAGTCGATTAAATTGCTGTACAAAAAGATGTTGTGAATTAGGGTGCTTTTACAAATGAAGGTTTTCTGGAGAAGTTAGAAGAGGAGATGAGGGAATCAAATCTTATCCTACTGTTATCCAATAGCTTGATCAAATAAAACTGCAAAGAACAGCAGTATTTTTTTTTAAAACACAGAACAATCTGTCTACACACAAACATTCCTGCCATGCAAAGAAACAACAGAAAAGAGTTAAAAATTCTGAATCTTAGCCTAATTTTAGCTTGGTTGAGAACAAACCCAGTATTTCAGCCCCTCACAAGATATTGCAAGGATACCCTTTTGTCTTGAAAGGTAAGAAAGACTGATTAAGAAGATCAAGGTGCTTGATAAATCAAGCTTGTTCAAACAAAGTGCATACATGGGAACAGACAAAAATTTTGAAGACACTCTCAATAAAAAGGACTGTTTTCTGAAAAGCAGTGGCTCTGAAAGGTTCATGGTGGGTAAGTGATTGAACATGTGGGAATATTGTACTCAGAGAGTAGTTATCAATGGTTCACTGACAAAATGGAAGGATATTGGAGTACAGTTCTACAGGG
This sequence comes from Xenops minutus, assembly GCA_035221455.1. NCBI lineage: Eukaryota > Metazoa > Chordata > Aves > Passeriformes > Furnariidae > Xenops > Xenops minutus. The sequence goes on along the minus strand of JAWWEE010000162.1, from coordinate 14,741,839 downwards.
TTTTGTTCCTGCTTCCTGTGCTATTCAATATTTTCATTAGTGACTGCATGATGGAGTACAGAGATTTGTTAACAGATGACACCAAGTTGGGAGTAAATGTAAATTTGGGGAAGGGAGGAAGACAGTATAGTATGATTATAACAAACTGGAGAAATAATCTGGAAAAAATAAGGGGGTCTTCAATAGGAATGATTATAATTGTTCATTCCTTGGGCAGCAACTATAATTTTCCCAATATGGGATAGATAGATAATGCTCTCTGGGTAGTGAGGATCTGGGTTTGCACTGGAGCATGATCTGAACGTGAGTCAACAGTGTCTTAATATTGCTAAAAAGACAAAAAGTGTGGGGATGTATAAACACAAGTGTCGCCTGCAAAATATGTGCAGTAATCCTTTCCCGGAGCTCAACACTGATAGGCCCCTAGCTGGAGGCTCTTCAAAGTGCTAAGAGTAATTTTAGACCAGTGATGCCAAACGAGATGCAGATCAATTGGAGGAAGTTGAGAGGTCAGAGATCTAGAAAAGGAGACATTGTTTATCCTAAACTCTAGATACATGAAAGGATGCTGCAGAAAGGGAAAGGATGCTGCAGAAAGGAAATGGATGTTCTGTTTCTCCACGCTCATGGCAAGCCAAAGTCATGGCTCGAACAATAGGAAAGGATCCCAGATAGGAATGAGGGTTAAAAGCTTGGTAATCAGAAGGCAGTGAATCACTCCAGTATATTGCTTGGGGTGTTGTTCCCCTGGGAGTATTACTGGAGGTCTTTAAGAACAAATTAGCGAACCATCTGTAAAACAGCTGGAATTGATCCTACGTTATGGTAGGGAGATAGGTTGGAAAGGAATCTTAAAGTCACTCTAATTTATTAACATTTTAGATAAAGAAACAATTCAGTAGCTGTTATAATGGTACAGGAAGAAGTGCTAATTTGAAGTAGAGTCATACTGTTACAGGGAGGTATTTTGTACACCATTTGGTGTCACTGCCCTTGCTTTCTTCAGCAGAATGACATAAATTATGATGGAAAAATATTTCATTGAGGCTTAAGGTTTTCAGGGGTAATGTAAGCTATCTTTAAACTTGGTTCTCATTTAGGTAATAATTTCAGTCCAAGGAAGTGGGAATATTTTTTAAATTAATGAAAAAATTTGGTATGTCATTATAAAATAAAAATTATTTATTGCTTTGAAATTATATTTTATTTTAAAGTTGATATTTTTCAAGATAAAGGTTTCATAGAAGATTTTAAAAGTGTTGAATTACTCAAAAATTAAGCCTAATACTCTTCTTTGGACTAGAATTAATTTTGGGATTTTCTTCTCAAAAACAGTATCTTGGTACAAAATAAAATTGAGGTTTTTTTCAGTAATATTTTGTTTGGTGATACAACAGAATAGGCTTGTTATTCCCTAGTTGTATTTGTCAAGCCTTTTGAGACCTAGCAGAGATTTGCCACATAAGACTGTGCACCAGTTTATTTCAATTATTTCTCTCAGAGCAGTCTTGATTAAAAGTACTCTCTCCTCCGAACTGCAGACTTTCATTCAGTAATTTGCAGCAGTCAGGAAGGTAGCTAGTATATTCCTCTATGCCTTAATATTATACAGACGCATAAAAAGCAATGAAAAAATTGGCAAAAATGAAGACAAGGGCCTTGATGGTCAAATAAAAGAGATGGCAGATGAAATGCAGTGGTCTTTGATACCTAGGAAAGCACAACAGTAATTTCTTTAGATCTCAAGCTGACTGGACCTATGATTTGCAAATATCTTCTTGCCTTTCTTCTCTTCTGTCATACACTTCTTGTGGATATATTTTCCTGACAAGTGAAATTAATTTGATTTGTGTTCCTTTAACCCTTCAGCAAGGAGCAAAACGACCCTCTCTTTCTGCAAGCAGCATTGCAACAAGTACCCTCACCCAGTTCCTTTCTGCCTCTTTCTCTGACTTGTCATATCTACCCACTTCATAGCCTGCTCTTTATGCTTACATCAGAGACTCTGGGGTTTGTGGTGGTTTTTCTAAGCCCTCTTCTCCTCTATCCCTCTACTCACCTATTTAGATTTTCCAAATCCCCCTTATCAGTCAAGGATCTCCATGAAGAGATATCAGACTTTTCCTCCCTTGGTAACAAGGGCTTCTGTAGTTCAGGCAAGATCTTTTGAAGAGAGGGTATCAGAAACTGTGCAACAGCTGTGGAGACTTCTGAAGGTCAGTTTCTGGTAAGAAACCCTGAGGGGTGTTTGCTTTGCATCTGGAGGACTATTTTACTTTTACAATTACTCCTGTCTTTAAATGTGAGCCTTGAAGAGAGCTCCTGCTTAATGCAACTTCATAATAGTTGATTTATTTATTTTTGGTCTTTTGAAGTACACGGTGCCTATCTTTTCTTAGGCAACACACGTAAAATCAAGTGTCTGAGTCAGGTCTTGCTTGCACTAGGTCTCATTGATACCAAGTGGGAAGAGCTAGGGGTATCAAACCAATGTAAACATGCTCAGAACCATGCTCTCTCTGCATTTCCAGATATCTTACCAGGTCAAACAGAAAAAGGAGAAGAGCTATTTCAAAAGATTCTGTTTTCCCTTGCTAAGCAAATCTGTAAAGCCTAGGTTCCTCCTTCAGTGTTTGTTAAACACGGCTTTTTTTTCTACAGACAAGGGAAGTGAAAGTCATTATTTGTTTTTAAACTACTCTACAGTTGCCATTTAATTCTGTGGCCTTTTAATTCAATGATCCAAACTCATTTCAGTTTGTCCCAGTCAGTTACGGAAAGATTATTATTTTGGAGGCTTCTGACCAGCCCACTTTGACGTTCAGCCTAGGGAGCTTTCAAGAGCTGTGTTTTCAGAGTGATGCATCCAAATTCAGAGCATAGAATTAACTTGTTTTGATGGACAATAGGGTCTCAGCTCAGCTGCAGATGAAGCTCCTCTCCAAGGATACGCAAGGACTTGTAATCTCAGTGACTCTTATTTTGCCCATCATACCCTCTCTTGACTTACTTCCTCTTGATGCATCTGTTTCTACAGAATGAGTTTTGTTTGGACTCTTGATTCAGATTTTGGGCTCTGGAGCTATTATCCCTGCCATATTACAACCATGAGCAAATACCTTTGACTGTCCAGAGCAAAAGGAACTAGTATCAGATCATCAGGGTTATTTCCTACTGTCAGCACTATCTTGTGGAAGACATGTCTCACTCTCAACCACAGAGAATATGGACAACTTTGAAAGACTACAGGGCCACTTCAACCACCTGTCCTCCATCACCTTGCTCAATAGTCCAAGGAAAACTGACAACAAAGCAGAACTCTGCTTGGGTAAAGTGGTACAAAAATTGTCCTTCAGAAGGGCTTCAAGAGCAAAGAACAAACTCACCCAGGCCAGCAAAAGGATTCCTGAGGATGAATTTGGCACTGTATAAGGTGTATATATTTCAATATAAAGTCTGTATGAATAGAGTAGGTGGTACATAAGGTTTCTCCTCAATATAATTAATATTTTCTATCTCATTTAATGCTGTTCCATTTCTTTCTGAATTAAAAAAGCAAGTAATTCAACCCACCTGAGAAGAAAAGTAAGGTGGAAGAAATCTCTGTCTTCAAACAGGATGAGAGAGTGCTAATGTGAACATGTTACAAAGAAAAGCTTTTCCTCTGAAATGGGTTTTATGTTTCCCTGAAGCAAAGAGTAGCTGCATTTGTACCAGCTCCGCAGCCTGTCTGGTATTGATACATCTTGAGTCGTCTTTGAAAGCCTGGCTATTTCTTCTGATAGATAAATATTACCCCAGATTATTTTCACCCATCTGCAAGAGAAATCATTATGAAATTAACCAGTGATCAACCAAACCACATGGGGAGCTCAGAAAGGGGTTTTAGGCTTTTTCAAATGACTGGCTGTTCTCTCTCCATCTGGTTGTGTTTAGCTCTGAAATATAATTTTCGATGCTGATCACTGCTGGGTAGACCATACAATTAAGGTATTTGAAAAACAAACATTTCTAAACCACTGATCATTGGGGAGATGGCTTAGAAACGACAGCCCATTTTCCAAGAAGATGGTTGGGAAAGGGAACCTGAAAGCTTAAGATAACATTGAAAAGGAAACAGAAGAAGTCCAGGGAGGGGAAAAAAAACACAAAAGAAGAAAAAGGAAACCAACCAAATAAACCCACCCTCACAAGGATTTTAACTGCTTCTCTAGTACTTTCAGACTAATGTTATTTGAATGCTTTAAGGAACCCAGCCTGATTTCTCTGTATTTCTATGGCTTCATGCTGCTACACAAGAAATATATTACTGAGAAGAGAAACCTGCAACAGTTTGAAAACAGGAGACATTTGCAGAGATAGGAGGAATTTCAGCTCTGTAACTCTTTTTTGGACTTTATAATATCAAATTTCAAGCAGGAACCGTGGAAGGACTAAATGCCCAGAGACAAATTTAGACGTGCCTCTCTTTTCTGGTACCCTGCTGATTACTTATTTTTCCCACCTAAACTCAGCTCACTTTGGCTCACCTCCCATTATCCTCGGGCAGCTGCATTTTACTTCTTAAACAATTCCAAAACTGTTCGTTACTGAAGATAAGTGTCTGGCTCATTCTCACATGAAAGATGATTTAAAGCCAGGAAGTATTTTAAAGTTCCATTTTGACTATTTTATCAGTTAAACAAGAAGATAGAGATAGTAAAAAATAAAGACCATATGATTTGGTGGCTGGTGTAGGAACACGAGTGTTCAGGAGTAAGCTAGAAATTAACAGCTTTGAACTCTTGCATAGCTCAGATATAGGTGTGAGTGCTGCTGAAGCACTACTATGTAATCAATTTAAATAAAACCAAAATCAGGATTTCCATCTCAGGGAGGGCTCAACCCAGTCCTCAGATGAAGAAGGAAAGACCATCCCTCGTAATAGTACTGCTATTGCAATCAACAGTGTTGTAAAAATAATTGGTTAAGAATAGGATGTATCTGGATTTCCTCGAAGTCCATGGCTGCCTTTGACTGAGGGAAGTAAAGACTTTGGATCCTGCAAAGGAAGGTGATGCAGAGGCCAGTGTAGAAGCCTCCAGAATCTGAGATAAGCTTTGACTAAGCCCTTTAATACTTGGATGCTTAAGCAAAGATAGCCTCCAAGCTTTTGGCAGCCTTGCCCACAACTAGCTGAAACATAGAAGGACCAGGTAATTACCTAATGTGGTAAGAGCAGTTATGGGAAGTGTGCAAAAGGTAAGACAAATTCTACCTGACACCAAGGCTTGTTCTCACATCTGGGATTTTCATGCCAAATGCAAGATCTTTCCCTTAATGTTTTCTGAGATGTACCTACTGTTGGGATGAGTCTTAGCATGGTTTTGCTTCCTTCCCAGTAAATGCTCCAAAAATCTTGAGTGTTGTAGGCTTGTGGAAAACAGGGAGTGGAGTCCTGGCTCCGTCTACCAGACTGTTGCTAGGATGGAGAGATGTAAAAACTCTTAATTTCTCATTTTTTGAGCAACTGTTGCTCAAAATATGGTTATAGTCATATCCACAGAGTTAGACCTCCCCAGACTTTGGGAAGACTGCATCTCAGCATGTCAGCTCTTCTAAGCAGTGTGCAGAAGTTGCTGAATCCCTGGAAAGCACCTAGGGAGCTTCCATAAACAACTTTTAAAATGATAATGATAGTTAATGACCTAATTTCCTAGCCAGCCAAAATACCTGTGGAATCAAAGTCCCATATCTGAATTAATCTAAACTCCTGGGAGGTTTTATTCTGGACTTAATATTCACAATTACTCCTTTCTGTCTGGCATTTTTTGGACCAAAAAAAGACCCCAGTTTAGATATCCAAACAGTCATATGTAATTATTTATTTTCTACAAAATACCAGGCATTGCAGTTTTGTGTATCAGCAAGGAGTCTCAAGACAAATGCTATTTACTACCCTCCAATGAGGCAGATATATGGGGAGAATCCATTACCAAGCCTCAGAAAGATTCAGCAAAAAGAGTTTATATATCCTCCTAAATTTCTTGATCCCATTACAGTTATGCTGTTCTGTGCTTTTAACCTATTTTGTCTTTGCTGTAAATTCGTAATTTTTTCCTGCATTTTTTTAATCAGTTGCTAAAGGAGTCACCATCAACCTCTTTATAACAAACTGCCATATATTGAAAGGCAATTTATCATGTCTCTCTCTTCCTTGTTTCTTCTTTAACCCAGCTTGTAGTATGCTGTGAGTCCTGAATTTTACCTATAAGTTCTGCCTGTTCTAGAAAGGTGTATAAGCCCCATTGCCATCAGCTCAGAGTGAGACCTACCTATGTGGGGCTCACTAGGCAAATCTAGGCAAACTAAAAAATCAGCATATTCTGTCTGCTCTTGCAAGACAGCCTCTTGCGGTGAGTTCCATATAATTATCAGTTAATTGTCTTGGATCCCATGTTGCCAAAAATTTGAAGATGTGAAGATTGGATGCTGGTACAATTTCCAGCTCACAGTGTACTTAGCTATTTCAGCAAAGATTTCAGCACCTTTCTGCAGCATATGCCCACAAGTTTGCGTTCTGGTATAAATGACATTAATAAAGTTTCTGACTTGTGAAATTACCTCCTTCTCCTAGTAACACTGGGTAGAGTTAGTTGCTTTGATTTAACCTGCCTTTCCTTGGAAATCTTCCTTTGTAAAAGCATCTGTGTAGTTAAAAAGTCACTAAAAATGCATGAAGTGTTTTTCAATAGTCTGAGACTGGGATTGAAAATCCTAATTCTAACCTATTAGAGGAAACAGGATTTCCTCTTCCTTCAGGTTTTTGTGATCATCAAGAAAATAACTGCCCAGCTATATATGACAGATCTCCTTTGTGCAAATGCTTCTGGTTTTGCAGGTTAGTTTTTCCCCCTTAGCACTTAAGTACTTCTGGTGAGCAGACAAGAATCTGGGACTAGCTCTGGGCAATAACCATAGGATTACTCACACACCATGTACCAGAAAACAGGCCACTCATCTCCAAAATTGTACTGGTGAGATGTAGTGACATGAAAGTCCCCCCACCTCACTCAGTGGGAACACATGTTGTGCAGAAACTTAAACAATATCCCTTTGCATGTCCTTTGCAAAAGCAAAGCTGTTTCCCCTGAACCCTCATCAAATTCTGTCTGTATCCAGAGAAGCAGAGCCTTCTCTTTGTGCAGCTTAAGGACAGATCAGTCTTACAGTTCAGTCACTAAAATCTCTGCGCAGGTTTTTTTTTCTTAGTTATAACCTAATTACAATAGCATCATCCTCCCTGTATCATATTTCCTCTGACTGGTCCATGCAGAGAAGTTCAGTTTCTCTTACTAAACTGATAAAACTATGTGATGATATTTTTCATTTCATAAGTACTTAACCCATTTACAAATTACAGATGAGAAATCACATTAATTGCATGCATGCTGTTCTTTATGCATTTTTGGTTTTAAATTCATCCAAACGTGAAATTATATACATTGCATCCAGAAAAACAATAAGGAAACAAATATGATCCATAGTCTGTTACTTTTTTTATAGTGAATAAAATAGATTTTTATAGCCACGTGGAACTCTTAAGCTCAAATATATCACACCAGAGATTATACTTTATGCAATTGTATTTATATGTATTTGATAACATTAAAAATTACAGAAGGAGCTGATCAAATTTCTAAAACAACAAGATGTTAGGAAACAGACAGCTTGGACAAACAAGTCCAGGACTTGATTAGCTGTCAGCTTTGGTACATGTGAAATTGATTTTTTTCACTCACTCCACCATTGTATCTTTCCTGTTTTTTTCAGTACAGCTCATTTTTTCTGGCTTGATCACAGAGAATCACTCAAACACTCAATCAGAATATATGCTGTTTTATCTCTACTGCTTTATGAGCTTGAACATGCCAGAAAAAATTAAAATACTTCTAATCTTCAGTTTCACAAATCTGTCTGTCTGTCTGTCTCTCTCTCTCTCTCCCTCCCTCCCTCTCTCCCTCCCTCTCTCTCTCTCTCTCTCTCTATCTCTATCTCTCTATCTATCTATCTCTCTATCTAAAAATGAGGAATGCTGTGTAACCCAATATATTTCCCATTTAGGATGAAGACTTTATTTGCTTGTACAAATCTTCTGACTCTTTCTAAAACAAGTGGTAATTCAAGCTGTATTATGCATGAATTGAATTAATGCAGTGTTAGTGTTGTTTAAATCATTTACTGTTGGGTCAGATTATGAATTTCTTTCTTAAGCCAAATTATTGTTGGCTTGCATGTGAGTTTTGTCTGAGTGAAGACATCAGATTTTAGCCGTTGTATAACTCCAGGTTTTGTTTGCAAAATATTTTTAAACTAGTTATGTATAGCCAGTAGATACACGATTACAGGTGAAATGCCATGATGAGTAGGATGAGCTACAAGTCATTTGAAAGATTGTGCAGCAATATTTCACTGTGAGATATGACAGGAAAGGAACAACCTTAAACCTTTGAGGAAAGGTTGGGTAAAAGAAATCAAGTTACCTCATTGGAAAAAAAAAATCAGTGTAGGTTTTAGTAACATTTTATCTTGAGACCAACACTAAAAGACCCTAGCTTTACAAAATACACCAAAGTTGTCCAGAGCATGCCACTGATGGAGAGAGGGAAAGTTCAGTGTGAGGCTGGAAATAAATTCATCACAGGACAGACTTCAGATTTGCAGCATTCTATAGAATTGGACTGGAAACTACAGTGACTCAGTATTGGTCATGGCCCTGAACTAGTCAGGAAGTTGAACTAGATGATCATTCTTCCAACTGTAATATTCCATTCCATTCCATTCCATTCCATTCCATTCCATTCCATTCCATTCCATTCCATTCCATGTAAGGAGCTGACAGAGCCCATCCATTCAATCTGTACAAGGTTTTTTCTGCACAACCAGCTAAATACTCATTCTATTTTTTTCCTTACTATTCATCTTCATTGCTGTGTGAGTGCCGGACATACTAAACAAAACAAAAAACCACAATCCACTAGCCAACTCAAATAGAGAACATTGGCTAGGGCTGTGGGGTGCCATATAGTTGTTATCTTGATATACTAAGAATGGCTTCTTATGTTCAACTGTGTGCAACTGGCACTCAGTACCTACTCTGCAGGAAAAAAGCCCAGTTCTAGCATTCCCTGCACACTGTGCAAAAAAAACAAAAAAAAAAAAAAAAAAAAAAAAAAAAAGTTAGTAAAGGTGTAAAGAAATAAATTAAATTTTAAATAAAATATTTTAAAAAGAGGTTTGTGTAAGAAAGAAGTGATGAGACAGACGCCTGTTACTGTTGGCAAAGATTTCAGTGTAGCTTTTAGGGAAATAATGATCCTTTGGGTTGTGACTGGCTTGCTGAGCACTTCCCTTGTCATATAATTGCCCATGAAATTGCAGCCCATACGGTTAAAATATTAAACAGGATAACATTACAGTTTTTAATCCATGGCTGAGACAAAGCAGAGATCATGAATAATCCTGTTCAACAGCACCACGTTTACTGTCTGATGTGGGAGATGTTGATTAGCTTTTAAGTAGAAACATATTTTTTAAAGTTACATAATCTGATGCTCAGATTCCCCCCTCCCCCTTGAAAAGATTTAAACTAAATATTATGAGAGATTAAAAAGTTCTCTAGGCCTTTGGTTTTGGGGGAAAGGGGTTGCACCTGCAGCTGGGGTTTTCCTTTCCCTTGCTCCCAAGCCCATCACTCAATGCAGCATATTTGTGCAGTGTGTTGTGTACAAGATCACGCATTCAAGTCATCAGAACCTGACTCAGCTGTTACTCAGTACTTCCTCAGGCAAAACCAATGGAAATTTGCTTGAAGCAAGACTAGGGATTGAGTGAAAAGGGCAGGAGATATGAGCAAACAAGGCATAGAAACTGGAAGGAGAAAGGATCTCTTACTTCATTTGCGACCCACAATGACCTATTCCAGCAGGTTTGCACCTTGGGACACCACTTGCTAGGCACCAGATAACTTCCTGTTGTTTTTCTTATCTTGATGGGACCTCTCTTCTATAGAGCTACTTTTGGACATAATCCTTGGACCTCCACTACATCAATTTTGTTGTCTGTTGCTCTTCATGCAGTACTGAAAGACGGGACATGAGCCCTTTTATAAGGGTTTTCTGGTTCTGCCAGCTAGCTGCTGTCCTGTATGCAGATTGTGCTGGGAGTTGGTCTTGGGTACTGGAAGGAGATTAAGATTTGAGAGGACAATGTTCCACATTTTTGGTCATATTTCTTTTGGAGCACAATGACTAAAGTCCTGGGGCAAATATTCCAGCTGTGGCCCTTAAGGTAACATACAGAAATCAACAGAATAAATCTAAGCAAAAAATAAATTTATAAATGTTTGTAATTTGGCATAGTTAGCCTAAGTTGGTTAACATCATTTAGAGAAATAGTGGAGCCAAAACAATTCAGAACGGATTGGGTAAGGCCAATAAAGAATCTTAAACTTGAATTTGAACCTCTGCTATAAGTCAGCTCTAGTTAAGAACACTGCTTATTTTCCACTTTCTTCCTCTGTCTATTTTTTTCATACTTTGAAGTGTAGACATCCCTGCCAACAGGCACCTAAATAAAATTGGAGGGATTTTTCAGAAGTGCTGAGTACAAACAAATCTAATCAAAATCAGAAAAAGCTGTGGGTGTTCAGAAATTTTAGGTGCCCAAACAGGGATTTGGCTTCACAGTGTTAAACGCCCTTGTTTGAGAACTTTTGGCTCAAAAGCATACTACCCAACCCATTGTATGAGTGTAATGTTCAGTGAAATGTCAAGCTCAGTTTAAACCTCTGGGAAACTAATAAAGTGCATGTACAGTATTCACCTGGGAAATTGGCCCTTTTTCTTTTCTTGCAATTACTTAGGAAACAAGACTCAGTACAAGAGTCATAATGTTGCTTTTTTTGTCCATTTCTCTCTATTTCTTTTTAAAAATTCCCTTTTTTTTTTATTTTCTAAAATACATATCTGTTTATTTCTTTTCCTTATTTTCATCATTCTGGAATTTCAAGCACATAAAAGATGCCAGAGTAATAGCCCTAAAAGCAATTTTCCAGGTTGAACTTGGAGGTGAAAGATTACATCAGTCACCAAGCCTGAGCTCTGGGGCCAGCTCAATCAACAATATGAAGAGTCTTCTGAGGAGCTGCATCAGCCTTTTTCCTAAAAGTGCTTTGTGTAGCTGGCACCACTGGCTGCCACAAGCTAGAGAGATACAAGCATAATCCAGTAGAAAAAAAAAAAAAAAAAAGACCCTAATTTTACAGTGATTTTAGATGTTCAACTCCTTAAAGTGCAGCAATGTCAAGCCGAAGGTGATCTAAAGCAGAGTCCGTCCTTCTCAGTGCAGGGAGAAATGCTGAACAGAACACAGGGGGTTTTCTCCCATGGGCAAGTCCTCAGTACATGAGGATCAAGGAGAAGAGGTTGTTGGGGTGCTTTGCTTGTATCAAGGAGAAAGTAGACTGAAAATGGGAGGGAAGACAGGATAGACAGAAAAGCTGAATATCAGGCTCTGTCAAAACATCCAGACAGCTGGGTTTGGCTAAACGAAAAAGGACAAACATCAATCAATACAGATGTTATTTCCAAGCTTCTGAGAGGGTATTGAAACCCAGATTTCTGGCCCAGGAATCAGACCCTTGCCCAGCAGCAGCTGTGTTTTATGTACCTGATCGTCCTTTAACATTTTCGGTTTTAGATAAGTCTCACCATACTTCCGCTCTTGCTGTCCGAAATTCAGATCAAACACCTGCAGGATGCACCATGCCAGGCAATTCCTTCTTTAATTTTTCTCTCTCACAGCAATAGTAAAAAGAATTAAGCAAGTTGATGCTGCCTGAATGAGAAGGTTAATCAAAACCAGACCCTGTTGGTGGCCCAGTTCCAGCTGAGCTCAGACGGGTGGCAGGGGCAGAACCAGCTTCATGCAATGGTGTGTGCGGGACTGTGCCCAGACATCCATTATATTATAAGTTCTACCAAGGATGGGCTCTGATCTTGTTGATGCCCAGCCTTCTGCTCAGGACATCTGGCTGCTTTCCTTTCCTTCACAACTTCCAGCCTGAGGTGATTGCTTATTTGAAAACCACACACTGTTTGCTGCACTTAAGTATGAACAAGCATTCTGAGAAAAGGTCATCACAGGCCACAGGGAACATATGTATCTATTTAATTTCCACTAGTATGAACTAGGTTTGTGGAACCCAGCTCTTTCAGGCCCCTCTTTAGATGGAACTAGCAGAGGCAGGTCCTGTTCTGGGAAGTACAGTTATTTCTCTTATTGTGAGCACAGGCAGATGTATGGGTTCAGAGGAGAAAATCCCAAGCCTATGAACCAGATGACCAAACATCCCCAGACTGAACTAATAAGCTGTGAATTAAATTCCTTTTCCTTATGGAAACTCACTGGAAGAAACCATTAAGAATTTGGTTTTGAGAGGTGAGAGGAATGTACATGCTCAAGTCAACAAAAATTTCAGATATTTAAAGCTTACAACTCTCAGACCCATAGGCCAGGTTTCAGGCACTGAAACACAAGACATCAAACTGAAATGTCCAAATCAGGTGTGCAATAACTGCAGGCTTCCTCAGTGAAACACTGGCACAGAACATTTCAGAGCTTTCATTTTCTGAATGGCTTTTTCGTTTATATATGGATGGAACTTACTGCTTCTTAGCACTGCAGTCAGGAGAGTGATGTCCAAGGTATTGAAGTCCATTTTTTCTACTCACACTTGCTCTAAATTCCTGTTTCCTATTCTTGAACTGGAAATGGCTACATAAGGCAAAGACTTCATCCTTCTGTGTCTCTGTGAGGATCTAGGCTCACAGTCATAAAAATACTATAAATTATGACTAATTAGATCAGGAGAGAGTGTGGCAGTCTTTCCTTTTTATTTGATATCTTGCATAATATGAAAGGGTTAAAACAGTTAAAAAAATTACTAAAAAAATTTACAATTTACAAAATTTGACTGCTGAACATGAAGAATGAGATCTGAAACAATGAGATAGATACATTTCAAGGCTGATAATACAAGAAAAATCTATCAGCTCAGCTTTCAAGCCCCAGTGGAGACCACTCGGGTAAAACAAAAGGGAATAAAATAAAATGAAATAAAATGAAATAAAATAAAATAAACCCCAAAACAAAATAGTGTATTCATATGGAATTCATTGAGGGTTGCTCCTTTAGAATGGAATAAAAGGAAAGGGGACCCAATCACATGCATATGATCTAGAAGAAATAAGGTGTCCTCCTGCAGAATCACTGAAGAGCTGTTCTGTAGGTACAGACCATTAGTAGTAAAGGAGAATCAAAATTTTTTTACAGATCCTTCTGCAAGCCTTCACTCATCATATGTGCCCAGCAGCAGGCTCATATGCTCAGTCAAGAGCTTGGCAGCTGTTTTTGCTAGCTCAAGTCTCCTATAAAGAGAAGGCCTTGAACAATATTAATGTTTTCTGTACTTACCCTCTGACAGCCCCTAGATTCATCATTAAATTGGTGCATTTCCCGGCTCCTCTGGCCAGGCTCTTTGGCAACAGTAAATTCCCCTGACCTAGTTATTCCTAATCCTCATACTTGGTACACTGGCAAAAAAATAGCCCTGCTGTCCTGAAAATATATTCATACCTTTGTGAAGCCCTTTACCTATCCAGTGCCTTCCTTCCTGCTGTGCTGAGGGAAAGGGAATTTCAACAATTCAAATTCTCTCAAGAGTTGTCCACATGTCACCATCTACTGAGGCAAAGGACATTTCATGTGGTTTTGGCAAGAGATTGGTAGTGGAAACCTCCAGGATACCTATTGCTACTCAGTGGATGTGCTTGTTTTTCATTTGAAAACATTTTGTTGAGTTAAATCCTGGCTAGGAAAACTGCCTTTCTATCCCATTTATATTATTTTTCAGAGCAGAAGGAAATGTTATGTTTCTGCAGCATGGCACAACTGTAGAACCTGTCTTTCCCCTTAGCAACCATGCAGATCACAACATTTCCGGATTGAAACCCTCTAGAAAGGATTTATCTTTCCCAAGAGAACTCACCTCCAGGTTACTCAAAAGTTAGTTGCTGATATCTGAGTGACAAACTCAGCTTCCTCCTTGTGATGATGATTTCTATGTCCTTCAGGACTCCATCTACAGTGTAGGAGTGATCAGGACTTCATGAAGGAATTTTGAAAGGAAGTTCATGGAGACTGATGCAAGTACTGAGTGAGAGGAAAGGTACATATATAATTTATGTTATACTTGATAGCATTAGAAATTATCTAGAGGAAGAGACATCAACAAGCCCTTGATCATTCTGAATCTTCTCCTTCAGAGGAATGAGTTTAAATGTTGGGATACTGACAATAGAAGACTATATGCAGGCCTAGAAGTGTTCATACCTACAGGTATATAAGGTACCCCTACTGAGGAGATTTACATTTACCAGATCAAAGATTAGAAGTTAATATGTGTAATTGAGGCAAAAAGTATCCCTGCTCTGGCACTGATTTCCTAGTCTAGGAAAATTCTCTGTTTGGTGTCTTTGTGGAATGTTTCTAAATGATAAATATTCCCTAAAAGCAGAACTACTCCTTGAACTCTACCAAAGGAAAAGATAATCATATTGATTCTCCACCTATAATGCATCTGTTCTTGTTGTTGATACCAATCCAGCATATGGGAATGAATATAAAAGGGGATTGTGATGTGACTATCACTTTTAAGTTCATTTCAAATTTGGAATTCAAAACAAAAAGAAAATCCCACAGCTTCATACCAGTTTAACACAGAAACAAAAGTCCTGTTTTTCTTTTCCCCCTACTCTTCTTTTTCCTCTTTATAAATTGTAGATTTTTAAACATTAGTCTGAAATTGTTGCTTTGAAAAAAATGGAAACATTTTTCCTCCTCTTGGCCTTCAGAAGTACTAAAAGTTAAATTGAGACTGAAAGTGTAGAAACTAAACAAAATTTCTCAGAAAAATGCTAGTTAAGAGAAAGTCAATAAAACGTCAGTCTTGACCCAAACAGATTTGGTTTTGTTTTGTTGGTTTTTTTTTTTTCCTTCAGAGAAATAAGATCCTTGAAGATAATTCCTTCTTTCTTCTCCCCTAAATCCTTCACAGCTACAGAGTCAGAGGAATATGTCATGCTCTCCTCCTTTTTTCAGTCACAGGAACTGGTAAGGCATTCCCTGTAACAAAACTGCTTGCTGTGCGTGTCACCTTGTGCTATTTGATCACAGAACAGAAAAGGAAGCTTGTGTTGGTTAGTGAGGCTTGTGTTAGTGCAATGAAGTGGAAAGACTCATGTGCTCTATGTTCTGTTCAGCACAATGCAAATGCTTTAGCTTAATTAAGAAGTAAAGCATACAAGCAAGGGACACAGCAAAACTCCCAAGCAATAATCACTAACAGTGTCAGCCTCTCACACAGTTTATTTCCTAGCACCCACCAGTATCAGTTGAGCTATCTGTTTTTATCAGCTCCAGTTTGGTGGGATTTCAAGTATTTCACGTGAGCCATTTGTTCTGTAAAACTTTTCTACCAAAAAACCTGTTTCCCAGAATGACAGTCATGGAGACAAGTTTCTGAAATTGTTTGTCTGACTAAGTTCCTGCTGGAGTCATTCATCTAATGCTCCTGGAATTTCCAAACAATGAAAGAATTAATTATGCCATACAGTTAATTAAGTAATCTGAGAGCTTTGGAAACGTATGTACTGCCTATATACATATTTATACATACATGTATACATAGATGTAAACACATATATATCTCTTTGTATATCTAAATAAACAGCAGACTGTACTCCAGGGAAGTTCAGGGCTGAAGAAACTGGTTATGTATTAGTGGCCTTGAAACTCAACCACAGAATACTAAGGAGGGTGTTAAATCATGACAGGGAAACCTGGAGCTGAGGGTGATTTATCACTGGTGCATGATACATTTTATGCGTCAGAAGTGAGCTGCTTTAGCAGAACTGGCTTCAGGAGAAGGGCTCAGCACTCCATTAGGCCTGTCCTTAAAAAAATCTTCATGCTGTCTCATTTTCCCAAGTGTCACTCAATAGTTTTCTCAATAATGATGAGGTCCCAAGGCGAAATAATATTAAAAAGATATCACCCTAAGAAAAGGACTGGAACAGAAGCTGAAATGTGGTAGCGATTTCACTCTTGGTGTATCTCGGGGAAAAGGCTGAATGCATTCCAAGCCAAACAGAGCCACTCACCTTTGTCTTCAGAACACTGCTAGTGTATGCCAGTTAGTCTTTTGTGTTAGGTCTTGTTGAAACACTCCTTTCTAAGTCTCCTAATTTATTCCAACACATGCCATCCAGCGTCCTGGTACTTAGTACATAATAATACATTCTACTATCAGTACAAATACCAGTGCAAATATGAATGCAAATGTGGCCTTCTTGTGTCACGTCATTGTTTTTTCCATTAAATAAACTCATCACTCTTAACTCAGTAGTTTTATTCCCTCTTCACAGATGGGTCAGTGGAGAAACAAATAGATTTGTGTCTGGTTCAAAGTCACAAAATTAATTAACTCTTCAGGGTTTGTGTGTTTCTGTGGTGTGTATTGGGTCCTCTTCCCATTTGCCCCTCCATCGGTAGTCTAATAAATATTTGAGAGAGTCTTAACCTGAGACTCATGGTGTTTTTCCATGTTTGCTTTCACGGGATGTAGAAGCAGACTGCATGCCTTCCGTCAGTGCAATCCAAGGACAAAGGCTTGTAGGCTGCCTTTGTATCTTCTACAGGGGTGTGTGCCAGGCAGCTGGCTGAGATGTGGTGTGCTCTGCATCTATGCTTTGTGTGAGTAGATCACCATCAGGATAACTTCTGGTAGTCCTTTCTACCTCTTCTACCTGCTTCAGGAGATATCAGAGTCCCTTGGGAAGTAGCCAAGAAAACTCTCCTGCCTATTTTTGGTTTCCTAAATTTGTGAGGATGTAGAGAATGTCAAACATAGATAGACTCATGGTTGGGACCAGTGTAAGGGATGAAGTGGGCTCAGGCTCGCACCATCATACTCCAGAACATAACTAAACTCTGTTTTGGGCATGAGTTTTCTGTCTAAGTGGGACACAGAAAGTACTATAAGGAGACGATTGCAGGTGAGGGAAAGTCCAGGACAATTTAGCTCCCCAATGAAGTAACAGAGCTCCAAGCAAGTTTGGGACAGCTGCTAAGTTGGCACTATTGTGGTTTTCAGATGCAGACACCAAGAAGACTAGTCAGAGGGTGACTTTTGGCAGACACTGGTGTTATGACAGATACAATGACACTTCTGCCATTTCTTTAGGCCCTCAAGCATGGAATGAGCCCAGCCTTGTACCTCCAGCATCAGAAGCAAGCTGCCTGCAGAAAATCACTGCAGAGAATCATGTCAAAACAGGGATTGAGCATGAATATTGCACCTTATCCAGGGGAAAAACAAAGCAGAGGCCAGCACAGACAAGTGTGTGAGCCTTGCTGAAATATGAAGTGCACTTCAGGGACAGAGAGTGCAATCAAAAGAAGGACTTGTCTTGCTTTAGACCTGGGCTCTGCATCATGTCTCTCTTCTGCTACCAATTCAAAAAGCTCCATCATGTCTGTGATATGTGTTTAGTTCCCAGTCTATGTGCAAGAACCAGTAGTAATAGATTTTCAAAATAGGATTAAATAGGACTAAGCAGTATTGGCCCTACAGCAGAGGGCTGTGGTCAGATTTAGTGGGAGGGAGGGAAAGCCTAGAGATTGGAAAAGATTAGGGTTGCACCAGAATATCTGGTCATCATCTCTCTGTTTTACTTTGATGTGGTTCTCTAGAAAAGACTGCAAAAACAGGTTTTGCAGCTCTTGCTAGACATGAACTTCTGAATAAGGAGGCAAAATGGGGAGGAAGATCTAGGGAAAAAACAGCATTCAATCTCCTAGAGCTCTTTTGTGTATCTGGCTCCTATTTCAATTTGTGAATGTTCTGGTACTACAGCAATGGGCATATTATCCTGGAAACAGACCTTGCTTGACATAGCTTAGCAAGGACAAGACTTGAAATTCTGATCATCAGTCCAGTGATGGAGCTGGCAATGTGTCTTACCTGAAGAGTTAGTATTGTTTTTATGGCACTGTATTGTTTTAATGCACACATCTGTGTGTCTGCATAAGAAGTGTATGTGTGGCTGGTGCTTGCATGTATGTAAAAGAAACAATATCTAGGGTATGTCTAGATGGTTTTTTTTGTAATCTGTACATTGTAAGCTGAAGCTGGACACTCATCTGCAACAAAGGCTGGTGAAGGGAATTCTTGGGGGCATACACTATAAAAAAAAAGAGGAAAAAACCTGAAGAAAACCCTAAGCAGGCTGCCTGCAGACTCTGTGCAAGGCACCCAAGCAGCCAGAAGCAAGACAGAGCATGCTGTGCTCAGTCACTCATTAACAATGCAGCAGGCATAGGCCCAGAGTGGACCAAACCATTCAAAGGTTTGGGCTAATTTCAGGACACCTACGTAGGCTGGTGGAGTTGGCAAGATGGGTCAAGGTGCCCAAGGCCATCTGCTTGGGAGCTGCACACCTCCCTGTGGAAAGGAAGTATTTTTTCCCTAACTGACCTACCACAGAGATGACAGGATGTGCTGCAGAGGTACTGATTCACTGCAACAGGAGATGCACCTCTTTTATCCCCCACTGGTGCTAATCCCCTGCCCCACAACCCTTCAGACAGATTGCAGCTGTTGTGGACAGGGCTGCCTTCTCCCTCTCTTGGTATGGTCAGGGCCCTCCCTGAAATGCAATCTCATGCCTTCTCTGCAGGATGAGCACCTGGGGAAGTACCTGGAGTCAGGTCATGACTAGCTGGACTGTGCTGACCACAGCCCAGGAGTTACCATCTAACTAGATCAGGAGACAGATTGTATATTTCCTTCACCTTTTTAGAGAAAGGAAACACAGCCATAGATTATCAAAGGTGTTCATACACCAAATTCCCAGAACTGGGACCAGCAGCACTTATCCAGGAACCCTGGAGCAGAAAATAATTGCGAATCAATTTGCAAACTCTTCCCTAAACCCACGTTGTCCTATAGGTGCTGCACGAACCTCAGAGCTGCTAGTTTTCCAAGCACCTGAAAGGCAACAGCTGTTCTCAGTGCTGGGAGCATCCCTTTTTAATTCCCTTGTTACATCTGTTAACTCATTTGCCCCCTGTGAGAAGGAAAATGAATCACGGATGTCTTTTGTTTGCTAAATGTTAACAGCCCTGTGGAAAAACCCTCATAAAATATTCATCCTATCCTGTTCCTCTAAATTAGACAGTTACAGTTCTAACAAGCCCCAGAGAAAAGTTCTTCATTCTCTCAGTCAAAGGTACAGTTAAACATTTCTGCAGGCTTTTCTGTACTCTGCATCACCCCCAGCCAAAATTTCTGCTCCCCCAAGCTCTGTGGTGTTTTTATTCTTTCATATCTTAGTGCATCTGGCATTACAATAGGAGAAGTAAAGGCTTCCAAACACATTCAACCACGTTCCTGCTTTAATGATAAAGAAAAGGAATATATTTGCTATTGCAAATGCAAGGAATGATGGGGGGTGTTTACAGGTGTCACCAACTGAGTACTTGCCAGATGGGGAAGAGGAGAGAGTGGCCTAAGATATTTTCAAATCAGAAGCTGATTGCAAGACCTTGGACTTTACACCATCCATTGCTTTCTTAGTTGAAGGGAAATGTTTTTACCCTAATGAGTGCTCACCCTCCCTCTATTTTGTGTGTCAACAAGGTAGAACAGAGACACTTTCACAGTCCCTGTCTCCCCATATGCCTTCACGTTTTCCCATCCCAACCAGTTACCTGTTTCCACAAGGACAGGGATGGGCACAGCTGAGTGGGACCAACTCTCTCTGTTCTCTGACCCCTGCTAGCCTTTCCTTGTGACTCTGCCATGCCTTGCACCTGAGTGGATTTCTGATGACTCACAACAGGAGGGAAACCATCCTCAGATACTCTGTCACTTGAAAACATCAAGGAGTGAAAGAAAAAGGAAGGGGAAAAGACTTAGACTGGAGGAAAGGGAAAATGGTTTTGATGCCAGCTCCCTTTCTGAATAATCATTATGGGTAATGACTTGCAGATCTTCAATGTGGCCTGTGTTACTTCAGGCTGATTTGTTCCATACCGTGACCATGTGCTTTGCTGTGTTTCACGTTCTTCTTGGAGTCTGAAAAAAGATGTTGCTCTGAGCAAGCTGATGATGACTCCCTGGCTGCATCATGAGCTCCTGCTTGCAAATCAAAAGGTTTCTTGGTGAACAAAGGTAAAATACCATACACAGGGTCCTGTTCTTAGTGTGGGGAGCTATTTTCTCCTGTGGTGTTCCTTTTTACTACTGCTCAGAAACAACGTTGGCTTTCCCAATACTGGGCAGGCTGCCCTGCATCCCTCACCCCCTGTGCGGTCACAGCCAGGAAAGGAGAGAAAAGTTCAGCGTAGTTCGTGCAGTAGGAGAGGTCTCAGAAAGGTAATTCACTCAGGGAACTTCCTACTCCAGAATAATTAGCAGAGTAGCAGTGTTTGTAGGAAGAAGCTTTTGAAGAAGATGGTGTTACCTCCTGGGACAGGAGCAAACAGTTGGGTCTCTGTTCCAAACCACTGACAAGTGTCACAGTCCACTGGGAAAGTCACACAGACAGAGAGGGTTTGCAGAAAAAACAGGAAAGATTAGGGAGTCAGTCTGGGGTAACAGCTTGGTTCTGAGATGCGGAGGCAAACTTCTTGGTTTGTAATTGGGTAAAAGTCAATCTCCATCATTTTTGTTGGCAGGATTTGTTCTAATTTGGGAAAACACACAAGTTGATGGCAAGGGTGGAGTAAGCTGGGTTTCAAAGAGAAGGAAACAATGCTCTCCCCTTCTGTGGCCACTCATTCCAGTGTGTGCCCTTCGTCAGCAAGTGACTTTCCAGTCTGGCTGTAGGGCTGCACTGAAATTAGAAAACAATCCCACTGAGCTTTTCGGGAGTGGGCTGGACTTAAAGACATGCCAGAGCTTGAGAACCAAAGCATGTATAAAAAAGAATACCCTTAAATTGTCCAGGAGAAAAAAACCAAAACACAACACCTCTGGTTTCACAGGACATAAAAGTGTTCTTGTTTTCCTAGCACATATTCTATATGTGGAAAGAAAAAAACAGTTACAACATTACAGCAAATAAATTTGTTAAGTGAAGAAAAGTTTTGTTTTTATATATAGTGGTGCTCAGTAGCACCACTAAAGTTAAAGGTCTGTCAACATTTTCATTAATAAACCCCCAATTTCATGAGTTTATGAATCCGTCATAAAAGTCTGTTTCTGAGTTCAGCTTGCCATATGAGTTCTTAGGTCCCGTCCCCCCATTCAGTCTAGAAGCCTGGAGAGTACACACAGATGTGGTTCAAACCTTTACTCCACCCTGATTTTGCAGCACTGAACACCATTAGAAAGACTACTTATTTGCATCTCAAAGAAATAAAGAAGTAGAGGCACAAGTTTTTATGTTTATACCATGGAGGAACAGCATTTGCATTAGATAATTTTTTTAATGATACAATAAACTTGTTTTGGCTGTATTTAGTGCTGTAGGAATGTAAAATGGAACAGGAGGCAGATTTCCAGGGTTTCTGTGAAGAAGTCTGGCTTCATATAGGAGTTGTGGGAGAGAGAGGGAGAAAGAGATTCAGTCTGACATTCAGGTCTCTAATGCTCTGTTACCTCCTCTGTTTGGGGTGCTCCTCAAAGGGAAAGATTACTAAGGGACAGGATTAATATTAAAAGAACTTTAAGAACCTTGAAAGGCTTCTGGGGAAAAAAATCAGCAACCAAATCTCACCAAAATATGTCCAATTTTCCTAGTCCAGTGGTCACAGGCATGTGAAGACAGGGCCCTTCCTCCAGCTGTCAGCAAGGATGAGGAGGGCAAGGACAAATATGGACAATAAAAGTAATATCAACTTTTCAGAGACAAAACTATCAGTTTGAAGTCACAGAATCAAGCTTGCCACAGTTAAAGAAATGTTTGGACAACACTCTCAGACATATGAGTGATTCCTGGGGCTGTCTTGTGCTGGGCCAGGAGCTGGACTTTGGTGGTCCTTGCGGGTCCCTTCCAACTCAGAATGTTCTGTGATTCTGTGAATAGGAGTAGGATCTAATTTCCCTACATTTTAGCCCGGTGTTCTAGCCACCAGAATGTTGCTTTGTGATTAGAAATTTTCCAACCTTTAAAAGACACATCACTACTTGCTGTCTACACCTAAGGGAAAGCAAGAGGTAACACACCGGTGTCCAGGGCAAAAGAGCCTTGATTTTAGAAATTTTTATGTATTCACCTCACTAAGCCTGATTCAGGACTGTTTGGTATCCTATTCCAATTGAACTTAGACAAGTTCACATTTGACATGTTTTACACAGCCAGTTGATCTCACCTGTTGTAGGAAATTTGGCATCTGTCTTGTCCTATTTGGGAAATGCAGCCATGAAAGAAAGACTCTGTACTAGGAGCCATGGCAGTTTATTTGAACAAAATTCAACAGTCTTTTCTCTAGGATACTCCCTGAAAGAATCAAAAGTTTTAATTTGACTTCTACTTCTTACAAAGCATCTTGTATCCATATGTTCTAGGAGATGCTTCATATCATTAGATTTTCTAAACTTTAATTTTGTCAAGGTCTTCAGCTAAGGGTCGGGGTCTCCTATTACTTCAGTGTTTCTTAGCTACCTTCCACATAGTTGTAGGGCAATCAGATATCCAGATATTCCTCAGGATTCATATTCAGATTGCTCAGCATCATAGGAACAGATTGTCAAGCCAATAATTGCTAGTGTGAATCCCAATGAGTATCAGAGATAGGAATCATAGATGACCTTCTCTGTGAAGGACTGAAAAAGACATCACCATGGACCGCCAAGGTCATGGTTCAAATCAAGACCCCATGTTTCTGTTTCTAGAAAATAGGTATTCAAGTTTCTTTAAGTGTCAGGAACCTGGGTATTTGCTCTAAACATGGATTTAGACAGCAGAAAATTCCTCTGTAGCATCTGGACACATAGGATTATGGCTTGGAGACCTTTTTGAAATCTACCCAAGTTAGAGAAAACTATGTATGGGACCGGGCTTTGGAGGAGCAAGTACCTTGTGTTGTTTTAGAGTTAAAAGTATTGGTAGGATTTCTAGGTGATCCTTTGTACCATTTACTTCTTCCAGGCTTACCCACTCCTTTCTGCTCTCTTTCTTTGGCAACATGCTGCAGACACACAAAAAGGTGACTATTCATGGCCTGGCAGGTGGAAGATTTATTCTGACAGAGGAAGAATTTCTTGATGAAGTGACTTCAAAGGCAAAATACCATGGACAGGGAGGGGGAAGCAGGCAACACTTGTGTGAGGGAAGAAGAGGGAGACTGTGCCAGTTGGCATAAAACACTAGAAGGATAACTTTCGTCCTTAGGGCTGACACTGGCAGCTCAGCTTAGTACACTGGCAGCTCTGCTTGTACTGCAGTTTCAGCTTCCCCTGGCTCCTGGATGATTTGCATCCAGGAGCACAAAGGGCACCTGGCCCATATCCAGTGCCTGCACCAGGCAGAGCAAAGACAGTTTTGAAAGAAATGATAAAGATATGTAGCAAATCTCTCCTGGAAGAACTGAGCTCTTTATCCCTCTGTCCTGCTCAGCCTGTTGTAGTAGAGCTGACTAAATCTCCAATGGTCATGAGGTCTTTGTGTAAAGTCTCTCTTGTCACAGTTTGTAGTAGCCAGTGGATGTTCTAATTTTTATAATTTTATTATTATTATTTAAATTCTGTCACATGGGCTTCCTCAGGCATGTGACTAATCTGATCCACCCACCTTGTTGAGCACCATGGGAAGAAGTCTGACTGATTCCTGTCTTCCTTTCTGGATTGCCTTTAAGTGGAAATTTCTCTCATGAGGTGGGGGTCTCAAGCTGATTATGGTGGCATTTGAAATAGGGGGAAATACAGAAATTCCAGAAACAAATCCCTGCTATTAGGGGACACTCTCTCACCTAAGATCAGAGCTTGTACAATCTGCATAATGAAATGAGCAGCCTGTGAGAATGGAACAGGAATTACCCACAATCCATTGCAACTTTTCCACCAAAGCACTCTTACTCTCTCTCAAACCACACTGTTCGATGTCTCAGGTGTCCTGGACATGGATGAAGATACGCAGATATGAAGTCCTGCAAAGGTAGCTACAAATCATCCTGAAACATATTATCTGTAAGGATCATGCAGTTATCTTAAGTGTAGGAAACAGTACCCCTTGTACAGCAGAGATGAATGCTCATCATACTTCAGAGCAGGAAGTGAAGAAAAATGCTGTATCAAGATCAAACTCCATGGAAAATTGAAGGAGACAGAAGTCACCACATTAGCAAACTAGCCAGGGCTTTGAAGCACAGCTTCAGCCCTTGTGATGGGTGTGCTTTAGTTTCCTAATATATTTTAAAATGTACTACACAAACATCAAGATAGTTCAGAAACTTCAGCATAGTTTTTCACAGAAGTCTTTCATTATGCAAGCCTAGGTCAATGAAGGCTCATCAGTCAAAGAAATCTTTGTCTCAGGTGACTTGTTAACATCACTTCACTTGACTTTCTTTCCCTGCTCAGCTTGAAGGAAAGTGACTGACTGGTTTAGGCTGTGAAAAGCCACACATCATGCTTTGAAATAATACAACTTCACAAACCTCATGTGTAGGTTTCCAGACTTGGGGTTGCTTCAGAAGATGAGTTTCAGAGATGGCAAATTTCTCTGATCTGGACAGAACTCAGGGAAATATCAAGGAAAATCAATGTCAAAGATTTTTATTGCAAACCAGCAAGGATTATGTATGTGGTCACGGAGAGCCTTTTCTTCAGCTTCTACCACCAGGCCAGAAACAACATCATTTGGCTTGTGGATTATGAATAGGTTTAACCAGATTGGTCTCTTCATTAAAACTCATGGAGCAATCTCAAATATGTTGTGTCTGATAATGTTCATGGCCATATAAATGGTTAAGAAAAGCTTTGATGGCCTTGAGCAAGACAAATATTCTGGGACAATAAAATGCAGGTTCTACATCTACTCCTCATCTTTTATAGCTGATTTTAGTAGCATTTATCTAATTGCAAAGGCAAGATAAGATGTGAGGTACAGGAAAAATGGAGATCAGAGACTATCAGCATCTAAGCCTGCAGTTTGATAAAACAGATGGTATTGGATACACAAGCTGCAAAAACTTCTGTGGCGCCATGCAATTGGCTGCTCATTCCAACTACTGAACCACAGCACATTGCTCTACTTGTCTTATCAGCACTGCTGTTGAGATCCATGCTCTGAATGCTTTATGTTGCTGTTTAGGGCATATCCCTTTCCTATCATGGAGAAGGACAAGGGGAGTGAAGAGCTGGGATTGAGGGAGTGGTGGACTCCTGGATTTAGTGGAATGGTGCTTGGAAACAACTTTGATGTGCAAAGCACAAAATGCTGCCTCTAACTTCTTCCACCCTCCACAGTCAGTCAGGGAGTCTATCTGCCACAGCCTCTGTAATCTCCTTAGTGGCAGATCTGAAGTAATTGTAGCTCAAAGGAACTTGCTGTAGTCCTGTAACGTCTGTGAACATAATGTCACAGAAGTGAGACCAGCAGCGAAATTACCAGCTCACTGTCAAGGAAGCAAGAGCCAACACTTCTTGTCTGCCTCCAAAAATACCACAAAGTCCCCACTGACTCCTGTTGCTTCCTTCAGCCTACATGGTTTCTTCCATTCATGTGTTGTTTTAAATTTCAAATCTAGCAGCAGCATCCCAAGCTGTGCTAGGAGTGTTTCTCAGATCTCAGAATGTCTTCTCTCTCTTTCCTTGCAGACAGAAAATATCCTAACAGTACAAGACATTCTATAGCCATGTCTGCAGGTATAATCTGCATCCTAATCTGGCTTTTCTCAAAGGGTAGAAACTCTCATCTTGGTTGTTATAGGTATGGACATTAGTATCAACTCCCCCTACAAATCAAGTATTTAAGGGCTGGGGCTTAGTTGTCACTTCTTGGAATAGAGCCCAGCAGGAAGGACAGATGTCGCAGATGTCTAATGAGTGATGGCTGTTGGAGTTTGCAGATCTTGGTAATAAAATGTTAAGAAGAAGAAGATAACAAGGACAAGAACATATGATCCTGGTTCTAGAGAAGTTGAAAGGATCACTGATTCCGTAAAGAATTGGAGCATTGCTGTCAGGGAAAGGAAAGGCAAATATGTTTTATAGACAAACACACTAAACAATTCCTAAAACATTTGCAGATTGTGATTATCCAACCTAAAAGAAAAAACATCATTCACAAGGGCCATGTGTGCCTTCAGCCACACATGGACTGCAGTTTAAGTATGACAGGAACTGAGGGACAAGATACCAAAACAGGCAGGGATGCAACCCGGATGTGTTAGTTGGGATTGCTTTAGATCATCAGTGAAAGGTTTCACTGTTTTAAACCTTTTCTTGTATGCTGTTAGTACACACCCCTCTTCTGTTTTCTGTACTCTGTACTCTCACAGACTCTTTTCCATTTTTACCTACATATTTTGCCCTCAACTCTGCCCAAACTCAAAAAGTAATCTAAAGGGAAAGAGGCTATCCTGAGACTCTTACTCTTCTAGGGGAATAACCCTCTTCTTAAATCCTCTGTAAGTACAGAACACATGCCTGTTTTTCTCCTCAAGACAGTCTCTCTTCCACTAAGAAAGAAATTAAAAATCCCATAACCAAACGAAAACAAACTTCTAAAATTTAGAAAGAGATGTGACAGTTTTAAAGAAACTGAGTAAATAGTTTATCCCACAAGGACAAACAATATTTTTATTTCTCTAAATAAGTTGTCTTGGGCATGTAGAATTACTGAAAACCCACAGGAATGTCATGTCTGAGCTGAGAGGTCCTTTGAGACTGGACTCTCAAAGGGCAGTGGTTTCAGTCCATGACCCTCTGGAAGCTAGTTTACAGATGTAAGTGTGCAAAGTCCTGGGTTTACAGCTCAACTTAGATCTGTAACCACAGGGTATGTCTTAGTGTTCAGAAGAAGAGTGAGTAATATATTCATAGCTGGAGGTTTTACAGTAAAGATTCATGCAGCACCTGTCAGGACTGATTTAAGCATTTCTGATCCCACCATATGGGAGCTGCACTAGAGGACACCTCATGATCCTTACTGGATAAAGTTATTAAATACTAGGTAGAATTGCAAGCTTACCCTCACAGTGTTTTGTCACCACTGAGGCTTGAGGAGACATCCCTCCACTTTGTGACTCTCAGAGATGCTCCGATGCCAGAATCAGCATAATTTCATTTACTGTTCAAAGACTTCTAATGATTCTCCACAGTTCACCATTTGAAGTACTAGCTCAGGTGAGATTCAAAGGATTTTCTGAAGTCCAAGACTTCAGTAATGAGGAACTGAAGAGTTGCCCCAAATGACTATCTTCAGCACTGGTCTTCACTGCACCTTCATTTTTAATTTACTCTGTTTTACTACTTGTTTGTGGGATGGTTGAAAAATCCTTGTTCCGTGGTTCCCTTCCCTGAGCATTTAAATTCCTGATGTGCACTTAAAACTGAGTTCCAGGTTAGCATAATTTTTCTGTATACAAATATATATTTACTGAACCTTTTTAAAAAATATCTGTGTTGGATTTAAGATAACATTGAAATTCCTTTTGCTGATGATTTATAAAGCTATTTCCCCCCTGTCTAGACGCTTTCAATATTTGCAATTAGCTGATGGAAAAATAAACGGTGGAGTATTCTTTCCAAACCTCCACTGGAGAGGAAAAAAGGCCTCCATCATGTAAAGTAAATACTCTTCTGTCAAGTCAGTCAGGAAGAAGCTTCTAAAAGGGAAAAGACATGGAGGATGAGTCCGGCTAGTGCTGTACTAAGGTGTAGAACTTGGATAAGGAAGGGGAACAGAGTTTTTTATAGCTCCAGGGGAAAGAAGGAGAAAACAAGCTATTATGCCAGAGACATTTTCTTGGTCTGATTGCAAAATTAGCTGGAGCTGAAGCTAATTGATTGTGTAGGCAGATGAAACAAACTTGAGATGACTATAAATAGCAACAGTCTTTCTTTCCATGCAGCTGTAAATCTGAGCTGGAGAGCTGTCTTAAATTCATTGTCTTAAATTTGCAAACATGGGAAGGGGAGTAGAGTAAAATAAAGGAAAATAAAGTAAAGTAGAACAAAACATGTTCAAATAAAGTATACACAGATAGAGTCCACCACAGAGAGAAATTGTCAGGGTCAGCCCTTATAAGACACATGAGAGCTAGAATGTAATCTCACAGATATTGTGGCCTGATGCATTTTACTTGTCTCGCCCCCTCAACCACAGCCTGGGAGAGGCAGAATTCAGTTATTTCTTTCTTTTGTCTTTACAGGATTTTATGTCAGATAGTGTTGCTGCCTCTTCATCGAGGAAGAGGGTGAGTGAAGCAAGAAGCTAGATCTGTTTGTCTGGATACCAACAGAGAAAAATGCCACATCCCAGCAACAACTAGAAATGAGAAAGACATTGTGTGCTTTATGCAAACTGTGAATACATGTAGGCAGGCCCTTACCATGCTTTGCTTCCCCCCCACACCCCCACCCCCCGCTTTATACTGAGTGAGTTGTTTTTATTTCATCAGGATTAAGATACATGTTTAAACTCTGCTCTACCAGCTGTGATGAACAGTAGCCCAGTGCAGGAGAGCTATGGGGGAAAACCCAAAGGAGAGATGGCTGTCAGGGCGTGAGTCTCCTTTGCATGTGGCCAGTGGCAGCTTTTGACATCTGTACCTGGAGCCTCAGCTTAGCTGTTCTCCAGAGAAAAGTATCTCCCCCTGGTGTAAAGACTGTAGGTATGGATGCAGCCTTTCTTGCATCACTCCCTGGAGAACTACTTGGGGACCAAACCTTTGATCCACATGGGTCTGCTCTTGGCCATTTGTCTGCCCACCTGCAGGAGGGGGTCACCCTGTAAGTACCAAATGACAACAAAATTCTCACCGTTCAATGCCAGAAAGGTAGAATGCCATCATCTGAGACTGCATAGTAATTTGAAACTAGAACTGCATGACTAGAATTCAGTTAGAATGCAAGATGTAATACTTGGACTTTTTCAAAAGGGTTCATCAGGCTTTTACCTTTAGCATTACCGTTCCAGTCATATCTGTGGGCTACAGTTTGCTCTGTTGTGTTGAGATCTGTTTTTAGCAGGAGAGACTTCCCACACTCAGGAGTTATGGTTTGCAGATACAAGGCAGACAAAAGTGTAGAAGGAGAAAAGACAAACACAAGGGTTTACCCAGCGATTGGTTGGTGGCTGCCAGCTTCTCACACCTCTCACAGAAAAGCAACTAGAGTCACTGTTTTACAAGTAGGGTGAGCAAGGAGCGCTTGCGTGGTCAGTTGGGTGTGGAGGATGAGCAACAATTTTTCCAGCTTGGGTAACTCTCTCGGTTGGCCATTCTTTTGCTGGGTGATGACAAGGCAGTTCACATGCCAGCAAAGGCTGTTCAGAAAAGGAGAAGCTGGGGTACTACGTCAGGGCTCTTTGTGCCACCATGTGCTCTACTATCCATAGCTTGTCTATTGGATGTACCTGAGAGCCCCCACCCTGGGTAGAAGACCTCCCTGGCTTGGCTGAACACAGTCCAGCTCAGCAAAGAGCTAAATACAGTGTATTTATATGAGTTTTAAAACAGTTCACCTTGCAGCCATAGAGACTGAGCCTTTCTGCTTACACTCAGACAAAGCCCATGAGATTGTGATGTGACCATGATGCCTCTCTCTGACCCATTAAAATATTCTGGAGGTCTGAAATCTCTCCAAGGCAAAAGGAACCTGGATGTTCCTAAAACAAGTGCTGGGTAGGCAGAGTTTGTTCTCTTGGGCTTGTTCATGTGCTTGGGTTTGACCCAGCCTGCCGGGCAAAGTCTGCTTGATACATTTCAGAGCCCGTTGTATCAAAAGCACCACTTGTGGATAGTAAACCACTGCAATGGTTTGACTACTGAACCACCTAGGGGAAAACCCTCTTGGATTGCATTTCTCATGTCCCTTTTTTTCTGATAAGAAAATGCCGTTCCAAGAGCCTAAGAGTAACATCCCTTCCCCCTCCTCTAAAATCATGCATGCAATCTCCATCTGACCTGTCACCTCTCTTCTGACAACTGAAAGCATCTGTGTTTATCTTCTTTTTTACTGGATTTCACACGACAATGCTATGCTCTCACGGAGGATCCTTTTATCAGCTAAAGGGCCAGGAACCTAAAAAGAGTTAACCTGGAGGTCACTTTCTAACCATTTCACTACTCAGTCTGAAGAATCACCTTGGAGATTCCATATTTAATCAAGACATTTTTACAGCTTTTCTGCTAAAGGGAGAGGTGCACTTTGATTGAAGATAAAATCCATCAAATGATGCAATTCATTGCATCTGGCGTCGCAAAGTCTCTGTCATTTTGAGGAAAAGACTCTGAGCACATGTCTGAGTGCATCATGGACAGGAACCTTCTTTTTTGGGGAATGGGGGAAGGAGTATTGTTGGATCTGTTCTTCGAGTCCACTTTTAACATCACTCTCCTGCTGAACTCTATCTGACTGCTCTGACAAGATGAACAAGGCAAATACCTCCTATTGAATATGCTCTATCCAGTCTGTATATCAGGTTTGGTCTTCAGTTTCACCAGCTTCTATAAGCATACCTTCCGTTTAGAAGACTCTTGACCTTTGGTATGACTCCACCATTTTATGAGACACAGGAGTCTATTATATAAACCCACATTTACTTGCCTGTATCTGCTAGTGTGCTATATCATTCAATATCATTCATATTTTACTTGCAAAAAGCCTGCTCACCCTTATCCTGGCTGCAGAGGTGAATAGGAAAATTGGTATTTGCCATGAAGTCTGTGTCTACATACAGCCATGATCAGTGATCCTTTCCCTTTGCTTCTGAAACAAGAAGTATTCTTCCAGGTTTTCAGACAATCTAATTTCTATCACACACCATATGGGTCGAGCTCCAATATGGGTTAACACATGTATGTCTGAATGGGAATCAGGTGTATCCAAAACTCAGGGCCCCTATCAGGATTAAGAGGAGAGTTGCAAAATCCCTGCAATACCTGTATTGACACACTTAAACCAGCTGTGTAGCAAGCAGTGAGAAAAGGCTTGTTTTCTGTCTCTTACCCACTTACACCTCTTTCATGCTTTGCCCAGTTGGACATCTGGCATGCTTTTTGCTACACACCCAATGCTGAGCTTTCATTTCAGGTGACCCATTCTGATTCTATCAGAGCTGACTTCTGCCCTTATAAATGCATGAAACTCAAGGCTTGTCTTGAGGCAGAGCCAAACACTAGAAATGTTGCTCAGCAATGGGTCAACCTCAAAGGGTTTGAAGCATCTGCTCTTTTGTGCTCCCAGGGATTCACATGCTGATGCCCACAACTGCTGGTCTCTGTGTGAGGCAGGTGGTATTGTCCTGGGTGTCTGGCCTAGCTGATTCCATCACTGTAGGATTCTTCTGCAGTTCGTCTTACATCTGTTTCCCACTGGAACCATACAAGAAGAGACTTGCTACTGGCATTAGGTTAAAGGAAACCGAATATGCACCTGGTATATTCTATTGTACTCACCAGGCATCCCAGCTGAGATTGCACAGGGACCTAAAATAACCAATTGCTGAAAGGTCTTGCAGAAAGAAGTTGCAGGAGGATCTTATTTGGCACATTAGAAGAGAGAAGATTGTTTCAAGACATAAAGAAAATGAGAAATTAGCCTGGGAGGAGGATACCAATATACTGAAATAATGAGACAACTTAGCCTCACACATGACAGGGATTCGACAAAAAGCAGGTACCTCAGTCCCCTGGCCCAGATTTCCCAAAGCGAAGCATTCTTTTAGTTGTACTCAGGACTGACAGAATCAGTGGATCTTCAAGTCATAGGTACTTTAAGTCTCCAGCTGTGGCAGTCATAGTCCAGTATGAACTTATGTCGTGCTGTCCAGTTTGGACAGCAACATCATTATACATGGTCAGCAATGCCATATTCCCTACTGGGCATAAAAATATTGTCCTAAATGTGAATTCAACTTTGTTCATCTCACACCCTAATGTCTCATCTCTTTTAAGCACAAAACTTCAGGAAATTCTAACTTCCAATATGTGACTAAGAAAGAAGTCACCAGGGATATCAGTAGGTCTCAGGACTGAAAAGAGACAATCAGAGATCTTAATTCAAGGCAGACAATAAAACTTTAGAAGAAAGTACAGGGGAGTATGGAAGCTACAAGACAAGCCAGTAGAGTGGGTAGCTTGAAGGGTAGCTGGGAAAGGGGTGATGAAGTAAAAATGGAAAAAGTTGCTGGATGGATCAAAGTCTGAACAAGGATTTATGAGAGGCATAAAAGAAATTTGGAGGGTGAATACCATGAGCAGTGGTGGGATTCAGCCATATTCTAAAGGTTTGGGGGTTGAGGAATAGACAGATTTCCCAAGAGAAGATTGTCTTCCCTGCTTCTTTACCTCTGCACTTCTCAAGAGCTCTACATTTGTTTCTGCACCAGAACCTCCATCTTCCCTTTATTTTGCAGCCTTTTTCCTATTAGTGCTTCTGGTTTTCTAGTCTCTTGCCTTGATCCATGCTTCTTTTAATGCCAAGGTGGCTTAGCACTGAAGTCTCAGTTCAGCCTGACCAGGTTCTCTCCCTCTTATTCATTATTTGTTTGCTCAAATCTGTCTCATTGAGGGACAAATGCCCTAAATTCCAAGGGTTCCTTTTTTGTGTGTGTTTCTTTTCTCTCCTTGAGAGATCAAATGATGCTGTGAATTCTCAGTCCTGAAATACACCAGTGATGGAAATAGAGAGGGATTTCTATCGTGTCTATGCCTCCATCACAGCCATCTGAACAGCAGCAGGTAGAATGACAAAGGTAAACACAGCAAATCACCAAAAGCTTAGAAAATCATGGGTACACTTTAGTCATCTCTGGTAAACACAAAGGTCCTGTGACTTTTAAGTACAATGGATTCACTCTGCTAGTGCTTCTGAAATGAGATATCTCTTCACACCATTCCTTGTCCTCAGAAGGCTTGGAAGGCACAAGCTGTCTAGTTGAAGTAAAAGCAATTAACAGAGACATTTTTACTACCCATATGAAAGTGACAAGGAGGCTCTGATATAGCACAATATCCACTAGATGATGCAATTAATTTATTTTGGCTGTACAGTGCTCTTGCCTGGGTCTGTGTGTTATTAGAGGGTGGTGCAACGGTTGTTCTTCCCACTGCTTACAGGCCCTAGGGTCAGGTTCTGCTCCACCAATAACATGACTCATCTCTGCATAAAACAATTCCTCAAGTGATACCAAAGTGACCACAACATCAGTCAGCTCCCAGTCATCTGAATCCAGTAATGATGGCTACTTCTCCAGAATCCTCTTTAGAGCAGCTCACACACTTGTTCCTAACCACAAAATGAAAGTCAGCAGGGAACATGATGGTTTTCACAAAATAAGTGAGAAATGCCCTAGGCTGGATATAATTTACATTTCTGTCCTCATTAATATGTCTTCTCAGTAATGAATTAAGTTGAATGCCCTCATAGAAAGACACACTTGTCCTTAGGAAAAGAATGGCACTGTGACAGTAGACAACCCTCCGAACAGTGGCTACCCAATACAATCAAGCACCTCTTACTTTAAGGCAGAGAAATGGTCATCTGACAACACTGATTCCAGTTGCCCTTTGGGAGTATGCATCAATCAACTACAAAAAGAATAAAAGATAGCAACCAGATAAATAGATTTAAAAGAAAAAAAATCATGTGAAAAACCTTCTGCTTCATACTCCTCCATTTTTTTCCTCTGGCTTCTCTTAAATCAGAGTCTTCTAGGCCAAATATGTGAGGGAGCTAATTACAGAAGGCAGATAGGTTAAAACAATCACAACTCTTCTTGGAACCCTGGAAGAATTAAAGCAACATTCTCTGTCAATTTTCCACAAGGTTATTAAGAAGTAAAGAGATCTCAGCCAACCCCACCCCAGGTAACATGGTGCCACTGTGGGGACAGCCTCAGTGTGTTTCTCTTGGTTAATGGATGCTAGGGAGGGGAAAATGATGGGATAGAGAATTTGCATCCTCTGGGTTGAAGAAAGCTCTTTGGGGAAAGTATTGCAACTTGATTTTTTAATTAAATTCTTATGGTCTGCATAATTAGAACTACTAGTCATGCAGTAACTCCAAAGCTCATTTAGGAAAGCTGGGTTCTTTATGGCATAGCAAATGGATCTTAAAAAGAAGTTCTATGGTCAGATGGTCATAATCTGAGGTTAGTTGGAAAAATAATCTCTGATTGCATCAAAAAAATACTGTTCAGCAGCTCTGCATCAATGGTTTACTGCCTCATTTGGGGCTAAAGAAACAGGGGTGTTCATTTCAAGATATATCCTGCATCTATGTTATTTCTCTTCTCTGTGGTACAGGTAATCTATGAGGATCTATGAATACATCCTAATACTTTCCCTCCAGTTTGACATTTGTTATGAACTTTCTTCTGTGTCAGGATATAACTATATACTTACAGGAATAAGGAATAATACTCCTCTTTCCCTTTAGGTAAAAGCCTGGACCTGATTTGATCATGAAGGCTGATCTTGTCCCCTAGGGAACAAAACCTCAGCCATCACACTGGGAAGAAATTTTGACAGTTCTTAGAAATCGTTCCTCTTTTCTGGAGGTTTGGAACAGGATTCCCTGGTAATAGGAGTAATAAATCATCTTGGAAGAGCAACTTTGTGATTTCCTTACATTTGGCATTATTTTACAGTGATGAATTTGGTTTCTGCCTATCCTACATAGAACAAACACTGAGAGCCAGTTAGGCACATGAATGTGTTCTGACAATATCACCTGTAGGATGAGGACTTATTTTTGCCGGGAAACATTCAGTATTTTTAAATATTTGAAGTTTTTTCACTTTCAAGAATTTGCTAATATTTTTTCCAAATGGGGTACAGATCTGACAAAGCCACAAGATCCATGAAGATTGATTCACTTCAAATGCTCTGGGCATTTCAAGATCTTGATGATGCTGCATTCTGGAGCAGTTCCACTTTGCAGATAATTATCACCTATTTATTTCACTGGGAAGTGAACTGAGATCCTACCAAAATTACTGCATATTTGCCCCAAAAAAGAAATGTTCAGAAATGTCACCTGCTGGATAGGTGCACGTAAATCCTTTTGCAGTATCAGGATACGATATTTTGGACTCTCTGGAAAACAGTACCAAGTTCACAGTGAATATACACGACGTTTTGTGCTCTCCTTGTGTGTTCGTGGTTCAGGACAGATGCCAGAGGAGAAAGAAAAATAAAAGTGATCTCCTGTTCAAATTCTTCCTTATAATGAGTATGTGTGAGACTAACTATGATCTCATGCAAATCTCTATTTTGTGGTCATTAGATATTATGAACATGCCATCAGACTAGCTGTGTTACTTGCTCTGTCCCCTACAACACACCTCCAGCAAAATCATTTCTGTATCAAAGAAGGAATCTCTCTGAAACTACTCACACCACCAGCTGTACCTTAACCTCTTGTTTACTAGTGTTTAACTCATAAAAGGTCAGCTACAAATGAAATGAGAGCACAGACATGCAAACAGCATCTTCCAAAACAGGGCCAATGTTCACTTCACACAGATCCTGCTGCAATTATGGTGCCAGATAAAGGCTAGTTATCTGGCTGCAACCCATGGGAACACGTGGTAGTGAAAAGTGTGAGATTGTTGCTACTACTATTGCTACTGCGCTACTACACAGGGTGTATTAGGTGATCTCTGTATGTGTGGAAAGATATAACCCACTCATTGCTCTGCCAAAAGCTCATATTCCATGGCTGGTCACATTCAAAGAGTGGGAAGAGTCAGAACAGTGTTTGCCTGAATAACTACAACAGATTTTTCCCCAGGTTTTGCCTCAGCAGATTGTGATACATCTGTTAGCAAGGTCTGACTTGCAGTCTGTGGTAAAAGATGCAATCAGACCCTGTTGTCAACAAATGTGTGTGACCATAATTTGACAAATACAATGTGAATGAGTTTGATGCAGATTCAGTATTTAAAGATGTGTGTAATACATTACTGGCTTTTTACCATGGGTTTAAGGATTGTATTGTACTCCTGAGAAAATACACATTGGCTATACTTCACTGCCAGTCAGCCTGTCAGTCAGCTGACTCCTGTACACCCAGAGGAGTCTTGAGAAGGCACATATGCTTCTGTTCCTCCCATCCATCTCCAGGCTCCTAACAAACATGCAAAGTTAAGGGGAGAGTCTATTGAGTCTCCCTCCATAGTTAACTGAGAAAGGGTCATGACAGCTAAGACCTTAAACAGTCTTTGAGGGCCTTTATAATGTGGCCAGCAGGACTAGGGCAGTGATTGACTCCCTGCACTCAGCACTGGTGAGGTCACACCTAGGAAGGATACTGTGTTCAGTTTTGAGCCTCTCACTGCAAGAATAACATTGAGGGACTGGAGTGTGTCCAGAGAAGAGCAACGAGACAGGTGAAGGGTCTGGAGCACAAGTCCTGTGAGAAGCCACTAAGGGAACTGGAGTGGTTTAACCTGGAGCAAAGGAGGCTCAGGGGTGACCTTTTCGCTCTCTACAACTACCTGAAAGGAGGTTGTAGCCAGGTGGGGGTTAGTCTCTTCTCCCATGTAAGATGTGATAGGATAAGAGAAAAAATGGCTTTAAGTTGAATCTGGGGAGGTTTGGATTGGATATTGGGAAAAATTTCTTCACCAAAAGGGTTGTCAAGCATTGGAATAGGCTGCCTGCAGAAGTGGAGGAGCCACAGGAGGTATCCCTGGAGGTGTTTAAAAGACATGTATATGTGGCTCTTGACAACATGTTTTAATGGTGGAGTTGGCTGGATTAATGATCTTGAAAGTCTTTTCAATCTAAGGAATCCTGTTTCTATTATTCTACTCATAGACTGCAGAGACAGGGTTCTGAGTGCTTCGAATAGATGGGATGGATCTGAGTATTAAAGCAGAAGTTTGAAGTGGAGTGGAGAGCTCATACTCAGAAAGATTACTTGAATTTTAAGATCTGTAACACATCAGTAGCCCATTCAAGAGCCTTGCTTTACAGTAAGGGCTTCTTATCCTGTGTGGAATCCTTACTAGTTTGCGCTGCTCTTCTTGATTCTGAAGGAATTAGGTCAGTCCACAGGGTGAACACCTTATGAGAGAGGGAGCTATCATCAGGCAATACTCAGAATGAAAGCACTATGAGTGCTCCACATTTCAAGTCCAATTCATGAACTCTAAGGAGAGAGATAACCAAGACTACTTTGCTTTTGATACTTTCATGTTAAGGTACTCAAGTGTCTTCTCACTGAAGATCATGAAAACAAGGAAGGTGTACCTGAGCAGAAAAAGTGGTGTATGTTTGATTGCCATCACAAAGAGAAGGTAAAACTATACAATCCTAAGCCTAGAACCTTCAAGCCCAGACTGGAGTTCTTGTGTTACTACAACCTTCATATGTGATGGGGGGAAGCCTCCTTAGAAGTAGATTCACATATTTTTAGATGTATCAGCCATCAAATATCCCAGGCTTCCCTTGTATTGGGCTTAAGCAGATTAAAAACTAGACCATCAACAAATTGCTATATGTTTCCTATTGGAAATGCCAAGACCAGGTATGACCTAAAAGCCTTCTTCCTGGTCTGAGCATCACGGAAATACCCGGATTTCCAACTTTTCCTTCCGCCCTAGACCTAAGCAGATGTTCCACTTAACTCAAGAGGGAGCCAGTCTTTGCAGAAATATTGCTGTTTTGTTACAACGGTAAGTGAATTGGAGGAAAAACCATGTACACTGGGAAAAAAAAAATCAGTGACCCAAGACAGAATATTTTATTTCAGAATTGGCCCAAAACATTTTGAGTCAGATGAGTTCAATAATGAATTACTTTCCAGTTACAGTTCAGGGTTACAGTTCAGGATGTTTTCTCAGTAGTTGGGACACTCTTTGTTATCCTATAATGCAATGCAGATGTTTCTCTTTTTGCCTTGTGCAAGGATAATTATCTATATGGGTTTTCAGACTTTCACACAATCCAGACATGGAGACTGCAAACAGCAAGCTTCCAAACTACATATCCCAGAAGGCTGTAACACAAGGGGAAAGCACAGTCTGAACACAAAAGTGACTTGAAATAGAGCATTTTGGGGTCAGTTTGACACACCACAAGAAAACATTTTGATTTCAGGAATGTTGAAATATTTTGTTTTGTTTGAAAATGTCAGGCAAAATGCTTTGACTTAAAAAAAGTTTTTTTCTTTTTTTTTTTTCTTTTTTTTTTTTTTTCCCAAAATTTACACCCAGAGAAAAAGTCTTGACATTTCAACTCTTTGTTCCAATGTGGGAAGAAAACAAACATTGAAATGTCAGGATTTGCTGCAGGATGAAAATTCTGAATTTTGCCAATTTTTTTGGTGTAATGCCTTGGCCCCAGCATTTACATTTTACTTTGAAGTATGGGTGGATGCTCACAGGGTGGAAGGGATTTTGTAAGAGAGGATCATATGTTCATAAGAATTGAGACACCTATGTGTTCCAGTTCCTGTGAAGTTTTAGACTGTTTAAGGATTGCAGTTAACAGGTAGTAGATTCAAATAAACCAGAACATAGCACAATACAACATAGAAGTTCTTGTCTCTTTACTTAATTTTCATTCCTTCCATAAGCAGGGAAACTGTCTTTGGTCTGAATCTGATTTTAGCTTGATTAATGAAAATCAGGAACAATGTCTTTGTCTTGAAGTCATTGAGAGTGTTGCCTGAGTGAGGTCTAATGAAGGAAAAAAAAACCCACAAATCAACCTTGGACAGCTCAGTCCAATGCAAGCTTTGGAGATATCTCAGCAAGTATGGCAAATGCAGTCACATGCCCTATTGGCTGTAAGTAATTAAGAAGCATAAATCTGGATTACTTGTCAGGATTCACTCTGTAGAAATATCCTTAGAGGGATTTCGTTCTGCCAGCATCGAACAATACATCGGTGGGAATGAGCTACAAAAGGATTATGAGTGTATATGGCTTTATGAGGAACAGGAACACTGACAATAGGATTTATGATTTTACTGCCTTCATGGATTTCTTGCAATGCCACCCTTTACATGGCCAAACATAAACTGTAAACAAAAAAGGTAATGAAATACAGAAGATCTGGACATGGTTTTCAGTCAGTTATGGATAATCCAAGCATTCCAGCAGCAGAACATCAATATCTGTTATGGAACTTCACACATGAGCACCTAGAGGTAGTAGTATATGTTCTGGCTCCAAAGGCCAGGCTGTGTTTAGGCGTAGAAAAGTACAGGGCTGATGAACACAAGAGCATCCTTCTTCACTCAGCCAGAACCCTACCTACAAGAGGCCTAGGATAAGTACCAGTTTAGGGCTGAAGGAAATGTAGCATGCACAGAGAAACTCTTCCTTGTTTCCTCTGAACATCCAGGCATTAGCCAGAGGCAATTGCTTTGAGTACACAGGGAACATGCAGTTCTTTGAGTAATTTCTGAAGGGTATATTTCACAGTGCAGTGGAGATGATAGATGAGGTATGAGTGCTAAAAATCATATCAAGGCTGCTAGAATTACACCTTTATTATTTATTTTACAATATCTCTGAGATATAGGATGAACTGGGTTCAATGTGGTACACTCACATTAGAAAAAACATTTTTTTTCTCCAAAAGATTTTTGTCTTTATGTAATGCACAAAATCTTTGCAGCCAGACACTGGTTTCCTGAAGGAATAGATGATTTGTCTCAGCTGGGCATGGATAAAGGCCAACATTCCTCCACCTCCACAGTACTGTGCTTTGTCCCTAACAGATACCAGTGACTTGGACCGATATGTCATTCTGGCTTTATGTGTCTTGTAAAGAAAGACATGAGGAGAGTTTTCTAGCTAAAAGATCATGAGCCCACTTGCACTCAAGGAACAAACTGAAGGTGGTGGGACTTTCAGAAACAGGAACGTGCCTTGTCCTCTCCCTTGAGTTCATGGGGAAGCTGGCATTTTAAAGATGGTCCCTTGACTACCTAAATCTGACTGTCTGCAGTCTGGGCTACTGTTTCTTAAAAGTGATCGCATTTCTCAGGAATGGCCAGACAACCAAAATCACTGTCAATAGACCTTCTACAAGTGTTTATTACTTTGCATGAATGCCCCTCTTACTCTGGGACAAAATCACCAGCTTTCCAGGCCTCTCAGCCCCCGAAGGTAGAAAATAGTCACAGTGTCTATGCTGCTTTGAGTCCTACCCATGCCCTGAACCCTGGGCTGCCTCACAGATACCTTCAGCCTTCCTGCAGACTGTCTCCGTGGGCATGCTGCGTCCTGTTCTATCCATCTGGCAGTCATATCTACCTAGAACGATGCTCTCCAGCTATGTAAGAGGCCATGGCCAAAGCCTTAGCATGTGGGCAGGAGGCAAGCACAGTCTTGAGGCCACCATTAGCAGACAGTAAAGACACATCCAGAAAATCAAGTAGAAAACTCGAACGCCTGCTCTGACGACATTGACCCAAGCTAGCCAGCCATCTCAGTATGAAAGCCAAAAATAACATGCTACAGAGCGTGAATAGTCCCTTCCCATTAGCCTAAGAGAAATTCTCCACGAAACACTGCTGAGCCAGTGCCTTGCATATGAAGAGAACATGTTTTTTTCCAAAATGTCAGTCCTTTGCCTGGCAAACCTTATTCTGAAGGAGTTTGCTCTTCTGGACATCTTCTAGTACCTGTTGCTTCAACATGACACAATGCTGCTTAACACCCATCACATGTTGCATTTCCTAACCAACCTCATGCAGCTCCACTGTCAGACTAATCTGCAAGCTATAAGCATGATTAGAACAAACCTCTTGCTGTGATTACTGAAGATCCATGACATCGAGAGAGCTGGATTACAAACTGATGCTGATGAAGAGCGAACAACCAATTTTCTATTAAAAAAGTAAACACTGGACAATTCTATGTCAAAAGAACTAACCAGCCCAAGTGGAAAGAAAACAACAAAAGGAAGAAAAAGAAAAAACCTATGCGTTCCCACTGGGGTTCTTATTAAACTTGGATAACTGTATATTCCCAGCTTCCTCACAAGGGAAATGATTTTATGGGTTAATGTTACAGGAGAGGTTTGGAGGCTGCCTCAGTGAATGGAGTCACATGAGGTAGCATGGAAAAAAGTACAGGAAAACAGTGGTGGAAGAATAGTGATAACGAAACCGATCTTAAAAATAAAAAGAGAGAACTAACAAAAGGTGTTGAGAGCTGAAATGCAACATGACTCACCAGAAAGATTTTCAAGGGCAAACTGTTGCCCCTTTTTGCCTTAAGTCAACCACAAGTCTGTTCTGCTGAAGCAGAGAGGAACAGTGGACAAGGTACTGTATTTGGACTCTTCTGATGAGGATCCTACTCCTGACTTTAACCCCGACATATTGTGTAACCCTAGGCAAGTTCCTCCCCTTTCCTGGGACTCATCTTTCCTCCTACTCTTTGCCTGTCTTCTCTGGTGTAACTGTGACCTCTGGGGCAGGGAAGAAGACAATGTTCCTTGGTTAAGAACATTCTGGGAGTGTCTTACTTCATCAGAAGTCCTCTGAGCAGCCAGAAGCCTTGCTGGTGAAAACATTCCTGTCTCCCCAACCTCATCAACATCTTGTAGGGAAGCAGCTGAGCTCTTGGCAGCCCTGTATGCTCCAGGCATCCTCAGCGGTACTAGGAAACTGCTCTGAAGTGGGGGATTTCCCTGAATGGCAGGGATTCCCCATGTTTTCCCGAGAT
Organism: Xenops minutus; assembly: GCA_035221455.1. NCBI lineage: Eukaryota > Metazoa > Chordata > Aves > Passeriformes > Furnariidae > Xenops > Xenops minutus. Next base: position 14,699,867 of record JAWWEE010000162.1, on the reverse strand, counting down.
CCAAGACAGTAACACTGGAATTCCTAGGATTCAGAGCAATTGGCTGATTTTTTTTCCTTTCTTTTGGTCTTTTTTTCCTCTTCAGCAAACAGTCAGACAAAAGTATTTTCATTCCTGCTATCTTACCCTCTAAAAATAAACAGTGAGAATCAAACAGTAGACTCTACTACATGGGAAATTATATTTGCCCTTTTCCTACAAAACTAGAAAAGAAACCCATTTTTAATAGGGTAGAATTGATAAGGAAGTCATTCCTGCTCAGGGCTGTGGGATAGAATCCTTATGTCCCTCCTTAAGCTTCCAGATAGGAACAAGAGAAGACCACAAGTTCGGTTGTGCTGACATCCATGACCAACAGATGACAAGGGACATTAAGGACAATGCAAATATGTTGCAAATCTTCCTCAGAAGACTCCTCAGGGCACCCTTCCTGCATAAAGTCCTCTGTGGCTCTTGCTGAGTCAGAAGTGGTGTTTCAGAAAAAAGTGTTTTCTTCCCAAAACTTTCTAGTAAGGATCTGAACCCAGGTAAGCAACCTGTGGTGGTGATGTTGCCTTAGCTACGTATCGTGAAGAAAAATCTATTTTCATTAGTACTAAACAATCTGGTTTCACTGGCATTAACTTTGAAGGCTGAGTTTAGCATTCTAGACTTCATTTATTGTCTGTGGAGATAGATATGCACCCTCAGGGAGCAATTCATCTCATTTTGGGCTACATGTCTCAGACACAGGTGAAAGGCTGAAGACACCAATTTTTCTCCCCACCTTTTACCTCCTCCCTCCTCCCTGTAAAGGCAGTCTAGAGTGACTAGCAAAACTTTGGAAAACTAAAGTTTAGATATTCAGGCTGAGATGAATTTCCCCTACAAGTACTCAGTATCTGTGACAGCTTTACCAGACATCATAAGATCACAGGTAACAACACAGACCAAGAATGCGCTGTGTTTTTACAACTGTGCTGTTACTCTCCTTGATGATGGAAGACGTATCTGTGGAAAACTTGAAGTGTAATCAACAGTCTCAAGATGCAACTCAGTAAATCTCTGAACTGCCAACTGCAGTGTCTGAGAGGAGATCCCCAGGAACAGATCACTCAGATAGACTCTGTTTCTTATGGTCTTTTCCTTCCACCCTACAAGGCAGGATGCAGGATCATGGATTGTAGGTCTGACTCTGTGATAGTCACCTTTTTGTTTCTTCCCACATTATCTCACCTAGAAGCTAATGGGATATAAATGTATATATTAGTGATGACAGAAGCTGAAATATTCACCCATGTGAAAGATGTCCCATTGAAGTATTTACCATTTTCAGACATGGAGGACAGAGAATTTCATAGAAGTGTCTCAAACCTCACTTTTGGCTTCTCCATTCTTATCCATCATGGGTCCTACATCTTTCAGGTCAATAAAGGTCTCATCCTGTATTTCACCACACTATGAGTGGGATGCTAATCATTACAGCACATGGAAATCTTCACAGTGTGGGCACGTCCAGCAGCACAGCATATGAGGATTTGTATCTCACAAATAAACAGTTCTTGATTCAAAGAGGTTCAGCCATACATACAACATAATATATTGCTTTCCTGCCTCTCACCTGCTTTATCTAAATGCTCTTAGGAATCCAATTTTTGGAAGCCAAGCAATTACTGACACATGAGGAAAGCTCTGAACATTTAAAAAATTATAAAGATTCAACGAAATAGAAAGATTCATTAAAAAGAAAACCTATTTTTGCATTAAAATTCTGCTTAGTCAGATAAATGAGAGTTTTACACCATTCCTGTACAGATGGGCTTTGGAACTTTCACAGCCAGCAACAAGAGTATTATGAATCAGTGTTCAAAGTCAAGTGGAGGCTTTGTCTCAGAATGACCTCCTTTCCTTTCACCTCAGCAGCTGCTTGAACTACACTGTACTGCTTTAGAAAGACTCAGTCCTTGAGATGGCCCTCAAATTCTCCCTTTTGGACCCTCCCCCTGCTCCATTGCTAACCAAGCCTTCACCTTATAAGCACACAGCACTTAATTTGATTTTCATCCCTTGGGATTTACATCTTTGATGTAATTCTGTTAAGGTCAAAGATATTATGGCAAGGACTCATCTGGGACCTTGTGTACAGCTGTTGTGTTCCAGGCTGGAGGAACTTACATTCCTCCACCACACCCAAATCCATCCTGGATTATCAATATTCTGGTAAGCAACTCAGTTGCCTTTATTTAGGGAATTTTTCTCCTCCAATTTTTTTCCTTCATTTTCCATGGGCTACTTTACCTCCACTTTGATTTTTCACTTTTCAGGCCATAACATTCCTGATAATTCCTAGATCTCTGGATTCCTACCTCCTCCTCTTCTGCCTGTTGTTGCTAACACACAGCTGTCTGGAGCCAGATTTAATTAGACCACAAGAAAAATGAACCTCAATGAAGTTACATCAAGGGTGTGATTTCAAGACACAGGAGCCAGGAAATACAGAAGACTGGGGCGGGGAGGGGCGGGGGGAGGGAGTGTGTGGAAACCCACAGAAAAAGAGAAAAGAAGTAGAAAAAATTTACAACAAACTTTGTCCTAACCCTGCAGTGTCCCACCCCTAGCACAGTTATGATGTTCAAATGCAGTTTACACAACAGGGACTTGATGAGGAAAAACCTTGGAAGGAAAGGAAAGGCCTGGGGAAGATCTGCCGAAACACTTTGGCCCTGTAAGTTTACTGCATGTGGGTTTGATGCTGTGCCAAGCTTTATGACACTCATATAGAGGTTGCTCTCTGCAGTGATGCACCATTGAAGCTAAATCACCTACCCATCATGAAATTTATAATGATTTCACTGTGCTTTGGTTGAGAACATATTATCATTACCTTCCTTTTTTTTATTACCCCAAATGCCTTTCCAGCTCACAGCATACTGTGTTCCAGGAACTCTTTTGCTGCCATGATTGTATGTCATTGCATAAATTCAGCAGTGAATACAATAGAGACCTGGTCTATCCCAAGGCCTCCAGGCACTGAGGTAATAGAAATAATAAAACGTAATCATAAGGAAGAAAATAGCACGTAACTCTGTCATGTGGAGTATGGAAATGGATATGGGTGACTGACACTGATGTAATTCACTCCTACCAAATGGAGGCGAACAGCCCAGAAAAAGAGTTCTGCACAGCACCAGCAGAGTTATGCCAGCTTCAATAAAACCCTTCTCTAGTGGAAGCAACCATCCTAGCTATTGTAACACAGTGAAGTTTGAGGCTGTGCCTTCTTAGGTTTGGAGTTCGGGCGTTTTTTTCTTCCATTGATTACTTGCAAAAAAATAATTTACCTAAAATAAATAGAGAAGAGAACATTGTCTGATGTTGGCAACACATTAGCAGGGATCTGTTCCTAGATCTATTTCTCACCTCTTTTTCCCTCAGCTTCCCCCTCCATGAATAAAAGTAGGGTAGAAAAGTTTACAAGCTGTGTACCTCTGTGGGGAATTCCAAGCTTAAAAGGATGTTGCTGGTTTGGAATAGTAAATACTCAAGTGTTCAGTTAGAAATTGTGTTGTGCAAATGCAGAGGTCTAGTTAACTTTCTCTTGATTTATAATGGAGCTTTTTGCTTTGGTTGTCACTTTGAATTGGATCCCTATGCCTGCGAATTATTCCACTAAGAGCTGGAACACATAGTCATTGATCATGTCTCATTTCATGTAGGACAGAGGGTTTCTCCCACCTGGGAAAGTGGTGTTAACAAAAACCTCAGGTTCATAGTTTTCCAGGACAAGAGGTTCTGTAGCTGGAAGGACATTTTTGTTGAAGGTTCAGTGCTGTGATTGGGTAAGATCAAAACTGGAGATAGGAAATTTCTCTCTGTAATGAACTTTTTAGTGGACTTTCCTGGTTAATTGTATCCCAGGTGATTTAAGTGGTAGGCTAATTAAAAACAGAGGGTAACAGGGAGGTGAGGGAGGTGAGGCTAGGCAACTGGGGCATCTATAAAAGTAGGCAAAGTTAGAAAGCAGGTTTTCCTTTTAGTAGGGCTTGTCTAGCAGCTGGCTGGATTTAGTAGATGAGAGAGGCTTTGTTAGTGGTGTATACCACCTACTTTCAGATACAGCTCAGTGGGGAACTTTGTTGGGTATGGGAGGGGTTTGGCTTTAGCTAGTTCTCTCTTTGCAGATGGAGTCAGGCTCTTCAAAGGACAAATTTAGTCACCATATTATCTACCCTTCGGCATTTCTGCATGACTCATCAGTGTACTTAGCTCAATAGAGAATAGTTATCAAGTCAACCACAGGATTTTGCAAACCACCTCAGCATCGTTGTAGGTATCTCTGTCAAACACACCTACTCTTTCTGCAGGTATAAGGGAAGAAAATGATAAAAACAAGTAAGTGATCTTCTGTGGCTCCATTTGCTGTCCTGTGCAGTGAATCAAGGAAAAACCATTGAATCACATAGTGGTTTAAGTTGGAAAACACCTTAAAGATCATCTAATTCCAACCCCCTGCCACTGAAGCTGAGCAATATGCTACTAATGTGCCTCCGCTCATGTTTTGAAAGACAGAGACTGGAAAAAGATGGCAATATGATCTGATCTGGAAGATCTGTTTGTGAGGAGAAACTGAAAAAAAAAAAAAAAGTGGGAAATAAAATGTGCTGCTTGTTCCTTGACTCTGTTGACAGATGTACACACACAAGCAGCTTTTACAGCAATCAGGAGTAAGTGATGAGTTTTCTGCCATTAGATATTTTTTGCCAAGCACAACAAGCTTTTGAGAAAGCATGAATCTTTCAGCAAGTAACAGAAACATTTACAGTTAGGAATATGCATTGGGGAAAAATGAGATATTATGGAAGAGATGACCCTTGAGATAAATCACACTGAGAATCAAGGAAGCAAGTTGCTTTTTCTGCTTCTTTCCCTGACCCTCCTGGAGGGCTCTGGATAAGATTTTTTCCTTCTGAACTTGTTTCCTATTTGGTTCTAACTCACAGCAGAAGGACCTTCTCTGTGTGTGCAGCACTCACAGCAAGTGACCTTTTGATTTTCACTGTAGTCCCTGAAAGCCCCCCAAAATAAAACACAACCTTCATATTCTCCCTTTTTCCTTGGAACTAGAAATAAATTTCTCTCCAAGATAAGTTGTGGGTCTTTTCCTCTGAAGCATCTATTCTGGACACTGTTCCTGCTGTCTCCCTCAGTACAGACAAGACTAAGTCTATCCTTAGAGAAAGTAAAAGCCTTTCTTCCAGAAAGAGGACTACAGGCATGGGAAAACCACGTGGTTTCAGAAGCAAAAGAAATTTGAGGAGGAATGGTCCCTGAAAGACCACTCCTTATAATGTTGCAGAAGAATACCTAACAAACAGTGTGAGCTGCCTGCTGGGCTCCCAGTTGGAGGCTGGCAGAAGCAGATGCAGGCAGCAAGTCACTGGGAAAGTCCATTCCTTGAGCCTCCTAGTGGCACTAATCATGGACCTCTGTTCCTGCACACTGTGCATCTAACAGGAGAGCCAGCTTGTCAGATCCAAATCTTGATCTGTTAACTACTAAGCTACCTAGGTTTCTGTGCATCTCTGTGAGACACCAGATTATTATCTACTATGTTAAGTGCTATTTTTTCTGTCCTCCTAGCATTAGGAGTTGTCTTCATGCAAAGAGAATTTGTCTGTGCTAAGAAGAAATTCCAGAAGCAACAGCGGGCAGAAAAACACAACAAAGTTTCAAGAGTGGTGGTGCCAAAGCCTGGGCTCTAAAGCTGTGTCAGCAAGAGGGATTAAGGGCACAGTTGAGCCTGTGGACTTACTGGCTATGCACACTGCACACCAAAATGCAAAGGACAAGATATAAAGTGTTCTTGAGGAGAAAGCTCAAAGTCAGCCTTTCTATCCTATTTGTGGTTCCTTGTGCCCTCATCATAAGTAGTGCAAGCAAAGATGAATGTGCTACTGCTCTCTGTGGCAGGAGTTGGGCAGAGCCTTGGTACAGCCTGCAAGGGGTGTGGAGGAACCAGGGTCAAGCACCCTGATGATAACCCAGCAATGGCAGAACAGACCTGTGTTTGTAGGCTGAATCTCCTGCTACTTCTGGAGACAGTGCTTTAGCAGGAGCTATTGGGAGAGGCTCTTTAAATAAGGGATTGGACTGGTTTCCCTTTCCCATACTACACATTTTTGGTGGCCTTAAAATACCTTTCTAAAGTGCAGGATATGGGTATGCAGTCAGAACATTTTTCTACTGCTGGAAATGTTGTTCCTGCACTGAGCTGCCCTCATTCTCCACTTTCTTCTCTCCTCTCAGATGGAAATGCACGAGTAAGCGTATGTATTATTTGCAGACTTGCATACAGGCCAGATCTTCTCATGGCTGAATTACAAGCCAGCCACTCGGCCTGTCTCAAAGAAATGCTTTCTCTCATGAAACTTTCCAAGCTGGTTTAATCCACCTTGGGTGGCAAACTCCATGAGCTCTTCCCCTGCTGGCACACACTTTGCATTCACCAGAGCCTAAATTAGCTCTGGGTAATTCCAGCAATGTCTCAGTCTGTGGAAAGGATTCTCCAGCTGAATGCATCATGCTGCATGCTCCCCTCCTTCTACCTGGGTAGTCTCTTAAGTTCAAGGGTTAGGAAGCAAAGGGCCAAAAAGAAAAGAGAGAGCAAGCCAGTTACTTGGAAATATTAGCATATCCTCTCTCTCCAAGGCCAGGAGACAGAGTGGTTTGAACAGGAGATGCCTCAACAGCTGTTTCACAGGAGGCCATCACAGCTGGGGATTCTTGGCAGGATCGAATGGATTTGTGCTCTTTCCTTCTATACAGGGATGTCTCTTCTTTTCTATGTTCCCCCCATCTCCAAAGTGTCACCTACACTTACAGCCTTCTTCTGGGATGATTTCTTCTGGCAATATCCCCCCGTCTATAGGGATGGGGATACTCTTGTGACAGGATTCACCAGAGGGTGCTGTTACACATAGCCTTTTATATTTTTCCTATCCTGGAAGGATAATGTAGCCTTTTAAGGGGGCACTGAAATGTTGCCAGTTTTATTATGTGAGCTCCTGTTCTGAGTAGGAAGCTGAAAAAGTAGTGGGTTTTCCTCTTCTTCCTCTCTTTTGCTTTGAGCGGTTTAATTTAGGGGGTTTATTTGGTTTCTGTTTATTGGTTTTAGGTTTTTTTGTGTTTCATTCTTTTGTGTTTTGGTTTTTTTGCTGTTGTTTTTGTTTAACTGTCAACAGGAATTGATTCTTGTTGCAATTTTCCTCCTCACAAGGAGGAGTTTACTGCCTGCTTCTGTTCTGAGACCACTGTGAATAGCATAATTAACTGGTTTTGCACTCCTAACCTGCATGCCATGGGCTGGGTTTCTTCTATGGTAGAAAGCACCTGCATTTGCTTTGGCTCTATAGGAAGAAGGGTGCCCTAATTTCCTTTCACCACTACCACGAAGACCTCTGAAGTCTTGCTTGAGCCCAGAGGACCAGCTTTGTTCCTAGCCAGCTGAAGGAGTTAGGGACAGGCTGCAAGAACTGTCTTTTCTGCAGCATGAGGACAAGCAGCCTGAAGTAGGACATGTTTATCAGTCCTGCCTTCCCTGAGAAGAAGAGGGTGGCAAAGATGAGGCCAAGGGACTGCTGTTCCAGTCAGCCAGGGCAGTTTGACAAGCACAGTGAGAAGCATGTTGCAAACAGCTTTCAGGCTTGCAACAGAGACCTGTTTGTTTCCCCTGTTTAATTTGGGAACCATGCATCCAAGCACACTTGGTATGTCTCCATGCGTAAGCCTATACTGCAGCCTATTGATTTCCTTCACCCTTGGCAAGAATATGACCATGGATTTTGGCTTTGCCTGCAATCTCTTGAGTGGATGAGACCAGAAATTCAAATGAGGGCTTAACCTGCTGACTGTCTGCACTGCCCACATGATGGCTGCTCCTTTGGCTCCGGTCTGGAGCTGTCTGTTTGGACGAGAACATTTGGGCAGGAATGGCTGGTTCCCATCTGTGCTCTGCGCCTACAGACAGTGTGTATGAAACTGGTTCCAGGGATTTGGCTCTGAAACCCAGATCCGGAACATGAGCACATCTCCCAGAGGCTGCATAGGTATAGGTTCTGTTATTTTTGACATATATCTGGTTTTAGTCTTGAAACAAGGCCCTGGATGAAGCCACCACTTGGCTCACCAACAGTACTGAGTGTTGCCTTTCAGTATGAGCAGAAGATGGTGGATTTATTTCTTTCTCCCCCTGTGCTAGATCCAATGAAAGAATATATGAGTTCATGGTGAGGAACTAGCATCTTATTTTTTGGGATGGTCTTTTTATTGCCATATGGCTTTAGTGGAAGCAGCGACCACCCGTGCAGTAGAAGATTTGGTGATCCAGCCTACAGCTTCTGCAGAGAGCGATTTTTTGATTACAGAACTCTGTAATGTGGTTTTCTCTAAGCTTTTCAATTCGGAAGTGCTGTCAGTCATCTTGGATTTTCCTGCCCTGACTAAAACTAGCTGTAACAAATGAAAATATAGTCAAATATACATTTGCGTAAAGGTAAGAAATCTTCTCCAAGTCAGCAAATATGAAGGCACCAGTAAATTCCATTTCATCATTACTTTGCTAACCAAAATATCTTTTTTCAAATCATTTTATAGCTTGAAAGTTCAAAGAAACTGCAGCCCTGAGCCATTAATAAGAGAAGGTAAGCAATAATCTTAATAGTGGTGGAATGTTTATTATTTTCTATGTGATTATTTTATTTCTTAGAAAAATAATTGTAAACTAAAGGCAAGACTCCCAGTAATAATCCAGTGGACAGATACCTTTCTAGCTTACTCCAGCTGGGAAGGGAAGTGATGCTCTCTTTGAGTATTGGCATATATTGTCTTCTCTGCTTTGAACAACCTCCAAAGAATAGTCCTGAGTTCACCCTTTCTGTTTTGGTGAATTTGAAATAATCTTTCTATTTGTATCAAGCCTTTACAAGAATATAAACTTCTCCATCAATTGCATAGTGCTTAAGGTCACTGAAACAGTTTTCAGGAGATCAGTGATTTCACTGAATAGAGAACCGGTGTTCCAGCAGTCAGACCTGAATTACCACTGTTGGAGAGAGGTGGGGAAGGAGGAAGTTTGCCTCTTCATTTGATTCACCATAGGATGCTCTCAGGCTCTGAAATGAAATCCTGGCAATATCACAATCATCCAGGAAATAGATCAGAAAAGATCCATTACACCACTGTCAGTGAAATTGGTTAAATCCTCATTCTCCTACACTCTATGACCTTTTGAATGTGTTTAGGAAGTCAGGGAATTATATTCTTGCAGGGATTACAGTGTCTTATTTTAACAATATTAAAGTAAACACCTTCACCTATAACCTCTTAAGGAGTTTGAAAAGTTACTTTCAGTGGTACTTATTGAGTGCTGCTCAGACAACTGCACTGGCCTCTGAAAGGCAAAATATCTTAATTTGTTCCATTGATAACCACACAGGATAGGGAGAAACACAAGTAAAACCTGAATGCTCCAATTATTTTGGGGGAGAAGTGAGGTTTCCAGTAGTTCTTAACATGTGACAATGATTAAATTTGCTGCTTGTAAGAACAACATTAATCAAGGGCCTGCAGTTGGTTATCAGGTATAATAAATTCTGTTTTAAGAAATCAGAACTCTAAGCATGGATTTACCAGGCGCAAATCAGGTTCAACCAAACTAATTGTGCCTTTGTGATGAAGTGACTGTGTTGGCAAGGGGAGAGAAGTGAGTGTAATATTGATTTATTAAGGCTTTTAAGACAGACACAGCATTCATGTTATGAAGCTCAAGAAATACGGGCTAGATGATCAAGCTGTCATGTAAAACAAATTGTCTGGAATGCTGAATTCAAAGACTAACATTAATGACTTGTTGTCCACCAATGTTGGCTGGTAACTAAAGGAGAATCCTGGGAATCTGTACTGTGGTCAATATTTTCACATGGATGATGACACAGAATGTATCGCCATCATATTCGCAGGTGATACTGAATTAGGGATAGTGGTTGATATTTCATATCACGGAACTTTTGAGTAAGATGGAGAAATCTGAGGGCTGAACTGACAGAAACTTTACAAGAATGAGGAAGGAGAAGTACCTGTAAAGCAGAATAACCCCATGCATTGATGTTATCTGTGGAGCAATTGGCTGAGCAGCAGCCTTCCTCAAAAAGACTTTGGAGGTTATGATGGGTACCAGTTTGAAGATGTGCCAGCAGTGCACTGTCTGAAAATGAGGCAAGTTGCCTGATGAGCTGCGTTAGAAGGAAGGTGGACAGAAGCCTGAAGGAATCTGAGGATATATACACACATTGCAGCATGGCTACAACAGCTTGATCTTCACCTTCTCTGCCTCAGCCCACCTTGCATGCTTGGTCCTCTATCCTCTGATATCAATCACTTCATCTTTGTTCACCTATGGACTTAAGGCAGTGAGATCAAAGCTTCCTTAGGTACCACTCTGTAGGTTCCAGTTACACCCATAGTTGAAGTGGAGACATATTTACACCTTGATTTGCTTCTAGAAGTTCCCTCCTTTTCCTCTTTCACTCCTCCCCCGCACCTCAAAGCTTGCAGTCAACCTCAGTTGAATGTCAAAAGACATTAGAAATGTGAGACAGCTGTCCAGATGCTCAGAGAAATGACCTGAGAAGAAAGAGTCAGGTGATGCATCCCAGGAAATGGATACTGTCCTAAGAGGAAAATGCATTCATCATTCAGATAACTTCTGCCACAGAAAAGCCATCTGGATAAACAAGGGCAGAGTTACACAACCATTGTTCAGATCTTCATTCCTTCCTGACCAGTTGTAGAAAGGCGGATGTGTAACTCAGAGTTTTGTCGGTAGACAGAGAGAGGAGAATAGGAGAGCATGAGTGAAGAAAGCACATTTTTGAGGCTAGTAGCAAAGAGAGTGAGTGCTGTGCTTCCTTCATCAGATCCTTTTCATCACTCATAAGACTTGTAACTAGAAGCTGGTCAGAGGAGGACTCAGACCAGTACAGTTGTGTTACCAGGAGACATAAAACCAAGAGAAAAGGGGAAATAGGACTCTCAGAAGTCCACTCGCAGACTCACTTTCTCCAGCTTCACTGCTAAACAAGCCAAGGTGAGGTATCACCCACCTCCTTACAGCTCAACCTGACTGCTGCTTAGCTAAGAGCTGCTTTTAACCTGCTGTAATTATTAGCTGACCACCTGCATTACCTGTCCTCACACAGCAGCCCTGTGTCTCCACATCTCTTCTGACTGCCCCTTACCCTGCTCCCCAGCCCTTTTTCAGGACCTGAGAGATTTCTAGATCTCTTCATGTCCTTGTCTCTTCTACAAGGAAGAAAGTAGTCTGAGATGTTTGTTGGCTCGAGGAAGCAAAGGAAGAGTTTGATGGAAAAGTGATAAACTGAAGTTCAGTAGAAATAATTGGATCATTGTGATGGTTTTCGACAAAGCCAGCATGGAGGAGGAATAAATTTGCACTAAAGATTCACAGCCTGACTAGAACCTGCATTTTCTGCAATGTTCCCATTTATAACCCCAAATAATAGGAGAATGATTAACCAAATAAAGCCAAATGTTACCTGTATCCAGTGGAGGAGCAGACCTTTGAGGAAGTCACATTCAGTGCTGATATTTCAATTTGGAAAGGGTCAACACTGACATCTGACTGACAACCTCAAAAAGTGAATAAATCCTATACACCCTGAAAGCCAAGTAAGGCCTAAATACTGCCTTATTACTTAGTACAACTATCACTCTCTCTCACTCAAGAGAGAGGGTTGTAGGACAGGCTGAGAAGTCACAGCAGGCTATGTGAATTCACAGATTGGCCCTCATAAATAGTGGAATATTGTCTGAGAGAGAGGTTGTTATGAGAACAGGCTTGGAAGCTGGCTAGAATGTGGCAAATCTATCGAGCAGCTGAGATAACAAGAGCACACGCAGGAGAGTTAAGGGCAGAAGGAAATGGGTGTACAGTGTGTGTCATAAATTACAAAAAGAGAATAAGCAGGGTGTGCATGGGAGAGTGAATGCCATGAGCAAAGGTCAGAACCAGACACTAAAATGAAAAGGTACATGTGTGATGCAGCAGAAGCTGTAACTTAACCAGTTTATGGGAAAATTGACAAGGAGATGGGAAAGGAAATACTTTTTTTATTTACTTTTTTTCCTTCACTTGCCAAATACTGTGGGACATTAGCTGGACCAAGCTCTATGGACAGTAGAACAGACTCTCCAGAGACTGACTTCTTGCATCCCTGCTCTGAGTCTGCCAGTTAAAGCTGAGGCATCTCAGATGGCCAAAGCATCTACAGAAATTAGCATTCCCTATAGGACAGGCCTGGGATGCTGGACTGCAGTGCCTGCATCTGTGAGAGAAAGTGGTTACTTATAAAAATGAAGGCAGCAGGATGCAAGGGAGTTGAGGTACTGGAGCTGGCCTAAATGATCCCTTCCAGCATAAAGAGAGATACTATAGGTAATCCCACACTATTCATTTCCTCCCACTTTCCTCTGGAGAGCTGAGCATTTCTGGAAAGAAATTTAAATTCCTACTCTTGGCTAATCTACATTCACACTGCAAAAGCTGGGGGTCTTGACTCAGGTTTGTCAGTCCTGTGTCAGTGCTGTCACTGCAGGTTCCTCATGCTTGGCCAAGTGGAAGAGTGTGCAATATTTAGAGCAGTAACTTACACCACAAAAGATATGGGCTATGGTCTTTATTTTCACTATTCAAATTTTCTGTGTCCTGTGACATTGTTCCTCATTAATAAACAGTGAAAAATATCACCTCCATGTTCTGAAGAAGACGTAGAGCAAGTACTATGAGATGCTACAACACAACTGTGGAAACCATGTAGTACTTCAGCTGAGAAATATTGCCATATTCATACACAAAATGTATTCATACAGTTCTACTTGCACAAGGGCTGTGAGAATCAGCTTTTCAATAGTTGGGTAAACCTCAGGATTCCAGTATTCCCTGACTGAAGGTCTGTCCTTCAAAAGAATATATCTGTATTTTATACAGAAAAGCGAGAGTTATGTTCCCAGCTTTCCTAGCAGAAGAGAGAAAGTTATTAATGATGACTGAGTATGATCACTTCTCAAACTGGAAAGCAAATTAAAAGGAGCTTCAAATTTTATTTTTTTTCCCTTAAATGCCTTGTCCTGCAATTTAGTGTTTTGGTGGCTTTTGTGCTTTTCCAAAGTTTTTCCCTGAAGCACAAGCTCAGTTGCAGAGCTGCAGCACGTTTTCACCAGGCACTGTGATGAATCCAGCCCACTCCCTTCCCCCACTGCCACCCTGCTCGATGTATTTAAAATCTCCAAAGATCTTCCTTTAAGATACCAGGGCTTCCCATTGTCCTGGCTTTTATTGGATTTCAGGTGCCATTCAGTCAACCCCCTCAGCTGCTTGAATTCTTGAAATGCTAGGATCATATTTCACTTGATCTGGCAATGAACCATGTTCGCTATCTCACCCCAAAATTAATTAAACCATAAATTTTCGGAATAAACATGCAGCATCCCCTACCACTGAAACAGTCTGGGCTTTGTTGAGCAAACTGCTGCAAGAACAAAGCCGCCTCTTTCTCTTTCTTCCCACCCTATACTTCTCATCTCTTGATGTGTATCAGCAAATACAGTAAATACAGTACTCTCCCTCCCTCTTACAGAGAGATAATTCTTGCTTTGCCATTGTCACCATTTTATGGACTCAGAAGAAACTGCAACAGCTCACAGGGTGAGATCTTACAGCAGAACATTAACTCTATAAGAAGAGGAGCTGGTCTTCAAAATGAATGTACATATTTTCCCTTTTGCAGGCACCCCTAGAAAATGCTACTTTATTTTGCCCCTTATCTCAGTTTCCCATCTGTACAGCAATTTTTCTCTGTCTGACACTGGTTCTGGGCACTTAAAAATCATTAATGAAGCAGAGCCTGTTAACTAATTCACCCAAGAAGATCATTTAGGTATGCACAGAATTGTTAGTGATAATCTTGTAGCTGTTTTAGAAAAAATAGTTGCTCCCTCTAAATCCTCCCTAGCCTATAACTGTGAAATTCAGGCCCTGATAATAATTTTTAAGGCTAATATCTGCCATTCCAAAATATATGCTATTTAAAACTACTGATGCAGTATTCTGCAGTCTAGAGGCTGCAGAATCCCTCTCAGATCTGAAGAAAGCCTTATCCTTAAATTTTAATTTTGTTTTCCAAATATCCTGATCACTTCAGGTACAAAGCACTACCTCTCCTACCCACAGCTCAGGACCAAGAACTCTGACACTTCACCAGCATGATTCAGATGAGACCTTTACCCTTATTCTCAGATTTTCTAATCCTGTCAGAGCCCATAAAGCAAACTGGACTGCGGCTTGGATGGGAGACCTATGGAGCATTGCCTGGTTGCTATAGGCAATGTAACCATAGGTGGCACTTTTATTCATTGAATCAACTGTCAGCCAACACCCTTGCCTGGTATTCAAGGCTGTTGTGGGTTGATAGATATAAATCTAAGGTCCTGACCAGCTCTGGTCTTTAGAAATTCTCTGGTAATTTGATTGCAGCTCTGGTGCAAACGCCAGTGTCCTGGCTGTATTCCAGCTCTGCTGATTTACACTCTTCTGACTCAGACTCTCCATTCTCTTTCAATAGGATGTTGTGCTCTTCAATTCTTCAGCTTCTGTCTAGTGCAGATAAACATTGTTTCTCTCCAGCTGAAACAAAGTGAGTTTTACATTCTTTCTAGGGTGTTTTTTGATGAATGGTGCCACAGAAAGGTGAACGTGGTACTTGTTCATGCTGGGACCTCACATATTTCCTCTCAGGAGAAATCTGAACTCCTGTGCTACAGGATCTTGACTGTGGACTGAGATCCCCAGGGCATGGATTCTCAGTTGTACACTTGCTCCTGCCAGGATATTCCAGTTGGCCAAAGGGTTCAAGCACAGAGCCTGGTGTCAAGATCAAAGTGTCATCTGATGTGGTACATTATCCTTATCATCTGCTGGCTTGGTTCAGCTCGGTCCCAAAGTTTGCATGCAGTGTCTCCCAGCTCTGCTAGCAAACTAGGAATGTAATGTATTTGTGAAAAAAATAGAGGAAAAATCTTTTCTTTAAAGAGGCTTTCTTTCTGTTTCTCTTCTCAAGATAGAAATTAAAAAATAAGACCAGAGGGAAGGGAATACAGAAGAGTTTAAACATGTTATTCCTTGAAAATTCAGAAATGGTGATTAATACCAGGTCTGAATTTTCCTTGAAGGATCCTACAAGCTGTTGTCTACTGCCTGTTTTTCACCTGTTGCTATGGATGGACTGGTGAACAACTGTGCACTGTGAAATGAGAGAGCAGACCCTTGGTTCCTAAGGCACTAATCAACCCTAGTTCAGACAAGACCATTTCCCTGCACTTCAGTTTTCCCTCACTGCAGCATCTCCTGCCAGGATGTCCTGCTGCCTGCTGGAATTAATATGGCTTAAATATCCCTCAGGATTTTCCTTGAGGTCAGGAACTCAGCCTCTGGATCCTCTTCAGTTGTCTTTTCTAGACCCTGAAATTGGATGTTGCCAAGTGAATTTTGTTTTCCTATCCCATTCTTCATATTTTCCAAAGTCACCTCTCACTGGCAAGGAAAGACTTGGAAAGGAGAGACAGAGGGGAGAGTCCAGGCCTGGATTGTCTTTCTCTTTGTAATATCAGTCTTCCCCTCTCATCCCTGAGATCATTTTCTCAGTGCACTATGATGTGCTACATCCCAAGCTGTTGGCACTTCCCAGTGCAGTGTGTTGAGTTATCCTCAAATTTTCCTTGACCTTCATAAGGAATAATTTTTTTTTTTACCTTTTTTTTTTTACTTTTTTTTGGGGGGGGAGGAGCACTGAAAAACAATGAACCCTTCTTTTGTGCTTTTTTTTTCTTTTTTTTTTTCTTTTTTTCTCAACTGAACCTACTTTGCCCTTAGTGCTTTCTATCCTTTTCTCATCCAAAACTCAGAACTGTATTTGAAGGAGGCAAAACCCAGATCAAACTGTATTTCATTTCCCTGCTTTCCATTGCCAATCACTTTGTCTATATATTTCACAAACTTTCTCAGGAAAATGGACTCAAGAGAATATCTTTTGACTCATGTTTCTCCTCACTGAAATCTACTCCAGATCTTGTAGATCTGGAACTAGCTGGCAAGCATGGGATTTTTTCCCACCCTCATTCATGGTGGTTTTTATCACTTCCTTCCTTGCTTCATCATATCGTGCCCAGTGAGCTTTAAAAGGCAGATTGACATCTCATTGTTTGTCAGAAAAACACTTGGCTAACTGACATTTTCCAGATTTGTGCTGTTAGGTTATACCTAGTCTGACTGAAGCCTTCTTTGGGGTCCTCCAACTCTTGTTTGCTTTGCCTTGTACATTGTTTTACTAGTCTGAAAATACAAGACATCCAGGACTCCTGGTCCTTATGCAGCCCACTGTAGCCCTTTCTACATGAAGACCTTAAACTTCTCCCATGGTGCCCAGCAGACCTGAAGGTCTCAGGCTTCAGGACAGTTGCATGGGTCAGCTGGGAATGAGTGTATCCTAGAAGAGACCAGCTTGGACCAGTTCTCTTTATGGGACTGTCATGTGTGCCTGAACACTCCTCTGTGAGGCTTCAGTCCAGCTACTGGCCAGGCTCCCTCCCAGGAACTGTTGATCTTTCTTTTCTCATTCATGTAACACTCTGTAATCATGCATCACCCCTTTCCCAGACTTTTACCACAGAGCTGTGTATCGTTGACCAGATGTGGCCTTAATATGACTCTTCTACCCTCAAATTGTTGAAATGCCTGATCGCTCACAGAGCTGGCATTGGGTAATTCGACAGGTTGTTTCTAACAGCGTAGGATGAACAGCTGATCTTAAGACAGCCAGTTTCTTTGAGCAAGAAATTAAAGTGTTACTACATTTTGAATTTCTTTAGAGGCAGGGAAAATGATAGAATTTCTCTGCTGATTCATCAGCCGATGAATACAGTTTTGGGTGTTATGTTTGTTTTCCCAAAGTGGTTTCTTTTTTCCCAGACTCTCCCAGGTCCCAAGGTCGGAGCTGATGTCTGCACTCCAAATGCATCCTGTTTGTCATAGAATCATTTAATTGCCATTTAAGAGATCTTATGCAACTGACCTTTAGCATGACAGAGTCTCCCTGCTGCTCTTAATTTCTTATGCTGACATATGAAAAGAAAGGAAAAAGTTTTTTTGGCTAATGATAAAGTCTTTCCACAGGGAAGATGAAAAAGGCAGGTGAGGTGAAGGAGCTGATGGAGTTCTGAGGGGTTGGTGGTTACACAAAGGACTTGATTTGAATGTTGCTTGTTTCCAGGGGAAACTATAGTACTGTAGTAACTGTTCTGCAGTGAGGGGGAGAAATTTTTAAATAATGGGGGAAATGAATGGTGTTGTAAGCAAATGTATTTTATTTCTAGTTCACTGCAGAACAGTTCCATAAATCCTCTTCTCTGACCTCAGAACTTAGACTGTTCATGTTCCTTTCAACCCATGACTTCAATGACACCTGGCGATGTCTGACTGACAGTCTTGCAGTGGGCTGGCTACAATGCAAATCCGTACACAGAGTTACAGGATGTTGCAACCCCTTCCTGCCTGCTTGGACACAGTTTTCAAAAGTGGAGTAACAGAAATGGAATAACAAATACCACATATCACACTTTCCAAAAAAACAATGGATTAGATGACATGAGAAGAGGTCTGAATACTTGTCACTCATACTCTTCCGTGTGAATTGACTCTGAAATTCATCTCATTTTGCCCTGAGACAAATAACCACATAGAAAATCTCACACAGAATCAAATCATAGCTCAAGATTTTCAGCAGTGATGTCATATTTTTCCAAATTACTGCATCTTTTTTGTGTTGCTGGTACAGGAGCTGCTGAAGTCCTTGTCCTTCAGGACTTTGTGTCTTCATGTTTATCCTTTGAAATTTTGAGGTACCAGCTGCAAAGAGCAGCCAGAGGTAATGGGCGGGGTGAAGGGCAAATAGGATAAATAGAATTCAGCTACTCTTGATATGTGTCCAAGGCAGGGAGATAAGGTACTAGGGGGAAAAACAAAACAAAACAAACAAACAAAAAAAAACACAACAAAAAACCCAAACAAACAAAACCCCAAAACAAACAAAAAACCCTAACAAAACCCCCAAAGAAATGGAATGATACAAAACAGCTTCCTTCCTTCCTTCCTTCCTTCCTTCCTTCCTTCCTTCCTTCCTTCCTTCCTTCCTTCCTTCCTTC
>JAWWEE010000162.1:14517015-14670642 GCA_035221455.1 Xenops minutus | reverse complement strand
AATGTGTTTATCCAGTTGTAGGCTGGACATTTTGTCCAGAAGGATTTGCTCTTAATGGTTGCTCTTGTGAAAGAAAATACAAGAAGCAAGGAATGCCTTTCCTTCACACTCTTCCTCAGCCTGTCAGCTTTCCATTTCCTCTGAGTCCTTGTCCTGCTGTACAAACTGAGGCTTGTTTAAACTACATTCAGTTCAACAACATCAGAATTAGGTTGTGGGTTTGCAAGAAGAGCTGTCATTTTCTGCACCCATACAAGGACCAGGCACAGGCTGAAGGTGTCCTTTAAAAGCTCCGACAAAATAATATTGTTGTTAGTTTAAACTCCAGGCCACTACAGAGTACTCCCCTAGATTTCTCTGCTTCAATCTGGAGTCTGGTTCATCCACCACATGCAGCTTTTACACAGCCTGAACTTGCTTGCTAGAGGTCAAATACTGATGCTTTTATTTCTGCCTCACCCCTCCTGACTGAAGAAAGAATAAATATTTGCTTAAAATTAAGCCCATTTTGGTCTGGAACTTCAGCAACAAAACAGTTTGGACACACTGCAAAAGAGGAAATCATCCAGCATGCTTTGCCTTCCCCCTCCTCATCACCCTGGGATTCCAAAACAACTCAAAATATTTTGCACAATATTTAAAAATAAATATTGCTCATCTTTTAGCTGATAGTTTGGAGCCCAGACGGGCACAGGACTTATAACAGAAGTAGTGATGCTAGCTTAATACTATGTGATCCATGTGTTGCTACCATTTAACAGCCAGCTGCTGTCCAGTCTTCTTCTTGCATGAATGGTCATTTTCTTCCAAAGTACCCCAAGGTTCCAAGACACTGTCATTCCTGAAGGGTTTGGGCCTCAACTGTGGTCACTTGTTCTCCCTGGAAGGGCCAGTTAGTAACAGATAATGTTTTATTATTTTTGTTCTTTAGATGCCTTTTTCCCAGGAAGGTCTTTACTTTTTTTCCTAGTGCAAAGACATTTCTTTGACATCTAGCTAAGACTGGGAAAAAAGATCTAGGGAGACAAAATATGATATATCATTATTAATTTGGAGAAGGAATAAGGCATAGAAAAGCCATCCATCACTCCCAGCCCTTTCTAAAGAGAGCCATCATGACTTGTCCACAGGGTTAATAATCTTCATCATTTTGAAAGGGAAACATCCCGCAAGGAAAAGTCAGGGAAGCTGGAGGTATTGAACAAGCTGATCTATAAAGATAATTCGTTCCATGTTTCTTTGGTTTTGACTTGTGCAATGGTTTGACTCATGAATAATGCCAAGGTGTTATGGACTGGAAATGCAGCTCCCTGCAGACAGGGACTTGGCTGGAGCTTGAGCAATTACCTAAGAGGAGCATCCTGCAATTGAACACAAAGCTTGATGCAGAACTATGCTCCAATGATCAGCTCCATCTGAGGCTCTCCCTGACCATGTTGTGTGGCCTCACAAGAGACCCTCTGCACACATGTGAACCACAGAGAGAACTGGATGAGAAATGCCTCAGTGCAATCCTCTCCTTGCTCCCCTCTCTACTCTATCCCACTTCACCTCGAGTCTAGGCAGTGGGTTTCCCACAGCAAAGCTGGCTGCTAAGGCTGGGGAGGATAAACAAAAGAAGAGGAAAGACAACGCCAGTTCCAGGGAGCAGTGTGGCAGGTGGAGCTCAGTGTCATGCACAGCCAGGCACATGACCACGCCGGTGTATGTATTATCCTTTATAAATAGCTACGAGCAGATGTTCAGCCAGCAAGTGGCTGTGTCAGTTGAAGCCATTACAGCTTGCAGATGCTTGGCGCAGCCCTCTAGCCAAAGATTACCTCTCCCGCAGCTCTGCTGGCAGTCAGTTCTGCTGCAGGCAAGAGTCATCTGGATTAGCTCATACCACCTGGATCAGCTGCTTGAGCAGTGCCGGCTGACTCTGCACTGGAGCAGACTAGGGAGTGCTCACATCGTCCTTTTGGCTGGTAAAAATCAGGGGTCCGATATCTTTCAGTTCACACAGTGAGGTCTGGAGGAGAGCGTTTTGCCTTTCTCTGACCCACATGTGTGCTTGGGAAGGCATGTGTGTGTTTTGAATGTTTAGAAAGAAGGTTGTGTGATAAAAAGCTGGCACATGTAGTCACTAATTTTTATTCAGCCATCAACATTCTGTTGATTTCAGAGCTACTCTAATAGTATCTCTTTCCTCTCCCTCCTTAATCAGGATGGTAATTCTTGCACAGGAATTGCCCTTTTATGATTACTGCTGCAATATCTAACACAATGGAAGACCACCTGTAAATCTACAACGGCAAGCCAAAAAAAGGTGAGCAGGCTCTTTTGGAAGGAGGTAATTTGAAGTTAAGCTTTATCCTGTGCATGTAGAACACGTCACAGCTGTGCCAAACCTTATTCAGCAGCTTCTGCTTCCATGGTATACCAGAGAAGAGTAGCTTGGTCATATTCCCCCATTTCTTTTTTGTGTCTTACACATCCAGTATTACATTCACATGCACGTAAAGAAATAGAAGACCAATGATGTGAACATACAGCTTTCTCCTGTTATGTTCACACATATGTGGTAAGATACACAGATGTGGGGAAACATATGCTGATTTAAATAAACCTTGCAAAGTGCCAGAGCACAAATAGAAATACCCCAAAAATTAAACAGGCAAGTTAGGCAAACTGCAAGTTGGGAGGTATCTTGTGTTTTCTCTCGCTTTTTGTTTTTTGGCCTGTTGAGCCTATAGCAAAGTTGGTACCATTTGCCCTCTGGCTGGACTCAGATAACAACAGTGTGATTCCTGATTACCAGCCTCAGCAATACCGTTTTTGCTTTTTCTAAGCCTGGAATCCAAATTTAATTAGCACAAAAATTAAAATGAAAATAAACCTGGAGACAACTGAACTCTGGGTCACAAAAGCAGAGTGTTGACTGACAGATGAGGAGGAAAAGCAATGACACAATTAGCTTCCTTCTGTCTCATCCATTCACCTATGGGGGGTTGATTTATAAAAAAATCAAATATGATTTCAATATGTATGTTAGGGCCAAAGCAAAATATAAACTTGCAGACACATAGAGCGATCCTGATGAATTCCCTGAGAGAGAGTTTGGGAGCCTTAGCCAAGCCTCACAAAACAGTGAGTTCCTGACATGTATCCAAGAGGTGCAAGTATATTGACTTGCCTAGTGCTATATTTGCAAGCTGAAGCTCTTCTGTGAGATATCAGTTGCTACCTCAGTGCCTTGAGAAAACCTCAAGTGACTCAAGCTGTCCATGAAGATGAATATATATGTAGAATAATTGCTCCATTTTGATGCTCAAAACAGAATTTTCTCAAGACATATGACAGAGGAAGAATTGGGAGACTAAGAAAAGAGGGCAAGAAGTGGCTTTTAATAGATCCCATGAGCCAGGGACTGTTGGCTAGCACACCCTCAGTTATATGGCTTCTCCCCCAGGGTGGGACTCTGCGTAGTCACAGGTCTGCTTGACCCACAGACTAAAGGAACAGGAAAAACCTTTACTTCAGGTACAGACAAGTGGGTTTTCTTGCCACAAGCACTGTCCACTTGCTTGCATGTTTCCCTGCTGTCACAGCTGCATAGAGCACGAGACAGTATAAGGCACACGGAATCCCTCCTGCTCAGTGTGTCTTCCATATATTGGGTACTCCACAAGAAAAGAACAACCAATCACACATTCTGCTGCAAATTTGTGAACTCAGATGATTGTTGCTCCTGAAAGCTCTTCCATTGCTGGAAATTTAATAAATACATAAAAATCCAGGATTACTATGAAGCCACCTTCTAAAGGACATCAAATTAGTGCTACAAGTCTCCATGGGAAACCTTTCAATTTAGTCTCAAGGAGTCAGGAGGGCTGGGATTTGCACTTCAATGAAGTCTTCTGATTTTAGTCAAAAGAAGAAACAAAGCAATTACCAGCAGAGCACCTTTCCCCTCATGCACTTTCCAAGGGCCTGTATCCATTGTACTATTTAAGCATGAGCCCCTTGGAGGAGAAAAGATGTCCAGGTTGTGGACTCATGTTCTGTTTTCAAACACCCATCAGTAGAGATGCTTGTGTAAAAGTTCTCCAAGTTATTTCCAATCTGATTGACCCAAATTTGTAGAGATATTTTTATTTAATTAGTTTACTAATACAGCTCATTGTGGCTGAAATGGGTAAAAGAACACACAATGGGAGAAGCTGTTGGCAGGAGAGGTGTGACAAGTACAAGGGGAAGCGATTTCTCCCATCAGCACAGATGCTGGCAGAGGTCACATCTGTCTGCACCATTAATCTCTACTGGGATTGTCAATGGGGTACTGTAGGGAGGAAGCAGTTCGCTCTGAAATCCAGCAGATTATCTAGTGTGGCTTCTAGCACTATATAAGTCATAGTTTTTAGCCTGAAATGCTCTCAGAGAACATACTAACCTCTTCTTCTCAAGAGAACACAAAAGAATTTGGGGACTTATGGTTGAACTGGGGACAAGATTTCAAGAGAGTCTTGACTTCATGGAGTCTCAGATTTTGGCCTGAAGAGCCATCTGCCCTCCAGGAACTTCATTTAAAGTAGATTCCACCACATATAAAGTAGCCCCCCGCCTCAACCCTCCTGGTGACAACTGCAGTAGAGATGATCCTGTTTGTGCCATGGCACGTAGCATTGACGTGACTGTCCCAGCCCAGCTTGCCAGCTCAGAAGGAGAACTGAGTTTGTGGTGAAGATGGGCATCTGTTGAATCTCTGCACGAGTGCTGGAGCCCAGCCCTGGGGAATTCTCCAATGCCTGCCTCTGCTGTTGCTCTTCTGAAAATGAAACGTAGCTGCTGGAGCTATCAGACTAGTTCCTTTCATGAGCAATAAATTCACAGTGAAAGCAACAGAAACAAAACTCTTCTATAAATGCTTGACATTTCAACCTAAAAGCAAAGAGAAAAATAAAGAGAAGGGTTAGCTTAAGAAGGGTTTCTTCTGGACATTCTTTGCAATGGTAGGAAAATGCTCTGAAAGTATACTTCCTAGAGATGCAGAGCTTGGAGGCCACAGAAAGGCTGCAGACCCCAAACTATAGCCAACTATACAATCAAACCAGCTGTTAATGACAGTCATTCCCATTTCTTATAGCTGAAAGTAGAACAAAACCTTCAGGGGTTTGCTTCAAATCACCCTCCTTGCCTCTGTATGGGAAAGGTAATAGAAGTACTGAATACAGAATACATACTGGAACAGTACACAGCCGGGTTGTGGGTTTTTTTACTTTTTACATATAGCAAATCAGTTACCAGACCAGGAGCAGAGCACAGGTTTCTTGAAGTCTGAGTCACTACGATTCGTAGCCTCTCCACCCCATCTGATCTGAGGGCAGAAGTCCAGCTGCAGTCATGCAGTGCTATGTCCAAGCCACTTCTGTTCCAAAGGAATAAGGGAGTTTTACACCATCAGGCACACAAATTCAGCCATGCTACTCTGCGACCAGGCTGTCTGTCCCCCTGGTACTGCCTGTTGCTCTATGAACTTATTGCCTTAATTAGGACTTGTTCAGAGATCTCTGGCTTGCCTTTCGTTGCTGGGTGGAGACATGCCGTGAGCTAGGGCTTTTTTTGGGCTTGAATTTTTCCCCTCTTTCGTTCCAGCAAAATTACAACAATGCCTGTTTCATGTTGTTCCATGGGGCTTCCCTTTGTAAAGAAAACTCATCAGCCTTGCTAATGTAATCACTCAGTGATGCCATGTCAAAATGTGATTAAATGAATAACCGCAGTCTTTTCAACACATCTCTCTGTGCAAACAGATGTTTAGAAAGAATGCAATATGTTGCAGGGGGAAAAAAGTCAGCAAGGGATAATGTCTACACAGTTGGGGCCTGGAGCCTCAGGCTTATGGGTAGGGTCATTGCAGCCAATAGGGAGAAGTGGAGATAAAATTTCTTCCTGAAAATTTTAAGTTGTCAGCATCATTAACTCTCAGATCCTGGCCAATTTCCATCTCACTGCCACCTCCCCACCCCTCCTACAGTAGTGACGTTCCTTTCAGTTTGTGGGTGTTTTATGGGTTTTCCATCGAAGGCACTGATTGTTAGAAATGTCACAAGAGAAGGTCTTATGTCAGAGATGAACTATTTTATTGGAGTTGCCATTCACACTCCTCTCCAGAGAAATCCACAGAACCAGGGCTGGAATCATGGACCTGTAATTGCAGCATCATACTTCAGAGCTTATGTGTAGCCTCAGTGTTGGCTGAAAAATAGCCATCATTATCTACTCCAGAGAAAGGAACAGAGTGCTTCCATAGTGGCATTATACCTTTTTGGTACAAAGGACTTAAGTAAAATGCCACATTAAAAAAAAAAAAAAAAAAAAAAGGAGAAAATGAACTACATTCCAGTCCATCTAATGCAGTTACTTCTGTGGCCACAGTGTCTGAAGACTCTGAGCATTTCAGAATGTTTGTGTGATACATTTCTCCTCTTAGTACTCATTGCTGTTAATTGTACATTTTTCAGGGGGCAGATCAAGTACAATTCTCACATTTCAGTGTTTCTTCCTACCCTAATTTTAGTAGTCTCCAAGAGAGATACTGAAGGCCAAGGTATCTAAGATATTAGGTAACCAAATGTGTTTGCAAAGAGAGGAGAGAAGTCACTGTCAGAAGGTGCTTCCCCTACCTAATCATACCTGTTTAACCATTTCCCTGGGGATTCCCTCACTAGCCCTGTCACAATTTTTTACACCTTCTTGTTAATGCATCTTCCTGTTCAAGGAGCTGATATTTATTAAATGGGATGTGGGGCTCCTCTGCTACAACATTTGCTTCTCCTAGCATAAGAACAAATGGGTACTGCATTCAGGACATAAGTATCCTTTGGAATCCCTGTCATTCTAGACATAAGATAATGGTGAGGATGATTACTAATGAACCCAAGGAAGTTCTAAGAAAGAAAGTTAAGACTAAAGGATGTTTGTTTATTCCTAACTGGGCTTACACAGGGTCTGAGGATCACACCCATGAATCCCTGGTGTGTTCATACGTTTCTACATTAGTATAGAAAAAAGATAAGGTGGTGCCAACATTTCCATTATGCTGCTTTATTTGTAGTTTTGAAAGTCAGCCATAAATAAAAGCACTCTGGAAGACACTTTGGCAGATGGCATCCTGACTCCTGAGTGATTCTGATTTCCATTTACATTTTTTGACTTTTTTTTTCTTTAAAAGAAGACAAGAAAATTGCTTCAGATAAACACTAGACCAAAAACATTATGACACAAAAGCATTACTATGGGCTACAAGACCACTTAGCAGGAGAGAAAAATAATGATGTGCAAATATCTGAATATCATCCAAGGAGAAAGATCAGTCATTCAGGGAGGTCCAGGGTGGAGAGGGGCTAACGCAAGACATAGAGAATTAAGAGCAGTGGGTTGAGACTCAGCAAAGGAAAAATTAGCTTGAGGAAAACTTTCCTACAAGTGGACCAGTCTCCCAAGGCAGGAGATGGAAACCTGATTGTTTGAGTCACACAGCCCTGGACTGGCTCTGTGTCTGAAGGACTGTTGTGGTGAGCTATTCTACATGGACAGGGAGAAGGCTGTGTACCTTGGAGACTTCTGTTCCCCACTTGGATGACTCACTCCAAAGTTCAGGATGAATTTTAAGTTGGTGGGTTAAACTGAGTGATGCTTGCCAGGATACACGTCTCTGCTAAGAGGGGAAGATGTCAGTGCTTAGATAGTGCTAAAGTTTCACCTGCTCCAAAAGCATACCAGAAATTATCAGCTGTTAAACCATCTTTACCCACCAACACAATGGAAGTACAGAAAATATTACATTCCCTCCTTCTGATCCTGGCAGCTGGTGAATGTTTATGGTGCAGAAGAGACTGTTTGTTTGAAGTCATAAAACACATAGCAATGGAGGAGAGAGAGGAAGATGTTACAGTGCCTGGGAAGTTTGAGGATGCAACTTTTAACAGTCCTATACAGCATTGCAAACATTTTAAAAAGTTCCTTCATGCAGCAGTCTGAGTCACACCTATAGCTTTCTTTTTCTCTCTCCTTGCAGTTGCCGTATGTGTTGTTCAGGAGAGGAATCTTCGTCACTTACCCAGCTTGGGTGAACCCTATGTTCTCGTTGATCCTTAGGTTACTACCTCACATGGCTTTCCTTGTCTATTTAATCCAAGCCTGATTCTACTCCTGGCCTGAGACATTTTCTAGATGCAAAGTAGAGTCTCCTTTTCTTTGAAGGCACTGCTATAATTCAGCCAGCATGAAAACAGATCCCAGTATAAGATCTTCACTTTCACCTTTCCTTTTCATTAAGAGCTTCTTGGAAGGCATCTCTCCAGCTGCTGCCTTCCTCCTACTGGTGCTGGTAACTGATGGAAACAATTGCTCATGTTGGCACTGAGTGGGCATTCTTATTAATTCCAGCACTAAACACAGAAAGGGCAAATTCTTCAGGAAATGGGGACCGATTCCTGTTACGCATCTCATTTACACTTCCATGACAGAATGGCACTTTGATGTCTGAATGAGATCAGTGTCCATGTACACTGGAACATGCTCCACTAGACTCCAGAGCTTAGGACCCTGGTGTGGCACTAAACACCCTATTAGCCTAGTGGGCATCTCCAGAGAAGCCATTATAGGTAGGGAAGGCAGGTGAGCCAGGGCATGTCATGCTGATGGTCATTGTTGTACTGCAGGTTGGAAGGTTGGAGTCTCAAACGTCGTACCCTTGAACAGAAACCAAAGTGGAAATTTGGGTTATTCCACACAGAGAACTGAGTTCAAGGGTGATACGTCTCAGAGAGGTTTATCCAGACCTTCCCTGAAATCTGACATAAACTTGGCTTGTTTGTTTCCATGAGGAGAGCATCTGCACGCCTTTTTGCAAATCTCCCAGCAACAATGATATAAATATAACCCTAGACTACGGGGCTGTCCTGAAAACTTGTCCTGCCCTTTCCTAAAAGGGGGGCTTATTCCATGTAATACTACAATCCACATGGAGTGTGTGTGTGTGTGTCCTTTCTTTTTGTTTTGTTGGGTTTTTTTCCTTTTCTTTCTTTTTTTTTTGTCTTGGAAAGGAAGCAGGAAAAGCTCTACCAAGCTAATGATTAATGCAAGGGATCCCATCCTCACATATTGAACAAATAAATATAAGCTAATATAAATAGGAAAATACTCTTGGAATTTGTCAGTCCGTGGTCTTATTATCTTGGGCTCGAAAGCCAAAATTGCAGGCTATGGTTTACAGATGCTTTTCCTTCTTTCCCTCTTTCCCTCTCCTCCTTCTTTTCCTTGCTTCTTTTTTTTTTTTTTTTTTTTTTTGAGCTTGTGGCTCCCTTGCTAGGAACTGTTTCTCTGACAGAAAATTTGCTTCTCTTTTCAAATGAGTTCGGCAAATGTTAGTGAAAACGTTGCTAGTAAATATTCTTTGAAAACATTTATGGGTTTCTGAGGGTGCATGAAAACTGTTCGGGCTGCAGTTCACAGAACTCCCAGCCCACCAGAGACCTCAGAAATTCTTCACTATATTTTTTGCCCCAACTACTCCTCCACTCACAGGATGCTTGAGACACTATTATTCTTGAAAAGTCCTACACATGAGAAAAGAGAAAAAAAGAGGGCAAAAATATTATACAAGGGAAACCTACTTTTACCCCTTTTTTATCTGGTTACTGGAGCTTAGAGGAAATTACATCCAGTCTTCCTAGATACTTAGGTGCTCACCTCTCAGGGTCAGGGAATTGAGGGGTTTTGTTTGGGATCCTTGATAAATGGTATAACTTGCTTGGTTATTGTGTTTTGTTTTTTTCATTTGTAGCCCCAAATCAGACTCTGAATTTTTCTGAAGTATCTTCTCCCTAGCTTTGAAATTACACCAGGCTTACTTGGATGAATTTGGGACTCCTTGGAGTCTTCACTGAGACTTTAAATCTGAAAAATCAGGGGATAAGTGACTGTATTTGTCAGTCCATAGCTGTTCCCTGGGTCAGACCTTCAGTTTTGGATCAGTGCTGTAAAAGAAAAAGTCTTTATGGTGGTCATCAGTAGTGAAAAAGACTGAATTTTCAAGTCCCAGCTCTAGTCTTTCTCCTTACTCTATGGGCAGGGAGAAGTCAGCGAACCTGTTCCTGCTTCAGGTTTAATGAAACTGAGTTTGTGTGCCTAAATCTATGGTTTTTGTTGTCAGAAAATTTTTCCCAGATAATATTCATTCTTCCAGAATTATTCATTAAAGAAAAAAAAAAACAAACTACAAACTACTGATTGTTCAGTAAAGAAATATTGTCCAAGAGTTCCTCTATATTAGATGGTTTCACTGCATTCCTCTCCCCTCTGTGCTCCTTTGACTCTGAGTTGCACTTTGGTACAAGGGACCTTTGGTTGCAAGTCCCTCCAGGATCTCGTATGAAATGAGTATGATAGGTGTCAGGTCCCTCCTTTCTGGGCCAATTGTCAGGGTCACAGAAAACTCCCAGGGCAGTTGGCAATCTCCTGTTAGAGATCTCAGCCGGGAAGACATGAGAACCATGCCAAACTGGCCAAAGCTGCAAAAAAATTTGAGCCTGTTTCAAGGTTCAAAGGGGAAGCAATGTAAAAAAACCAAACCTGTGCTAATTCCCAATGTTTTTGCTGACTCAGCATCCAGACAACTGGAAATTTCTCCTTGACTTGGAGAGATGTGTCCAAACATAAAGCCTGGACCTGGCCACACTACTGTGTTTAAGAAAGCTTGTAACCAGACCTTCATTCTACGCTTGGTCCCAAGCCAGTACTAACAAAGCAGAATCAAACCTCTCTTTGATTATTTAATATAGCCCAGGAACTAGAGAGGAGTTGATCACAGCCATGTATTTGAATGGGAATATTGGAGGCCAAAGACTAATACCCACACTGGGTAATACTGCCAAAGGGCAATGAACAGCTTTATGGGGTCATAATAATTCACATTCAGGGAAAACCCGAGTGTCTGCTTCCATCAGGGACTCACCTTTCTGTTTTTCACAAATGAATCAGGGTCTCCAAGCAAGACACAAGTCTTCCCAAATTCTGGTGTGAATGCTGTGGATTCAGCAGAACTGTGCTCAGACTTTGAGCCCCAGGAGATTTCCATGTCAGTAATTTTGCTAATTCGGTCCTTTTTCTACACTTCCCTCATAGCCCTCTCCCATAAGTACTTCATCTGCTGGAGTTTGCCACATAATCAATTTACCATCCACAGGCTTGGCTGACTTTGATAAAGAGGATTTAGAGGGTTAATTTGAGCCCTCATATTTCTGAGGGGACGCTATACTTAGGAAACTTTCTGTACTGCTCTTCAGCACGGATTAGTTGTTCTACTTTCCATAAAACCTTATGTCTGCCAGCTTGACTAGGATTAGAACTAATATGGAGTGTGTAGATCCCATTGCCACAAATAGAGCTTCTGCACTAGGGCTGCTTTGCTTGGGATACGAGCCAAAGTTATAAATATTGAGGGCCTGATTTTTCAGTCCATCACAGTTGCAGTACATATGTGTGTGTGTATATATATATCTATGTGTGTACATATATATACATACATAGATACGTGCTTATGTGTGTGATACTTCACACCCATAGTCACTCTCAATGCACACATCCAAATTTCCATGTTGTCCTTGAAAACTTCATATGACAGGACAGAGCCATGCTATTATTTGTGATGTTTTGGAACACAAACTAAACTAGTATTTTTGTCCTCAGTGAGACAGATCTGATATTTTTAACTCTCAAAGTACACTTCTCTGTGGTGTGGCTATGTATGACATTCACAAGGAAAGATCACCTGGAGACCTGCACCAAAATTGAGGGTCTTCTATTTTATGGTTTCAAATGGTAACTCTAGCACTGCATAACTATGCTGCCTGCTTTCCCTGAGGGGAGGGTCTTCCTTGAGAATACAGAAGGAAAATGTCAGAGTCAGACCAGTCAGCTTGTTACGGGAAGCCTGTTGTCTCTTCCTCTGCCTTGTTTGTAGACCTTGATTAAATCTTGAAAGGAGCACAGCTGTTCCTGGTACTAACTGCCAACCTCCTCTTTAAATGAGCAACACTAATTCCCCCTGTTGGTTATGTTACCACTCACGAAAGATGGTGAATGGGCTGTTTGCCAGCAAAGGTCCACAAGCAATGAAGGCTGCTGGTGCTGAAAACACTCCGCAGCATGTCTTGAAGAAGCTGGTCTGCAAGGGAGAAGAGCCATCAGGGCCTGGCAGTGCTGCTGGTCATGGGGTAACTATGATTTGGGCTACCTTCACTGGAAAATGGTCCTGAGGGACTCAGTGTTGAAGGCAGGAGAAGAAGAACCAGCAGAGAGAAGGTCAGAACCTCCATTTCTGACACTCTCCACGCTGAGTAGCTACTCCAAATGGCTGTAGGGCTTGCACAGACATGCAGATGCTGCTGAGAAGCAGAATTGGATACCCAACTCTCTGAATTTCCACTGTCCTGATCAGGATCACAATGAAAAAGCATCTCCACTCTCCTGCTCCTGCAGCCTTGAAAGGAAGGAATTGGAGACAACAAAAATGAAAGAGCACTCAAAGCAGAAACCTCAACAGCTGTTGTAATCACAGGCAGAGGCAGAAAATCCTCTCTGTTTCCATCCAACCTCACCTTTTCTCACAGACTACAGCAGTTCAAAAGCCCTGCTATTGCAGAATCCCAAGCATAGGTGGAAGGGCACTAAAATAATTGTTTCTCCATTATAAATCCACAGTGTTACCACTTAAAAATCCCAGCCCAAGCTCAGAAGTCCGCTATGGAAGGTATCATGTAGATAGGTCAAAGGGAGAACAACTATGACACTAAAAGTTTTTGAATTTGAGAGGCTGTCCCATGCATCTGTATTAAATCTACCCACTTCTTGCTGTGTGGGTCAGCCTTGTGCCAAGTTTTCCTTGTAATTCAGGAGCAAAAAATATACTCCAGGCTTGGTGCCATGCAGTGAAAACACATGTCTTGTCTGTACATAATTGTCCAGAAACTGGAACCTTTTATTTTTCATAAGAACAGGCCCATGACAATCAAATCTTGTCTTTCAGAGACACTTATCTGGCATCTTGTCACATAGTTTCTGTGGGTTTCAAATGTCTATTTAACTATCCCTAAACTCCTGCAAGGCTGGGAGGTGCTGTTGGTTTTTTGCACTGATTAATTCTTCCCAATATATATAATTTTTAATTAATTTCCTCCAAAGCTACTTAATAATTTCAACTACCATCACTCATGTTGAATTTCTTGGGTTCAAAAGTAGATTGGTCTGACATCTCGAAAATTATTCATGTTTTTGTTTTGAAACATTACACAGATGTATCTATATTTAACTTTTCTTAAATAGAGATAATAGTTTTCTCTTCTCCCCACCTTTTCCAAACCATAAAAATTAAACAAAAAGGCTTGTTTTGGACTGGTTGGAGCATTTATATTTGACCTCCCAATAAAACAAACTGCTTTTTGTTGTTGATGCTTTACTGGAAATGTTTCAGATGAATCCCAGCCTACATATTTTTACTGTAGATTTTTAAGCTTGGCTTATAAATCAAAACATTTTTTCACTCCGTTATCACCCATTGTATCAACTAAGCTTGTGGTGTAGGTGATTTAAATTCCTTACCTAAGGTTACACAGGGCACTGGTGACAGAGAGCTTCACGGAGGTCTCCCAGTCCTCGGGTACTGCAAGAAAATGCATGAACTGGGACTCACCCTTGTCTTCAGAGCTCCCTCCAGTGATCTCCTCACTCTGCAAAGCAAGTGAAATTCTTTTCGGAACTTACTCAGTGAACTGGACTGTAAGAATTGGTGCCAAGGATTTTTCATGTTTTGAGAAATTCTTTCTTTTTTTTTTTCCTTTTTTTTTTTTTTCCTGGGAAATTATCTTTCACCAAGTTAGGACATACTTTCCCCCCTCTCTCCTCACCCACATATTTTCTGTTTCTGCTTTTTTTCAGTGTAAACCTGGAAGATTTCTGATTTGAAAAGCATATTTCCTCTTCTGTTAGGAATGGGTAGAGGTCTGGCAAGCTTGGCCTTGCCATCTGTCCTGTCAGTGAAAGCTCTTGCGATCCCAACTTAAGCCATGGAGATGACCTTCTGCCACCCTCTCCTTGCTTTAGTGTGAGATTTGGGGGCTGTTATTGCACATAAAGTAGATAAGTCTGGCTACAGCTGTGTAAAGACTGGATTCATGGTGGTGAAATTCATAGAAGCTGGAGCCCAAGTGCTCTCCATGAGCCTAAATATCTGCTTGTGACCAGACACAGCTGCTGACGGCAGGAGATCCTGCCTCCATGTTGTAGCTTCTCTGTGTCCTGAGCAACCAACCCCCCGCTGAATTTTCCCATCCTGTGGAGGGAAATGAAATTCTTTGTCAGAGCTGGGAAATTCCCAGAATGGCCTAAAACCATGTTCTTAGAACGCCGTTGACACTTTGCAATGTGCTTTGTTCGTGCCTGTGCGTGCACACGCACAGAGCAGTTTGCTGCTCAGTCCTCCCCGGGGAGAGCTGTGAGAGTTTACTTTACAGTAACTCTCATACAGGGGTTAAAAAACAGCTCTCACAGACTCTCTCAGGCTTCAGATCCTTCCTCTTGGCTAATCTCAGCAGCCTTTGAAAGCAGAAAGAGATACACATTTCCTTGGTCAAAACCCTTCCCTCTGTGTCATCTTCCACCCAGTTTACTCACTGCAGCTTCCAGCTGGACACACTAAGTCAGCTGGGAGGACTTGGAAGATAACTCACCTCCTCTTGCAGACATTTGAGGGAAGATTTGCATCCTTTTGTTTAAGAAAACAATTCCCAGGTCCTCAGCCCTCTTGACATGATGGGCCATCTCGACCAGCTACTCCAGGAGTCTACATGACAGAGGGATTTGGGACCCTGGTTCCTTGGAAGAGTGGAACTGGGTTGCAAGGTGACCTAATGCCAATTCCCTAAGGTGGGTTCCCTGGCTTTTCTTCCAGCTCTCAGGAAGGGCTGAAGGCTGCTCTACTCCTCTGTCAAACACTGCATATAGACTTAACATGGGGCTGGCTTGCAAGCCCTCCTGCCTCCTTCCCTGGCCTCTCCTGGTGGGCCAGCACGGAGGCTGTGCCATTGGAGTGAGCTGGTAGGGCATAGCAGGGGGATTGCACCAATCTGGGGCCATAGCCTGTCCTCTGGGCCCCAAGACAACGCAAGCACAAAACGTGGGTGTTGACCACAGTCAGTGCTGTTTGCCTGCTCAGTCTGTGAGCTGGTGTGAGGGAGCTGTCTGAGGAGCACTAATCACCTATCTGTGCTAAAAAAACAGGTGGAATCCATGTGGCCCTTCAAGCCACATAACAGTGTTTTGAAGTTTTCTGCTGAGATTCAGGAACCAGAACCCAGTACACCACTGATTTTGATTGGCAAAAGTATTTCAGATGCTCTGACAGGTTCAATAAAAAGCTCAGGCTTCACAAAATAACATTGCCCATAAATTCTGGCCTTCTATAATTTGGTACAGGCCTTCCCTGCACCAGTAACTTGGCAGAACTCCTCTGGTTTTGCTCTGGTTGTGTTCCCTGAAGAAAGGATTTGGGGAGGCAGTTGTAAACAGGATTGACCTGAGGAGAGGCAGTGGAGTGGGGAGAGGGTTGATGTTTTAGCAGACACATGGGACGAAGCTTCCCCCAACGAAAGGCAGGCTGGGAAGCAATGCCATATGCATTCTCAAGACAAATGAAAGTGCTTTCCCAGCTGTGCTCACCTGGATGTTGCCTAAAGATCCAGTTGAGGCAAGAGCCAAACTTTAATGAGAAGAGCACGCAGGCTGCCAGCTGGGTCAGGAACCGTTCCCATGGCCACACAGAGTTTACAGGACAATGCAAGAGACATATTTGCTGCAAATATCTAAGAAAAGAAAACAAGCTGAACTGGAAAGGAGAGGGGGAAGAAAGACATGGCAGCCAGGAAAGAGGCTTGGCTCCATGTTGAGGTACCACAACCTCCAAGAGAAAGGTGGTAAACTGAGGCTTGCCTTGGTCTGAACAGGGAGTACCATGCCCTCCTCTCCAGCCTGGAGATGGAAGAAACAACATGTGATGGTGCTTACAAAGTTAATGTTGGGGGTATTTAGGCTTCAAACTCTCTGTGGGAGCAGGTGGAAGCACTTGGCACACTCCCCAAGCCTAAAGGAAGGCTCTACTGTAACATACCAAGCGATGGCATGAAAAGCTGCTGTTCCTGTTAGGAGGATACAGGATCTCAGAGAAGAGGGCAGTGTGTTGTCCAAAGGCATGCAGCAAGTAGACCCTCAATGAGAATTGCCTATTTGTCTGAATGCCCCCATGACAAAAAGCCACATTTTAACAGGGAGCTCATGCTCTCCAATCCTTCACCTGCTCCTTCCTAATTCATGTCACTGAAGATGCCTGTACTGATCTGTCTCATTTTGTCCACTTCCCTCTGGATATATGCTCACCTGTAGCTGCAGAGAAACTCCAGTCCTGCCCTCCACGGGGATTTCTCCTGTGTCCGTGCTAAAGTTTCAAGGACTCACTTGCCCTCTGGCCCAAAGTTTTGGACACCTGCCTGCAGTACTGAGAGGCACTGGCCGGGATTTCCCCAGCAGCCCACAGCAGTCAGGTGCCCAGATTGCCCACAAGGAAGGAGTGCCCCAATTCCTCAGGCTCCCTTCAAATCTTCCATGAAGAAGCCAAAGGCTGCCCAGACCAGGTGTTCTGCCAGTTCCAGAACCACCAAATCCAACACCCTGATGCCTGAGGGGATGCAGAAGATGTTGTTGCTGCTGGCAGCCAGCTAAAAACTGCTGATATCCCCAGCCTGTCTGCAGATGTGCTTTCCTCTCACTCCCAGACCATTCCAGACTGGTTGAGTTTGTCAGGTTTTGGTGTGGTTTATACAGATTATTTGGGAAAGTTTCTCACACCAACTTGCCCCTCAAGTTCCCATAAAAAAAAAAAAAATAAAATCCTGGCATGACACTTGCCAGAAAGTTTTAGCTAAAGCAAAAGCCAGTAGCTAGTGCCTTTTTTTTTTAAGAGCTTGTTTTAATTTAAAAAAAAAATCAAAGGCACCAGTCCAGGCACTGGTTTTCATTTCTGGGAGGAGAAAAATGCTTCTGAAATCACTACCAGTTTTCTTTCTTTCTTGAGACTTGTAACTTAGAGTGACCAAAAATGATTGCATTTTTTGACAATGAGCAGAACAATGTCCTCCAGGTGTTCAGAACAGGAACCTTTCTGGACCATCCTGAACTAAGATCCCTGCTTGACGCTGTGAATTTGGTGCTAAGAAATATCTAATGAGTAGATTATACCTTTTCCACAGTACCAACCACCACCATCTTGTTATTTTATTACAAGCTTTACACTAAAAGTACGTAGAAATGTGTTCTGACAAATCAACAGAAATCCTCCATAATGTCAATCTTTGGGCTTTGAACAAGAGACTCATAAAGAAATTCTTTGGGTCCATCTCTAAAATTAAATAGCAGAAACTGCTGACACATATGGAAGACTTTACACCCCGAAATTTTGGCCCGCCCAGAATGTTTTCTTTTTCTGTTTAATTGTAATTTTTCTGTTTCACCATTTTAAAGTTGCTTGCAGCTGATTAATCTCTGCCAGTAAGTGAGTGCAGACTGAGTCGCTGTTTTATATATATCTGTCCATTAAGTTGTGGAACTGACTTCTGAAATTTCTTGCCCAAGAGAAGGAAAGTTCAGAGAAGGGCAGGAGGAGCAGACAAACAAAAGGGCAGAGGACTCTACAGTGTTCCTGCCTCCTTTGCTGAGCCTTTGTGCTGAGAGCCTGACTTTTAGAAGGTTGATTGAATGGTTGATCATGTGGAAGTGGTGTGAGGAGTGTTCTTAATGGGGCTGTAACAAATGGAGGTTTAAAATGGCCACGCTGGACAAAGTATCAGAATGAAAGCTTCAGTTTTGCACTCTGATATGAGTTTTCCCAGTTTGAGATACAGAGAATTGAATTCTGTGGGTGTACAGCCAAATGTCTGTCCTTTGCCTGCCTGTTGTAGTCTAGCACCAAACACAGCCACTGCAGATGCTGTACCATCTCTAACAATGAGCAAGTATCTATCTGCTCCTTAAATTAGGACTCTCAGAAATCTCTAGGAGGGATTTCCTAGAATTTCACAACAAGGAATGAAGAAGACATATTTCTAGTTTTCAGCTCTGGCCACCTGCAGTTCCCGGGCTTTGCTATGTGTTGCCTAACTGAGGAGGGGGCCCCGCTAAAGGAACACAGCACTTCACCCAAGTCTGGCCCCAAAGCTGAATAAATCCAGCTTCTGCAGTAAAATTTAGGTCCATTTCACAGAAAGGCTTTTTCAGTTGCCACACAGTGTAGGTTTGACTGGTCAGGCTGAACTCCATGGAGGTAAAAAGCAAGGCAGAAATGCTATCCCAATGAAGATCAGGCCTCTGCTGACACATTAATCTGGTAAAAAGGCTGCAGGTACAATTCGGTGAACTGAAGCAGTTTTCCTTTTGGAGCTGCCTGGCTGATTATGCCTGCGGGGAGGCAGGGAGTGCTCACTGTTGCCACCAGCAATGCTGCTCCAGGGCTGTGAAGGCAATACACCCTGCCGAGCACTGTCCCAGCCTGGAGGTGACACTGACTACCTCAGCTGAATAGCATCTGGGTCTGCAGCATGTGATGTGTACTCTGAGGACTGGGAAAGGTGCAGACTTGCATTCTGCTGGCTCCTGATGGTCTTCAGGAGGAGGCAGGTGGGGGTGCACACAGCAGAGATACGCTGAAAGCCACAGCCCTCAGAGATAGACCTGACATATGCTGTGGGCCTTTTCCTGTCCTACTCAGTCCCCCACTGCTACTTGCTTGCAAACTCCTTCACAAGACAGAGGAGGTGGAAGTAGATCTGAAACCAAACCCATATCCCTGTCCTGAAAAGAGAGGGAAGCTTTGCTTGCATGTTACCAAAGTAACCAAGAAAGCAACCTCCTGACACTGCCGTGTGAGTCCTAGCTGGTTTTATAGCCTTTTGGCAGGGTCCTTCCAACCAAATGATATTACCAGAGCCTGTGTGTAGGAGCCATTCTAATGAAGAAAACTCCTGCTTTCTGCAACTGCTAATGTAATGAGTGGCAATTTTATGGCTAAATCAGAAGACTAAAAAACAAGGGGAGAGAGGGAGAAGAAGAAAACCTCTATTTTAAAATGCAGCCAAAAGCTGCAGGAATCTACTGCTGCCAATTATTTTAACAGCTCCAACCTGTTTCCCCAGCAGAAGGAAAAAAAAAAAAATACCCCCTCCAGCCCCTCCTTCCCTGTCCTTTGGGAAGAGAGGGGTTTGGATTAGCTCTTCAGAATGAAAACAAACACATCGAGGCTTTTATAGAGCCAAGCTGTTCCTGCATCTTGAGAGCAGAGCGAGAAAAGGTCTAACAGGTGCTGCATGATTTTATATGGCAGCGTCACGAGAGGTGCTGGTTCTCACTCATGAAAGGAGGCTTTCTTTGGCCTTTGGCTGGTGCCCTCCTCTATCCCCAGAGCCAGTGGCTTTGGTTTAACAACCTATGGTGGTTATTTAAGCTCCAAGCAGTGCCAGAAGTCTAAGCTTGTGACTGTCACACTCCTTCCCCCCTGCCAAAGGTAGACGTCAGCGTAAGGGGCTCCCTTGATGACTGGCGAGACTCCTGCCCCACTCCATGCCTCATGATGGGTGCTCCTCAGGGAAGCTGCATGCACCAGGGTAAGGGCTAGAAAACTGGCTTTCCCAAACAACCCAATCCTTATCAACCCCTAAACTCAGGTCCTGCAGCATGGGCTCCTGAGTGAAGTCCAGCCCTTTTCAAAGTCCTGGAAGCAAGGTGCATTCCATCTTATTATGCCATGCATCCTACAGTAATAAACAGTTCTGAAACTCCCATGAGCCCTGATCAACATTGGGACAAGTCTTTCTTCACAGCAGGTGGAGAAGATCCTGGATAGAGAGGGACCAACAAACAACTAAGTGGAAAAGTTTTCAAAATCCGATGACATACAAATGTAAGCACTGACGACATTTCCAGAGAGTCCCCAAATGACCCCTGCAGGCCTTGGCCCTGCCTTTGATTTGCTAAGCAAGGAGCTACAGTGATGTCTGCATCCTTTGGAGGAGAGATGTCACATGTGATCGCATCCCCGTGACAGACAGCTACCAGGCAGAGGTGACGTAATGGGAATGGAGGAGTTCGGATCACAACTATTTTAGAGGGTCTGCTGGGACAAACACTTGAGCGGATCTGAAATTGGGACTGACCTTTTATTGTGTTGTTGCTCTTGCCATAAAAATAACCTCCAAATTAGCCCCAGCTGTTAGCAGGTTTCATCATTAAAATTTTGTTTGGTATTTGAGAGGAAGGAAATCAGCCAT
This sequence comes from Xenops minutus, assembly GCA_035221455.1. Classification (NCBI taxonomy): domain Eukaryota; kingdom Metazoa; phylum Chordata; class Aves; order Passeriformes; family Furnariidae; genus Xenops; species Xenops minutus. The sequence continues at coordinate 14,650,231 of JAWWEE010000162.1, read as the reverse complement.
TTAAAGCACTCTATTGCATATTTTTTTTTCTTTTCTCCCTTTCCTTCACCCCCCACCCCCACATACACCATGATGTCTAGCCCTGGGTTTCTCCACTGGGACTGGGGAACTACTAGCAGATAAGACATTCCACAAACTTTGTTGTTTCTTTTAATAAGCATTCCCTTCCCCCTGCATTTGCATGCAGACAAAAAGAGGAACAAATGTACTGAGGAAAAAATTTGAGCTATAAACAAACCTTCAAAGTTTTAGCTTCATTTTCACTTGTCTGGAAATGTGGCAATACCACGCAAGGCTGACTGTTGTACAGATCCACTAAGCAGACTAGTAGAGAGCAGATTGGAATCAGGGAACATATGCAAGCCACTCCACTATGCATCCAGATGGATATAGAAAGCCTTTAGCACCTGGCTTTCTAGCAGCCCCAGTCTCCACTTTGGCTGCACCATACTTGGGGGGATAGAGAATCCATTGGCAAAGACAGGGGCATGCCTCTCTGATTAGGCTGGTAATCTGCAATGTCCAGCACAATGTCCCTTGTTTGACAACAGAGAGGGAAAATGGGGAGGCATGGACCATCCTCTGCTGCAACTTTGTCCCCTGCCAAAAAGAAGGGCATTTTGAGGACAATCTCAAGGATTTCAAGAGGAAACAGGAGATGCTGTGGGGCTGACACACAAGGGATACCCAAGCCTCAGAGCAGTTCAGCTGGGGATCTTCTGCCCTTGCCACAATGAGTCTCACCCCTGTTGTCAAAGGCAAGCTGTATCAAATGGTTGCTCCTCTAATCTGGCCTGGCATGCAATAAAGGCATTTTACTTATTGTCTCCCACAGTCCAATTAATTTCTGGGCAGGCAAACTTTAAAAATCAGTAGGAAAGGAGCCACTTGAACACATATTTTCCACAAGGCAGATTGATACTCTGCACTCCAGAAGGAAAGTGGGGAATTCACTGAGGGGCAGGAGGCATTGAGAGCACTTGCTGTCCCGTGATAGTGTCTAAAATGACCCAGCTTCATTCCACAGTGCAGTGAAACCTTGTTTCTGAAACCTCAGCATTTCTTTGTGAAATGACATTCTTGGTCTGCAGCCAGACCAAAAAGATGGTCTCTGAGGTTATCAGTTCAGCTTCAGCCCAAGAATAATCAGGGAGAGGGAAAAAACCAAAACATATTGCTGCTTGACAGCTGTATTTGGCTCTGTGTACAACCAGTTGGTGGGCTAAGGCCAACTGGAGCAAAGTCAAATGCTTTTATGGTTTGTTGTTTGTTTTTTTTTTAATTCCAAACTGATAGTTGGCAGAAGCTGAGAAGAGCTCAAAAGAACCTGTATCACCCCAGAAAAATCGATTTGAAATATACATCTATCCCCAGGTAAAAGCCACCTGACACCCTGATGAACCCCATCAGTACTGAAGGGAAATATCTGACTGTTAATATAGTAGGCAAACAAAGAAGTGAGGACTACAAGATACATGTGGGTCCCTGAAGCCTGGTTCCCTGCTATTCCTAGTCACTACTACAAATCATCACTTTCACAGCTGAATCCTAAATGGAGTGGCTATAGGTTCTCAAATATCACATCAATGCTCCCATGGGAGTACCAAGACAACAAAACCCTGTAGAAGGCCATGTTTGTTTGGGGTTTTTTCCCTAACTCTACATAAAGATCTTTGGAGGAAGTTAGAGTTTTTCCTAACTTTCCAGCTTGAACTGGATTTGCTCCTAATCTGAATCAAACTTCTTTAAAGGGTAAAAAAGAAGACATATTTTACTTTTTATTCTCACTTTTCTCTGACTTTCATATCAGATAAGCCATCTCTACCAGGACACTCATTGAGCAGTATGACCCATAGTGCATAAGTAAAGGGAGAGCTTAAAATCAGGTCACATATAAGGTAGTATTTCCCCATTATATCGTCTCAGAAGTCACTTTTTTTAGGAGACTTTCAAGCTGAAGCCTGGATTTATACTATTGTATTATTAACCAATGGAATTGTTCTGCCAAAACATACCCTGTTTTTAAACCGCTTTGCCTTTCATTTCAAAGGTAACCTGTGGCAATGAATCCTACAACATTAATTTCAAACATCTATTTCCAGACACCCCAAATTTTGGTAAAAACATTTAAAAATAAGTTTCTTTGATGGCATCCAGTGCTTATAAACAATCAAGTATTTGCACCTTCAGAGTTCTACTTCTTCCCCTAACCCCCAAGCACTTAGATGAACATGACATGGAGTGGGTTCCAGAAGAAGAGCTAATGTTCAATTCCAGGATCCAGGATTTAGAAATTTTTAACATCCCATAAAGAACAGAAGCAGTTGCAAAGCTGAGCTTCAGATGTGAACTTGCTAACTTTCTGAGACCTATTTGAGTGGATCTCAAAGCTCATTTCAAGTTTGCAATGCTGGTTTTCTCCCATTCAGTTCCTGCCTGCTTCTGTAACTTTTGTACATGAACACGGTATAATAAGGAATATAACAGTAAGAGCATAGTGGTTTATAAACCCATATACATTCATATTTTCCCACTTAAAAAAAAAAAAAAAAGACACTGATAATAGAAGCCATTCCCCTGCTGAACTCCAAAACATCTTTTTGTGAAATGAGCCAGAAATCTCTAAGTCCTAGGTGAATGCTAGATCTCCAGGGAGATCTGGGAGAGCTGAAGAAGGTAGTATTTGGCCACTTTAAATACACTAGGAGAATGATTTTTTTTAGACTACCCTTTTCCTTCTTCTGTCAATGTTCACTGATCCTGATATATAGTCTATGCCACTGAGACTGACTAAAATAGGTCAATAGGTTGCAACTCTGGAAAACATCTATGCTCCTAACTGTCATCTTTTACATTTTTCACTGTTTTTTTCAACCTTTTCTGGCATCTGGGTGGGATGTGAATGAGCCCTGCAGAAGACAGCAGACCCATCCAAGAGTTCATATCAGACAGCTTGAAGTGACAAGCTGATATTGAAAAACTGCATATGGAAGACCTTAATGTGTGGAGATTTATGGAGTTGCCTCCTAAACAAAGTAAGAAACACGTCCCCCTCACCCACCTCCTCTTTTCAACAGTTTCTTTCTTGCATGGTCTGAAGGACTAATCCATCCAAGAGACAAGATCTTGGGAGGCAAACTAATTGGAAGAGGCTCAGGTCCTGCAGCACCCCCAGCACCTACCATGATGTATTCACTGGTTCTTCCTAAGTCTGGAAATGATCCATTTCATGGGGCAACTTTGAGGCACTTTTTGCTTCCATGGGAAGTGCTTCACTTGCTTTTTTCTTGCCTAGGTCTCCAACGAAAAACAAAGTAATTAATAAAGTATAATTAATGTAAGACAAAGAAGTATGAAACAGATATAGGAAAAGACAGGAATTGAAGGCTTTCAGTATAAATCACATGGGGCTAGCATTCCTGACCCTTCCAAGCATTTACACATGCAGCAGCCCCAACGCAGACACAGCTTACATCAGAAAGAGGGAGACTGGGGAGCATCAGTGATGGTGAGACTGGTGAGACATGACCAGAACTCCATGGGGATCCATCAGTCTTTGGACAAGCAAGGCCATGGATCCAGAGAGATAAGATCTGGGCCAGGACCAGCAGCTCATTGCCTTCATTGACTGAAGGATCCTATTACCAAACAGGACCCACACAAGCACAGTCACATGTGTGTTGTGATAAGAAAAAGTTCTCCCTCCTCTTTTCTTCCCCAACACACACATTCCATAGAGTCTTGTAGAGTCTTAATTAGGTGGAGTATAGCTTCCATCTTCCACTTTGGTACCAGGGGTCATCCTCTTCAATTTCTCCAGTAGCTTCTTTCCTTTAAAAAAAACACATATATGTCAAGAAGGCAAAGCATATGGTTTCTATCTTTCTATCTTTCCGAATCTCCAGCTGCAAAGAAAAAAAAAGACACTTCAGCCTCTAATGTTCTCCTTTTTTTTTTAAGGGCAATTGTATGTAATACTTTAATTTTGGTGTAGAGCAGCTCTAACTCTCTAAGGATTCTAATGTTGAAGGAGACAAGCAAGCATTTCAGTTGTAGTGTTTTGCTTTTCTGCTCTCATATTTTGCAGTTCCTTTTGGGAGGTGGATTACTGTCTTTTTATTCATTCAAAATCAAACTTATTCAGGTTGAAATTGTCTCTTCTGTATACAAAAAGAAAGAAAGGAAGCATTTGCATCCCACTATTAAAGAGGAAGACTGCTCACATATGCATGTCTGAATGCTATATAAGCTGAGCATTTGATATTTTTTTCTCAAATATGATGTTTTTGCCTTAGTCAGCAACATCCCTGCCTCATACTTTTCCTCCTTAAGATGCTTTGAGTATTTTCAGCCTTGTCTGTGTTTTCTCTTTTAGTCAGACCTGCACCCTTTCCACTGATTACCCATAGTGTTTAAGGTTTAATTTCAGCTGAATAGCACCCCAGGATGTGCCACTGAATAGTCCTGAACTCTTTTAAAGTGCAGCCACCACCTCCACTCAGTACAAGTGGGATTTGAATCTCGCAGGCCCTTTGGAGATGTTTTTAATTTGCAATAACGAAATCTGGAACAATTATAGGAAAACTAGCCACGCTGAAGCACAATCCTACCTGTCATGTTTAACTGTGCAGTAAGTCTTTACACTTGTATTTCTTCTACATGTTTATCCATTTTTTCCATCTCCCCCCTCACCCATTAGGTTTGTGCTAGCCAGAATTAACCCCACCTGTCTGCAGGGGATGAATGAATTTCCAGCACACTCACTCAGCACTCCATACTTTCTGCTGTAAAAGCCGTTGAGACTTACTGACGGAACAGTCAACAACACTATTAGAACACATAAAAATCTGTAAAATATCTCTCTCCTAGAAGTTAACAAGGTGGGTTCTTCTCATCTTACTCTACCTGAGGCAGTACCATATTAGCCTGGGAAAGTCTGTGTCTTCATTCACTTGAAACTGAATTTCTAACCTGTTTGGGCTCAGGTATACCCTGGGATATATATATCTGTACTGACATCCTGGGTTGGCACTCATACTCAGCTCAATTGTTAAATGTGTTCTCTCCTTAGCTTCAGGATTTTGGTGGTCACAGGCAAGCTGTCAGCACTCTGTGACATTTTCTTGCACATTAACCTCTTTGGGTATGGGAAAATTATAGGCAGCTCCTTATTTCTGCTGTTGGAGGCATGATCCTTTCCTGGATGGGTCTTTGATCTTTCACTGATCCTGATGCTGTGAGCTCACAGTATGGAGTGGTGGCAGGTGAGGTCAAAGGAGGCTGTAGATACTGAGTGAGCAATGGGATACTTGGATGGGTCTGTAATGTCTACTACATTCATGTGGGACTGCGGTCTCTTCTTTTCTTCCCCATCCCACCAAGGCAGTGATCCTTTCCTAGTGTCACTTTACCAGTGACACCAATTGATGCAGCCAAGAGGACAGAAAAGAGCAAATTCTGACTGCTGAGGAATGGAAAGACAAATAAGCACTGGACAGCAGTGCCTCTATTAGTAGGAAACCCATTGGTGATAGGGAAACTTGCATATGGCAAGAGATACTGGCATATCCTACGTATCTCCTTTGGTTTCTCTAAATAACTTACACCAGAAGAGGATCGTGTCAAAGACTGGCGGGAGAGGGAAGGAAGGAGCAGGCATGACTGAGTCCATATTCATGGTTGAGAGGCAGAAGTAGAACCCAAGGCTCTTGATCATGACAGCTCCCTGCTGCATTCCCTTGACTTATTGCCTTGATTAGTAGGATGCCTTGCCCCTGGCAACCATATGGCATTGAGTCTATAGAAAGAAATATATAAGTGTTGAGAATAATTGGTTCTTTGATATTATATTGCACAAAGGTCAAAGTTAACTGAGGAGAGCAAGACAGCTGAAAAGTCACATTCTCTGCAGGAGCTGTGGCACTGACCTCTTGTGCCTGCAAAAACTCAGAATCACAGATAATCTGTTGCAATGCCATGGCTTCTTGTGATGAGAGACTGCAGCAAACACTGCAATCTCAGTGCAAACACTGTGGTTTCTCAGCTGACAACACTGGAGCTCTTTGTAGAGCCAGGTCAGGTTGTGTACAGGGATAGTTAGATAAGGTTTTCATGTTATGAGATCTGCCTTTTTGCATTATTCTAACAAATTAGACACTACAAAGCCACTCTGCTGTCTGTCTTCACCACCATGAGGACATTTCTCTCTTCCCCTGAATTCTGGCAGCTCTGATTTACTTGGGAGAATCCTGGTATCTACAAAGGATCTTGCTGGTTATGTTTGTAGGCTCTGTGGAAACTCTGTGATTGAGTGCCCTTGTTCATGTCCCCATCAGCCACGACAGAATTTCTTTAAAAGCTGAAAACCTTTTCAAACCACTGACCCCAATAATCTCACTATGCAGCTTCAGCAAAAAAGTAAGAATTTGCATCCACAATTTCTCCCTTTTCATAGCACCTCCCATCCTCAGAGGGACTCAAGTTTTAAAGATAGGGCCTCTTTTCTGGAGGGTTCTACAGGAGTAGTCACAGTAACAAAACAATGAGATTCCAGATTCATGCCTGGAAGACTGAATTGACACAAAAAGTAGGCAGCAGAGGTGAGCAGAATCCATCCTGAAAGAAGTGCTACAACATACAGTACCTGACACAGTGCATCCCGTAGCTAACAATAAGTACCTGAGGCCCTTTCTCTTAAGAGGCCCTGTTGGCAAAAGCCTTGCTGCAGGTTGAAGGCAGATTCTGCTTTACTTCCACACGCCTCTGGAAGCTCGTCTTTGATACACTGGGTAGGTCCTTTAGCTTCTTAGAGTGTTTGCCCCATTTGTGCTGTGGTAAAGGTGAAATGGAAGATGGATGATGAAGATACATTTCTTCTGTATCAAAATGACAAGGGGAATTCATGTTCAGGCACTCCAATCCTACAAAACAATGGCTAAAACATAACCAGATTTTCTAGTATGAGAGGGAATGTCTTCAGTACCCCTTCTCTTGTGCAGACCTGTTATGTCCCAAAGCCTCTAAATTGTAGCACCTTCCTTCACAGACAGGCTCAGTGGTCATGTATTTACAGCACTGTTTCACAACACTTATCAATTGACTCTGGCTCACTGGCCTCAGAGTTAAGATATTAGCCTGCAGTGCAAATCAGATAGGATCGCAAAGCAGAAGGGAGATTGAGGAATGTTTTGACAATTCCTAAACTATGCTATGCTATGTTATGCTACCCTATCCTATCCTATCCTATCCTATCCTATCCTATCCTATGCTCATTCCTTTACGATGTTCTCTTCCACGTGAATCAATGTTTAGGTATATTGGGAAACATAACCTTCATGGTGAACTGGTCTGCCACGAGAAAGTGTCCTTACTTTCTTCATCCTTTCCTTGACTCTTTTCTTGCCCTTCTGCAGTACTGACCTCATCCCTTCTCTTCTTGATGTCCTGCAAGTAATTTTTTGTAGTGTTTTAACTGAAGCTGAAATTTTCCAAATAATTGTATAGGAAAAAGACCAAGGTTTGAAAGGAAAACACTTTTCACTAAAAGAAAAACCCTTAGCCTGGCTGCACCTAGCAATGGGGCTCAGGATGTCACTCCCTACCTACCAGTCACCATAGGGTGTTATGAGAAGCTATCAAGGGCACAACTTCCTGGCAGTAGTTATTTCTTTAGAAAAAAAGAATCTGCAGAGGAAAACAAAGGCATGCAGGCGGTTTGGCTGCTTCTGAAGTCAATGCCACACAGTATCCCCATGGATGCTTACATGCAAGCTCTACTTCCCAAGGACAGAAGTTGTTTGAAGGCTGAAGGAGGAGCCTGGACATGAAGTGCCATTTCCTCCTGCTGCAGTGAGCTCTGTTCAGGTCTGCTGGCCACCAGCATGTTGCAGTCAAGACCGTGCAAAATTTCTCCCAGTGTAGTGTGAAATTTGCTCCAAAAGAGCAGAAACATCTGGTTAGTACCAGGAAGTGGTTGCTGGCTGGGTTTGGCAACAAGGGACCATGCAGTTAATACACTCTTACCTCATCAGTAGGTGTCACTGCAGCAAAAGACAGGGTCCAGTGGAAAGTTTCAGAGGGGAATAGAGAGGGGTACTTCAGCCAACCAACCAGATGCAGTCAGTTCAGTGCTTCCTGACTACGGCCAGAGAACAGCTATGGATCTGGGTTTATGAATTGCTTGTAATAAGGCTATAGGAAATGAGAGATTAAGGAAATGAGTCATTAAGTGATTACAAAGACATGTGGAGCGCACACAGTTGTGGCCGCCAGTAACAGAGAATTGAGCAACCATAAATTTCTTCAACGGGGGTTTTGGGAATGTTCCTGCTGAACTTGTATGCAGTAGTGAGTTACGGTTCGGTGGATGTAGTTGAAATGAACCAGTAGCAAGTTTCAGTCACTCTTAGCACAAAACCCTCAAAAGAGTTTTCTACAACTCAAACATCACCCTTTTGATGCCAGGCCTGGTGACCAGTCCCAGGACAAATATTGCAATAGTTAAGAAACAGGTACCCTCTAATACAGTTGGATTTAGGTCAGGACTTAAGTATGAATGAGGGAGCTTTAAACAAGGCTCGGTTAGAACCTCTTTGTCAGGTCCAATTCCTGAAAGCTGACCATGTAGCCTTATGCTAGAAACACCTTCTGACTTCGTTTCCACATCACTGCCAACAGAGCCGCGAGTAGCTGCTCTTCCTCTGGCATGGTCTCCAATATGCTGGGAATGACATTCAGCAATGCTATCATATGTGGAAGTGTGGATAACCAGGTCTTGAGGCTGCAGATAGTGGAGTCAGGAGGGCAGAAGTGCAGCTACACTTGTTTGACAGGGGCACCACCACCTAGTCACAGAAGAAAAAAAAAAAAAGAACCTTCATGTGGTTTGGCATAAAAAACCCCCAACTATTTAATCCTGCTTTCTGGGAAGCAGTCAGGAAAAAAAAGACCTGAAACATAGAGCAGGTCAGTCCTGCTGTCTGCTATCAAATCCACCCTCCTGCTCTGCACAATGTTCTTGCAGATTCTTGCTAAGGCACCCTGCTCCAAAATGTGCTATGCAAGAGGTTCAAACACCTTCCACAACCATTTTGCCATGTAGTCAAATGGAAGGAGAAAATGAGGTAGTCAGGTATCTTTGATGTTATCCGAATGGATTTACTAAAGACATACATAAGGTCCTAGTGGCCCAGATGCAGAATAAAATTAAGCAATATGAGATAGATTCTTTGAGTCCTTTCTGAGACTTTTTTTCACAGCATTTTGCCTTCAAAGTGTGTTGGTTTTCTACCAGCACCTCTGAAAGTACCAACTTTCAAACGGGCTCCAACACTCTGTGTCTTGCTTACTGCTGGTTCCTTCTCCAATATATCTGAGTCCCCAACCTACTCCCTAGACAGGAACATAGCTATAGATGCAATGGGGAAAAGGTGCATTTGGTCCTTCCTCTACCCAGTAACAGGCTCTCATGAAATGAGGTCTCTCAAAACAGGTATCCTGGTTATAAAAAGCCAAAGGTCTCATTTTCATTCCCTTCCTCTCAGTTCTATTTTGTGTTTACATTCAGTCTCCTCAAATCCTTGCTGGTCTATACTATATTGTTTCACACAGAAGTTAATCACACCTGAGCAAAGACTGGCTGCAGTGCTTATAGTCACAGCTCAGTTTCACCCACTTCCCAGACTAACCACACATACTCTGCACTGGGAATACAAACAAAAAACATTTCCTTTTTGGTTTTGCTCCCTTGGTTTCCCTTTTCTCATGGAGCTGGCTATCTTAGGAGGCTGAGACAGTTCAAAAATCTCTGTAATGGGCTGATAGATGGACAAGGGTGAAAGAAAAAATCCACTGTTCATGCCACTGCAGCAGAAGCAGTAATGCAAGCATTGCTGTGTACATGAGAGGCTCTGTATATGAGATTTCCTGACTCTATGACTTTAAATCTGACTAGATAAGAGAGCCAAGGAGTGGGAGGTGAAACAGAAGCCCAGAGAGTTGAAAAGATTTGTCATAGCAGATCTGGGATTGGTGCCCAAGCCTTCTAAGCACAGCTGGGTGATGATATTATGGTTATTAATAATAATAATAATAATAGTTAATGTGCCAAAAGCTGGTGTTTGAGTAGGACTAAAAGAGATCACCAAAATGAGCAGAGTGTGGTGAATATTTTTGGCCAAAGAACATATCAGTGTTGACATCATTCAAAATCTCTCAGGTATTTTCAAAACAAACTTTACAATTAAAACCAGGCATTGCATTTAAAAGCAAAATATGAAAAAAAACTTTCTAAATTATCTAAGTAACTAATAAGTATAAAAGCCTTTCAATTTCAGTCCAATGAAACATTTCACACAGATTCAAAATCAACCTTTTCCTTTCATCCAAACTCTCAAAAGATTATGGTGTTTGTTGGGCCTTTTTTCCCTTTCTGATTTTCCATTTTGGTGACTAGACCAAAATACGTAGCACTCACCAAGCTCCACTCATAAATCCTAAGAAAAAAAATGTGTCCCATGGACTACATTAAACTTTATTATGTAGACTTTTCAACAATGAAAATCTCTCTCCCAGGCATTTTAACTACATCACCACAGTAACTATCCTACCATGCTACAACTTCTACTACAATATTTCTTTGTTGCACAGATAACTGTGACCAAGCCCTTGCTAACGTAATTCATGAGAGGGAGCAGCATGATTGAAACAATACTCATGCTTCAGAGTTGACCTCTAAACCTGTCATAAGTCACAAGCGTCAAAATCAAGCAAGGTTATACAGTGGAGGTTATGAAATTTCATCACTTATACAGATGTTGGATTTTCTATGCTGTAATGACAGAGTCAGGCAGCTTACTCGACTGTGTATGTTCTGATGAAAAGAATAAACTGACTTTATTTTGGCTGTTTTTCATTTTTAGATGATGCTCACTATTTCTACAGCAGTTTATTTTCTTAGTATCTTCAGAGAAGTTTCTTTTTGTTTGGTTTATTAGTACTTCTCTGTATGAGACAATGCATCAATACCTCTCATTCTGTGCAAATGCAGCCAAGAGCTCCATTGGGGAGATATCTGCTACCTGATGAAATGTAGAGATGAGTGGAAGTAGCTGTTTCACAGTACAATGTTTGCAAAATCTCAGGAAAGACAAAGGGCATGTGCCTGCAGCTGCAGTGAAAGCAGAAAATTCAAGCAGAAGCAAGTAAGTGATTTAACAAGAATGCTACCCTAACACTGAACATCTACTGTTCTTGCAGAAAATGCCTTGTGATCTGAAATGGTCAGAAGCATCTGGAGCTATAGTTATGTCTGGTCAGAAAAGCTTCCTCAGTGCTCTCTGCTGAACCACCTTAACTGCCATGGGAATACTTTCTATTCTCACAAACACAATGAGATCCACAGGCAAGGACAGCTTAGCACACTGTTGTGTCTGATGCTGTCTGAGAGAAAAGTCTCCACTAATGACTAAGCCTCTTGTGTTGCTCCATCCTTGATCTCCAATCACTTATTGTACTCAGAGCCCTAGGTCAGAAGAGACTAGAGGTAGGTATGAATTTTTGGATGTATCCAAACACAGGTTAGAAAAACACACCTGGAAAGCCCAACGTAGTTTCCAATCCCTTGGATTTTTCTGAAGTCACATAATTAATTCCAGAGTTTCTCAGAAATACCTGGAGCTTTCCAGACAGAATGGCCTTTGAGAAACTGCATTGTGACTGTCAGAAGCCCATTAATTCCACCCCCTATGAAGCCACGTTGTCCAGACTGATAACATTCTAAAGAGGTAAACCTGTTCAGCAGAACCTTGCCTTCAACTTACACACACAACAGTGTAGTCCTGGGAGCCCTCAGAAAAACACACATATATGAAGGCAGGATTTTGTTTTGTTTTGTTTTTTTTCTTCCAGGGGAATTAAAATTAACTTTAATAATTTTGGGTGTTAGAGCACAGGCGGAAAAAGCAATAATGCTAACAACACAGCATCAGCAGGAGACCCACCTATGACTCAGGAGACTGAGGCATTATTCAGAGGAATAAAGATCAAGAGCTCTTCTCCCAGTATTGGAAGACCCTGTTCTATTGCAATGCAATCCAAAGCTATTCCACAACATTCAGAAATTTGCTTTGAAAGTTACTAACTTTGGTACATCAAAAATAAAAATCAGCCAGTAAACCCATCATGAAAACAAATGGTTGTGTTTAGGGGCATTCATACAAGGGGAGAGAGGGTGAGTGGCCAGGAGTGTGGAGCAACAAAGAAACTTCTCTGGCCATTGCCAGGATTAATGAAAGACCAATCCTAGGAGTTTGCTCCAGCAATTTTGGAAACAATAATAACAGTGCTCCCCCTCCCAACATGCTAAATCTGATCCTTGCTAATGTGAATTAATACCAGGTTTCAGTGCAGCCACTGGGGTAATGTGATACTCTGGAGTGCTGTAATCCTAAACAGAGCATTAGGAGAGCAGCTCGCACCACAGCTGTGGCTCCTTGCAGGTGTTTATTCCCTAGCAGCCCCTTCAGCAGCAAGTTTCTGACTCTGCATGAGACGCATAGGGGGAACTGTGTCATGGTCAGACAATAGGCTTCCCTGGAAGAAACGGGCTGGTCCAGCGCTGGCAGTACCAGGAGCGGTGGGAAAGGGGAAGTCTGAAGTGACATAGTTCTCTGTTTACTATGCACAAAAGGAGAGAGAAGCAGGTGAATGAATGAAATCAATACCTTTGTGTGACCCCCTTCCCCTGTAGACTGGGCACACAATGCCTGCACACACATGTGCTCTTTGTTCCTGTCAGTGGTGTTCCTATTGCCCTTGTCCCTGCCCCACTACTTTCGCTTATCCTCTCCCTTCTGCAAGCCCTAGATCACACATTTAATCAACAATCCCCACTATTCTTTTCCAGGGGCACCAAAGTGAAACAGAAGTCTCCTAAGCAAAGTTCTGCCTCCTTTGGGACTGCCCTGCTTTCCCTTCACCCATCCTTCACCACCCTCCTCCCCCAAGCCTTGCACCATGCCTGTCTGCAGCCACAACTCGATATTGGGTTACAGCAGGCCTCCAGCTGACCCGGTGGGTTCATCCTGTAAAAATACCGCCTGTGCTGTTCATCTCTCTGATTACTCCTGGCTCGTAACAGGTGGGGCTGCCAGCTCAAAGGGGGAGAGCAGGGTGGGAGAGCTGCTCTTAGCTGCATGCCCTCCTCCTCCTAGGAAAAGAAAAAGGCCCATTTGTTTACTCCTCCAGCTTTGTCCCCAAGGTCTTGGGGTTTTCAGAAAAGAGCTCTGTGTAAGTCCATTTTTTTTAAGTTCGATACCATTGGAGTTAGTGGAGAGAAATGAACAGCTCTTGACTAGCTTAATTTCCAGCACAACCTCTTTCTGTTTAGATGCAGGCCCCCATCAAATTCCCAGCTGACTTCTGTGATCCTCTCATCACTGCAGAAGCAGGTCAGAAATTTAATTAATCTCACAACAAATTTAGTTTTTCCTGATTGTCTCTTGGGCCAAGAACTGTGCTTTTTGTCTGTGGACTCCTGGGCTTTCAGTCTTGGTTGCACTCAGGGAGTGGAGAAAAAGGATAGAAACAACTGCAAAATAACAAAATATTTTGAGTTTCAGAGACTTCTATTTAACTCAAAAGTAGCAGGTCAGATTTTAACAGTTTGTACCATGGATGTGTTTAGGATGTAGATCTTAACTCAATGGTTTGTTCCACTTCTGCAGTGATAAAACCCAGAGACTATTGTTCAAAAGGGCAAAAGAGTTACCTCTTGCTCTTGGTAGCAATTTTACTTTTCTCCAGGAATCAGGGATTCATGAACCACTTGATGGCCCAGAATTGCCTAGGTGAATAAGGAAATGCATGAACTGTTTCTAAAAAAACTAGGAGGAATTTAATAGAACAAAGCTCATAGAAGTTCTCAAAGAAACAAGAATGAAAAAGCTCCAGGAATGGAAAATGGCCACAATCTTTCTGAAGAGTAGTCAGTAGCAAAAGAATTAATTTTAGAGTTACACTGGAAGACAACTGAACAAAAAAACTAGATATGAAACTAGAAAATTTATTTCTAAGCCTTCTTCCCATCCATCAAATGAAATGGCTTTGAAAGAAAGTATGCATACAAGAAACGTGAATCTTGGGGAGGGAGGGATTCACCTGCATGATTCTGCAAATCTCTAAACTACATCTAGAGAGGAAAAGAGAATCTGTATAGCAGGTTATAGCCTGACTTTTCTTTCTTGCTTCCCACATACTTGTATTTCCCAGTTATTCCAGACGAGACAACCAGTGCAGAAATACTCTGTTCTTCAAATGACCAGGTACTTGACTGATGATTTCCTAACTCCCTAATAGTCTGTGCTATATCTGATGTTGAGATCCAAGGATGGATACACTGAGGTGGGGTTTTTTCTTTCTTCCTTGTAAAGCTGTAGTGAGCAATTTTTTGTGGATGCTGACACCAAACTGAATGTACCTTACATAACAGGGGGAAACTGATAACTAGCATTGACTTTGTCACCCATAAGGCACAGCAGTCCTCAAAGCCAAGTGATATAGAAGACTGAAGGAGAATAGCCAGAACAAAGGAGGACTTGAGAGTAATTTTTTTTAAAGGGGACATTTTTTTGTGCGCCCTTCAAACCACTTAAGTACTTATATTTCTACTTTTTAGTTAACAATGTTCTCTGTTTCCCCATCTGCATTTTGCTCTGTTTCACAATGAAAACCAGCAAAATTATTTAACTTTCCTGTTCTCATTTTTCTGTTCAAGCAGTTCTACTTGGTTAATGTGCATAATAGGAATTAATGTATTTTTCAAGAAACACAGAGATGCTGATTAAGTCTGAAATATAATTCAAGGTTGTCTCTGCACATGGATAGCTGCAGACTCTTTTGGAAGAAAAAACTTAGTTCTTGCTTTACATTCATCCCTGTTTTCATCAGTGTCCTTTAAGTTACTGTCCCTCACCTAAGAAAAATCTGTAAGTTAGAAAAGGACAATGGTTGTCTGTCTTTCATTTCCATAGTGCCTAAGTGAAGCACAAAAGACTTTATATAATATATTATACTGTGTGATATTTGTTTCTACTTTCCGCACACAGGAACACTATGTCTCTTTATTCTTTTATGTCTTTCTTGCTTGTATTTCTTGGAAAAGGGAATTGGAGTTGTTGCTGAGAATTTAATAGGTTTTGTGTTTAAAATGGATCCCTTTTCACAAAATTTCATCAGTCCAAAGAGGTCTAAGCAGTTGAAAATGTATTTTCCCTTCTCCAGTAGGCATCACTTTTTTTAGGCCTTCATTGTCATTGTTGAGAGGAAAGTAAGCCGGAAAGAACATACATTTGTGAATTACAAACATGTAAATATGTAAACATTTTTATAAAGAAACCCAAGTGAGTCAATTTCACTAAATACTATAGAGATCCCCAAATGACCAAACCCAGTGATGGGTTTGCAAATAATTTTAGAATAGCAAATTGCCATGTTTGAACTAAAAGTATCATCATTATGAGTACTTGGAAATCATAAAGCAGGTGACATGATCTACTGTGTTTGTTCTTGCTGTGCCTGCTTGGCATAAGCTTCTTAAAAGCCTCAGAAATTGCTCTGGGGATGAATTTGTTCTGCGGGGGTCTTCCATTTACTTTGATTTATTGCGATCATTCAGTGTGTATTCTCATTTGGATGGTCAGGGATTTACACACATAGCTTCCATTAACACTAAAGGGTGATACCATTAAGACAAATGTACAGTTAATCTCTGGCACTGTGGAGATAAAAATATCCCTCAGAAAGTGCTCTGGCTGGTCTGGAAACATTCATTATCTGAGTTTCATTTCACAGCATGAAGCAGCTTTAAAAGGCAGCTTTATAATTTTACCACCCTTATCCTGTATTTCTTAGGGGGAAGGAGAGGAAAAGAGGAACTATTCATGGGAGAATTGAAGGAAAATGAGATTGCTTCCTTCAAGCCCAAGCACACAGACAGTGTTTCACACAAGTAGCAGGGAGATTCAGATGATTTTTGATCCCTTTCCTGTATCATCACCATTGAAGGATTGCCTCTGAACACCAGGGCACTTGCTGCTTTTATTTTTGTAGCGTCACAGTAGCCCTTGGAGAGGGAGCTTCCTAATCTTTCCTCAAATTCATGCCAACCAACAGACATGTGAAACAAGACATGATGCATATCCAGAAGAACTTACAGGAGACAAAAGAGTAGAGTCAGATGGGAATCCATATCTTAAAGTCTGGAAACATCTTTTAGCAACTTTTAACAACACTGGTGGTGTGTGTTGCCATGTATTTTTCCCGACTAAGTGTTAAAGCAAAGAAAGAATAGGGAGGTGGAATTGCCCCAGAAAAGTTTTGATGAATCATCCAGAATGTTCGGGCGAAGGTCACATTAAGACGAGCAACAGAGGAGTTACTAACAGCCTTATTCCAGAAGTATTAAGCCTGATAGCTTATTTCTTACCTGCTAATGTTTGGGCACAAGAACTGAGTGCCAGCCACTTCCAAAGTCATCTGACAGTGACTTTGTCCCATCCTGAGGAGCCTCTCTGAAAGATACAAACTGACAGCTTTGTGGAAATAAAACACTGGCTCATAAACTAAGACATCTTTCTCTCAGCTGTCTGTCACCAGCTGAAATGGCTCAGGGAGCCATTGGCACAGTAAAATCAGAATTCGAAAAGCCAGTTCATAATCTAGCCCTACTCACCTTGTGCCCCCCATGGTTTTCAAAACTGTCAGCACATTAGGTAGTGACCACTGGGTAGATACTTCACCACTATCCCATGAAAGTATGCCCAGCCTCTTCCAGCAAATCATGGTCAGGGAGGTATACAGAACCCAAAGGTCTGTCTCACAGGACTTTTCTCCAAGTCTTAAAATGAGCCTGTGCAAGATACAGTTCCTTTTTGTGCACTCCTAACTGAAGAGATGTTACTTCCAGTCTGTGAACCACCCTGCTGCAGAGCATCCATAGCATGGTAAGATGTCAAAAGGAATCAGTGAGGTGGACTTGAGGTGGAACAAGAAACTGAGACAGTGCAAAGCAGTGGACATAGCACAAAACAGTGACAATCCCTGAGGTTGAGCAAGGTACTTCATCTTCTTACATCTTTCTTTTTCTCCCCTCACAGTTTCTCTGTGTCTTTTATAGCCAATACAATTCACTGAAGCTAAACCATAGGAAAACAACTTGTATGTGTCTACTTGAGAGGCTGGCACTCTACCTTTTTCTCAGTTGCTTTAGTAAAGCCATTTACATCACCAGTGTAGGCCCAGAGACACTTTGCTTTGGGCAGGGATTGTGTCTTTGGGTTTATTCTGTCTGCGACTTTATTATTACATTGTACATCATGACACGTTTTAAGTGGCTCCCTGTCTTCAGCTGTAACTGAATATTGTGTTTAGATAGCCCATTAGGCTTTCTTGCTATGGCAATATGGATTCTGTATTTCAAACACCACTAAACAATTTTCCATTCCTGTGGGTGAATCCAAGTTTGTAAATTTTGCTTTGCTGCACAATGTCATTCAACAACCTGACACTGCAAAACTCCTACAGATCTTACAAGACCTCTGGAAAACACAGAAGAGAAAATGTTCTATGTAAACAGCAAATGCAAGCAGTGAGGAAGAGGTGGCAGGCAATGAATGAGGTTTAATCGCTTTTAAAGCTTTTTGTCATCTTTTTCTCATTTCCCCCCACCCTGCCCAAGACCAGAATATCATGCATGTAACAGAATCCATTCCGATTAGAAGGTTTTGTTACAGCTGTAATAAGCTTTCACACAGGAAAAGTCCCCTGAGACCTATATTTCTTCTCAACTTTCCCCACTGCATTAAACAGAGGGCTTGATTCTGGAAAGCAGAGATTGAAATTCTCTCCTCCTGCACTCAACACTGGAAAGTAATGAGAACTGACAATTCCAAGGCTCAATGTGAAACTAGCATGATCTGGAGAGAAATTGCCTGTGTGATAACAGGCTTGGGAATGTTTCCACTTTCATCTGTTTATTTATTATTCTTATTAATTTTTCTTAGGCTTGTGATTAGGGGGAGAGAGGACGTAGGATGAGGAAAAAAAAGGAAGAAAAAAGGGAGTCAGTAGCTTGGCAGCACTCAGCCTAAATCTAAACACCACACACACTCACTATACCCTGGAAAGACCTGGATCCTATACAACAATTTCTGTAACACCCTCACTTGGATAAACCAGCAACTTACTTGGAAAGAATCTTTGCTTTCCTAGAATTCATGTAACTAAGAGATAAAACGACCTTGAGGGATGGCAGCTTTCCGTGTGAAATACATTAACTCTATCAGAGCAAGCCTCACTGAAGATCCTTCTTTACCCATCCTGTGGCAAATTGGACAGTAAAACACGTCTGGCAAAATTCTGCTAATAGGTCTTATTGCACTAACATAATCACATTTCACCTCCAGCCTCAGCCGTAATGATTTAAAAGGAAGACTTTGTAAATCTCCATCATCTGTGAGCGCTGACAAACTTAATGCAAACAAATTACTCGACCCATCTTTACTCCTTCCCATTGAAATGACCTCAGGGCTGATGACTTTGACCCACTTTGTTGTCTTTTGAAATGAGCTGGCAGTCTGGTTAGCACAAGGTCTCTCCTAAAGTGGTAGTCCCTTGGATTGCTCTCTTGAACTATTTTTGTTCCCATGGTTCTGCAACAGTGATTTTTAAGAAGAAAATGAGGATTGGGACAGTCAGGCAGCAACCAGACAAATCTGTGCAACTGCTTCAGAAACAATGAGTCCTGTAAAGAGCAGAGCTGACTGAGCGTGGACTCTGAGGCATAATGTTATTTGGCTGGAGTTTCTGGTGTTCAAAAATAATATTTTCCCTGCTGTAACATTCCCTTTAGAAGGTTTCCCTCTACCCTATTTGCCTATTTTCCCAATAATAGTAGCAACACAATACTTCTTTTCACCCTCTGTCTCTTTTGCTCAGTGGACAGATTCAACGTTATTAGTGGGTGACTAAGAGATGGAGTGAACGGTAATTCCCGTTTGCTTGAAAAAGAATAAGGAAGAAAATTCAAAGTGATCATGGAAGCAGCTCACTGGGATCATTTCAAGAGGATAGATAAAAGGGGCAACTTAGAAGGGAGAAGCAGCAGAAACTTAGGGTTTGGATACTTTTTACTGGTTAGTCTACACCCAGATATTGTGCCTCCAAGGAAAATTGTTTCATAGTTCAACATATTTCTATATAGAGAGATTCTGACAGCTTCCATTTTTCTCTCATTTTTAGATGATGCTTTAAGGTTAGGTGCTGCAAAACTTTTGGAATTAACTCCATAGAGATCCCTTTCCAGAGCAGAGGTATCCCAGCTGTGATCAGACAACACTGACATTCACTTTCCCTTCAATTTTTCACCTCTTTTGCTCAGAAATGAGGACTTTCATTGCTTCCTTGTACACAGTCCTGGGTTTCACCCAGAGCTGGTTCTATATCACTGACAACTGGGCTGATCTAGAGGGATGAATTATTCCTTCTGCTTCATCAAACAAAAGGAGCCTAAGCCATCAGAGCTTGCTGAGAAAGTTCTCCATCTTTTCTATCCATTTCTCAGTTGTCATTGCTCTGCAAAAGATCGTTTAACCAAGCTCGAGCAAGACCTTTGAAATGACAGCAGGCGAAGGTCTACCTCATCAGCTCTTGTCCCCTACTGAGCCTGTAGCTGTTTGAGAACAGCTCTCCGAGTTACTGCAGCTTCATGCATTTCTGTGGAAAGAGAGCAGTATTTAAATCAGAACTGCTTATGGAAGAGCAGCAAATAGAGTTGCAGGGAAGGGGGCATAGATGTGACTCTCTAGTCACTTATTCTGTGTTAGGGATTTGTAGGCCTGGGAAATGGAGACACAGGTAGACTGTATACCCCTTTCCCCACTACTCCAGTCTCAGCAGAAAGGTGAAAGAAAAAGGTCTACAAAGCAACAAAGTAGTGATTTAGCCAGGCCAGAAGCTTGTGCAGCAACTCTGCAAGGGCTCGTACAAACACACACACACCTTTGGCTGCGGGAACCATTTTGACTGCCAGAGTGGACATGAGCCAGAAGACCAGGTCACTCAAAAAAACTTGAAAAATAATAAAGAAACCAAAACCAACAACTACAAAAAGAAAGAAATAGCACACAGTGCTCCTCCAAAATAACAAGAGAAATCAGCCCCATGAGAGCCACATCGAAGCTAAGGGAGCCCCCACCAGGGATGAATTTGCCCTGGTGTAATTAATTCCCCTTTGGAAATGTTGCCAGCAGGAATTCAGATTAAAATCTCTCTCTCCTGCAATAGGAAGCACCTCCAGGAGCTCAGCATCTCCCCTCCCTTCCCCACAGTGTGAAGTACCATTCCAAGTCCCAGTGTGAGACTTGAACCTGCAGTGACCTCATGAGCCCTGCAGTGAAGGATGTATTAGCCAATGAGTCATGTTGACTCTGGCTTGAATCTAAACGGGCCTCTTCTCTCATACCAGAGAAACCACGTTCACACAGCCACCGAAGTTCCTTGTATCGGATAACCCTTAATGCAGGAGTTGGGTGGTGCTTGTTGCTGTCATCCTTGCCTGGAGGGAAGGGGTGAGCAATGGGGTGGGGATGTCAAAACCCAGTTAATCCAGAAGTTACATCCTCTCTATAATTTAGGATGCAGACAAAATTGTCATCCAAATTGAACAGTAGAGACTAAACTAGTGCTCTGGTTAATGAAAATGATTACTTCTTTTTCTCTGTGGGTGGTCTTTTCTTTGTAGGGAGAGAAAAAGGGGTTGTTGCTCAAGTTACATTTGAGAGGTCACTTTTTACTTGCCTATGCCATACCCAACCAACTCAGCTTCCAGTTTATTATGTGACTTCATGAAGGTACCTCTGGGCCTTCCAAATTGCCTCCTGCTGTGGGCCATATAGCAGAGTTGGTGGCCTCTCTAGCCTCACTTTCTCCATGCTCCTTACAGAAACTCCAGCCACTTGGGATCTCCACCTCTCCTCTGCAGGCATTGCCTGAGTGAAGCTGCAGAAAAGTGCAAGCAGACAACCAGGCAAACTTTCACAGAAATCCTAGGGAGTGAGAGTAGGAGTTTATGACCAAATCAGCAGGTGATATTCCTGAACCAGGTCTGGGACACAGCAACTTTCAGATGAGACCAAGTGAGCCTCCCAGCCATAGGTGCTGTGAGGGGGTCCACGACTCATTGAGCAAAAGGATGGATGGTTATTTCCTGGCAGGATACCAACTTGACATCACATGGAAGTGATTTTTACCCACTACTGCAAAGCAGGCTACTCTCAGCTGGAAGGAGCAGCTGGTCAGCAGGACACTTAATCACACTTCACTGGAGGTGCTCAGGTGGTTGAGAGCTTGCTGCAAGATAACACTCGGTGTCTGGGTAGAGCATTCTCCATCCGATTGTAAGTACAGCCTGATGAACTCCAGTTCTCATGCTGATATTTGCCAGGACACTGACCATTTGAAACAGAAGTTATCCTCTGCCTGATTCTCTCTATCTGCCTGATAACCAGCCGGATATTTGTGCTAGAATATTTTGCTTTTGCCTGACTGCTTGTCTTTCTTTTGCAGCTGAACAAAGAGAGCATTGTTTTTATGATATCAAAACTGATTTTACTTTGATGGGCTTAAATTACCAGCTATACATCAAGGGAAATATATATCAGCCAGCCCAACACCTACTTTCTCAGCTCCTGCATCCACCCACTTCCTGTCCCCCAGAAATATGTCAACATCTACTCACAAGCCCTCTTGCAATTCTGAACCCTCAGTGTTACCTATTGACATCCCCAATGGTCTGCAAGGAAATGCAAATTGGTATTGATAGGAAACCTGAGAAAGCAACAGAGAGATTTACCCTTCAGGAAAACATTAGTTTTTCCTTTCCTTATTCATATTGTGGTTCATTGGGTTGTCACGTAATGCAAATAACATTCATGGCATTAGCTTCTACTTAAAATAAATGCTTCCTGTGGTTCTTACATATCTCCATTTCATCATATAGCACCTGAAAGGGGAAAAAAAAAGGAAGGAAAAAAGTTGTTCATTGCCTCTTGTGCTCTACTAATGCACATGTTTGTCCTGCAGACATGAATGCGTGGGCTGCACAGCTGTAATTCTGGTTTCTGTGTACTGTGCCTTTAAATATGAGTAGGCAGACTGCCTGTAGGCCTGGGATGGTGCAAATCTGGAAAAGCATTTAAGAGAAAGGAGAAAAAGGTACCTTTTGCAATGTCATTCCTATAGGAAAGCACAAGATAGAACAAATTTAATGGGAAACAAGTCCTTCAACCTGAAACCCAGGTTCAGTGTTTACCCAGAGCAAAAAAAAAATCAGATAAACTTTCTCAGCCAGGGCTGTTCTCCGAGGAAACTTCTTCTTCAAGAGCTGGCTCTGCTGAACAGCCAGTTGGATGACCCTGACTAAGTCTGGCTGTTTCTGTGGCCAGCAGTCCCATGGTGGAGCAGGGTGACTGCCACCATGCCCAGATCTTTCTGACAATGACCACTGACAGTCCAGCTGATGGGTCTCCAGCCCACATTGCATGCAGTCACATTCTCCTTCCTGACCTGAAGGAACTGCTAGGCTAGCCAGGGTCACATAGCTGCTCTCCCCCCTCATACACAAACTCTCTCCTTTTGTTCTGCAATTCCTTCAATCCACTGGTGTGAGGAACTCTCCTGCAGATGTTCTGCTACAACGGTCTTGGAGGAAGTTCAGTCCACACTACAGGGTGAAGAACAGATTGAGAACAGAATTAAGCATCCTATAGCTTATAACTTCATCATACTGCTGGCTGCATCTCAAGCTTAAAATGTCTGTGCTTGGGTTTAGGACAGGCTAAACTTGGAATAACTCTTGATGGGGCGGACTGTAGCCTAAGGCATCATCTACAATTCCCATTTGTGTAGATGCACGTGGACAAGAGCTTGGGCTCAATTTAAGGCAATGAGCAAGTTCCTTCCCTGGCAGTCAGCCTATGTCCATGCCCACGCGCATGGGCTTGGGCCCATGCAAACATACCACAGTGGCTCCATAGACACTGTTTTGTAGCAGTTACACTCAGCTCCTCTTACTTTATATGATTTCCAAACTCTCCATACCCATGCTATTATTTTCCTTTTTCTTTTTCTTTCCAAATGGAGAAGAAGGACTTGTCCAGAATCCAGCAGCAAGCCAACACCAGAACTGGGAGAGCAACCCAGCCCTTCTGACTCCATTGCCGCAGGCTTCGTCTGGTAGACAGAAGTGCTGGTCATGTTTGAATAATGACATTATCTCTGCTAGACTAGTCAAAGCCCAAAAGTGAGTAATTTTGTTCCATCATCCACTCCATGAGATTCAATGGATTGCTGCATGTATCTCCTACGACATAGGATAGTTTTTGTTTCAGTTGTTAGGTCTTGGGGAAGGTTTTTTTTTAAAAAATCACAATTAAAAGAAAAAAGCATCTATCAGGTCCCTTGGGGCAGGAATACAAACATATTGCTGTCACTACTACATGATTTTTTTGTTGGGTGCACACAGGATCAGTTTACAGAAGCATTAGTGATAAAGGCAGAGCATATAGATCAGATGCAAACTGGTCAGAAATGGATTGCTGTGGTGCTGTTCTCTACGTAAACCAAGAATGACATCAAGAGACTGCCTGGTCATGTTTGTTATGTGAGATTTGGGCATATATTTGGAATCAGTGTTCATATGGAGGTCAGTGAGGGACAGAAGACGCTAGCTGGTTTTGATTACTCAAAAAATAATGGCCTATGGTTTAGGCTTATCCACAGGAGAAGACACAGTTTATTTAGTTGACTCAGTCAAAGAAGTAGCCACAGTGTAAATCTCTCTGCTCCTTTCATCTCATACAGTGGGAATAAGAGTTGTGTGTTTGTCAACAGGGGACTGAAGCCATGCGTCAGCATTCAGCAAACGCTTCCAGTCCTTTACAGATGGTTACTTTACCACCTGGCATTTTTAGATAACCTGCACGGAGACAGAGGAATGCCAAAGAATTTTGTCCTGGATCTTAAGGCTCCAGGAACAGTGGTTAACATAAGTTTTGGTGTCCCTTACCTACCGTAGCATTTATAGCCTGTCCTCTTCAGATGAATCTGTTGTGCCATTAGGACAGAAGAAGATGTGTCCTTGCTATGTTTCTCAGTAGGTTTCTGAGGTGCCCATAAGCAGTCAAATTCAATGTTAGAATCTTTGTGTCCAAGACATCTACGTCAGTCATTGCAAGGGACACAAATACAGGTATGGTTTAAACTATGTTGTTCAATCCTTGTGACTTTGCAGAAGCTGTGCCATGTCGGTTCCAAAACACCTTGAGGATGAAAGGCTCTAGCTAACTTGCAGCTACTAGATCACATGTGGAAACAGCACTGAGCCTCTTCATGATGTTTTCATGGTGTTATGACTCTGATATCTATTTGTCTGTGTACATAAACAGAGAAGCACACTTGGACTGGTCTGTTGGGAGTGCTGAATACCACACATCCACTTCATGACTTATGGACAGGTGAGGGTTTTTACACTTGTCCTCCATGGCCAACAGTTATCTGTAGGTTCTCTAAAATACCTTTCTAGAGAAGTGTACTCCAGGTGTCTACCTTTGCTTCCCTGCTGAGAGGACTTAAAGGCCAGCACATTTCAGAAATTGTAAGAGCTCTGTCCAATGTTTTTGCTCATGAATTCTCTCACTTCAGCCAAATTTCCCAACTGCTTTGTTTATTTATTGCAATTCCTTCTGGTTCAACAATGGAACTGGATCTTGAAGAAGGTCATGCACACCTTAAAAACAAAATTCAAAGGTTTGTTATTTTATGCACTGCAAAGAAAGCAGATCAAGACCTCTGTTGGTGCCTGGAGTGAAATTTCCCTTGTGCCAAGAGAAAGAAGAAAACACATTGAAAATTCTGCACTGTATGGCACCTGCTCTGAAAGGGAATGTTGCTTATAAAAGCAGTCCCAAAAATAACACCAATGGTTTTTCAAATGCCTGAAAAGACATTTGCTGCACTACACTGAGTGATGGTTTAAGAACATGGAAAAGAGAAATTACACTTTAGTTTTGCTTGTTTTCACAGACAAGAATTTTATGGATGAAGCAATTTGTCCTCAGGATAAATCCAGGAAAGAGGGAAAGCACCTAGATAACCTTTTTTGCTAGTCCACTGTCAAATTCAAAGAGATAATCCAAGAACATGGCACTATCAGATTTGTCATGACTCTAAAATGGCAGCCCCTTCTTGCATGTCATGAGCTCAGTCCCTCATGTGGGGCTGCATGTCAAGATGACCTTTATGGGTGGGACTGTGAAGAGAGAAAGTGATGGAGTTTGGAGTGCTTTACTTCAGAAACTGCCTGGCTAAGTGCAGTTCATACCTAGAGAATCTGAAAGTGATTAGCATCTGAGGGCTGCTCAGCGAATCACTAGTCTCCAGCCCTCTTCCTTTGAGATGACTGTCCAAAAAACACCTTTGTTGCTGGCACTAATTCGGATCTTTTCTGCCAGTGCTAGGCCTGGGCTGCACGACCTGTTGTGCCAGTAAAAGCTGCCTTCTGTCAGCACAGCCTGTGTCCACAACCAGTGCTGAGGCCTAGAAGGGGGTAAAACTTTGTCTTTCTCTTGACTACCACCCAAAAAAACCCCTTTCCTGGCACCATGCCACTGGTGCAGATGGTGGATACTGCATTTCCACTGCCAGTTCAAATGGTGCCAGAGAAAGTCTCCCATAATCCCATTGGATCCTCAACATTTTCAAGATCTGATCACACCTTTAAATATCACTGCTTGGAGCAAATGAAAGCCCAGCCACAAAGCTCTTATCCATGCAGAGTCTGATCCCAGGTCCTGCTGCCCACTAATATGTTTCTGGGCTTCCTCAGTAAGGGAAGCACTTAACACAATACAGGGGGAGCCTGGGTCCTAAGTAAAATGTTTGCATTGTGGACACAGTCCTACAGACCTGGCATGAGCCAGCATGAGGGCAGAAATAAATGCTTTCAAAGGGACTGGCGCTGATCAGGTGATGGAGCCAGAACTCCAGGCCAGGTCTGTGTCAGTGGAAAGCCAGGACTGCAAATGACCAGACTGTGTCAGCCTGGGGAAGAAAGACAAGCCTTCTCTCTTTGGCACTCCTGTTAACCTGTTGTCAGAAGCACTCACTGACACTGAAATTTAGAATCTATTTGCAAGCTTTCAGAAACACCTTGTGCAAAATTAATCCCCTGTCGAGTTCACAGAAGGCAATTGATCTATCTGCTTGTGGAACCTCAAAGTCCAGTCTCTGCTAGAAGCTGAGGAAAAAATATAGTCATGGGATGGTCCTTCATTACTTCATTCCTCCTCTCCATTGAAAAAAATTACAGGTGGACAGGGAAATAACCAGTCTGACAAATCTTGGCTTCCCAGATCAGCAGGAAATGCTATAAGGGGGAGAATGGAAATCCACTTCCAGAGTTACTGAAAACATGATTGGGCAATGTACAAGAGTAGGAACAAGCATTCATTGGGGTGATATGTCTTTACATGAGCTTTGGGTTTCATTAGATATTTTCCCCTTTAAAGGATGATGTCTAAATGAGCAAGGTTGATGAAACTCCTTTACTACCAGATGCCCAAGGTTGATTCTAACACAAAAGGTCAATTTAGCAAAATAGAACTGAGCTCTTTGTTAGCTGTTCCAGATGTCTAGAATGTGGGTATTGACCCATTCTGAGAGCACCAGCCTTTCCTTTTAAACCTTTTTCACTTCCTGATGCAATCCTAAAAGCTTAAAAGCCTGGGTAAGGAAAGGAACATATTTGAAAAATATAACAATACTTTGCCCATCCCATTGGAAAGTTTCCTTTTCTAGAACACTTGTCACATTAACAGAATGAGAACTTGTGCATGCACAGTTAGGTTTGCAAATTTCTTGGAAGTGTTTTGTATTTCCAGGGGGTTTGCAAATAATAGCAGATAGTTTGTCCACTGTTTTCACTTTCCCACAACTCTGAATGTTTTCTAATTTTATTTTCTTTAATATCGTTACCCCATTTTTTACCTGTAAGTTGTACACAGGGAGGCAAAATGTGGAAGAGGAAAGGTGGGTGAAATGTTCAAATATCTAGTTAAATAGGCAATTTTTCTCACCTGTATCATATTTTCTCTTCTGTGTGGATTTGTCAAGAGCTTCCTCCAAGGTCTCAGGATGATACTGAGCTAGCTTAAACACACATGTATGAGGTGATTCCTTTAGTATGTGTGCATGTGCATGTGTACAACTGCATGTTTGAAAGAGAGGCCACAAAGTGAGCACCATTTCAAAAGCCCCTGTTTGTCTTGGCATCTTTCTCCTCTCCATTTTTGTTAATTAGTTGACGAACTCTTGCTTGTGCCTGATGTCCTTCCAAATGAGAGAAGCCTTCAGCCAACTGTGCACCATTATTCAAACCTTCAGTTATTGCTCTGCAAAAGCCTCTTCAAAGCCCGGCCTGCTGCCCCTGTTTCTGTTTATCAAACAGCTGTGTTGAGGTTGGCTGTGTTTGGTCAAGTTCAAGGAGAGGAGCTGCCAAAATTGTGTGAGAGGGAACAGGGGAAAGTGAAAATGCCTATCACCTCACAGGGAGTGAGAAAAGGGAAAATGGCAGATGCTGGTCCAGGATGCTATAAATAACCAGTTTGGCACTGCTGCACAAGAAACAGCTTGGCTAGCCCTCTCTTCTCTTCTCCTTCCCCACAGGGTTTATTATGTATTTAACCCTTTGCAGCACTTACTGAGGGAGGAGGCTGTGTCAACCAAAAGAGCTCTCTCTAGGTAACCCTTAGCACACCATGTAGATCTCCATCCACCAGAAAAAAAAGGGCAATAGACTGAGTCTGGGTCAAGGCTCCATGACTCTCAAATATTTACTAATGCAACAAGCCTTCAAGCAGCATCACAGCAAATGCAAATTAAGTAGAGGTTAAAAGGTGTGTTTCAGTCCCTTGATAATAATAAATCCATTGAAATAGGAGAGAGGAGGGGAGGAGAAAATGTCAATTTTTTACCAAAGGAAATGTGTATTGATGAAGATGATGGACAGACCTTATTGCAAGAGATTTGAAGGTATTCCCTTGGCTTAGTTGCTGCAAGAATTCTGCAAAATCCCCAAGAGTCTTTCTCTGGAAATGTGGACATTAGGAAGGGGTAGTACCTTAGCAATATCCAAGTAGGGGAATAGGATTAACAATTAGAAGAATGCTGAGAAAGGGCCCAGGAAGATGCTTCAAGCTCTCTGGAGGTTTTTGAAAAATAAAGATTGCCTGTTTCAAGATGGTCCATTTTTTTCTCCAATCTGCATAGTGTTTCTTAGTTTTGACAAAATGCACTTACCTCTGCTGCAGTGTAAAGAACTTTAAATCAAAAGAGATTAGTGTCAAATCCAACAGTCCCTTCATGCACAGATCAATATGTTGTGTTCATCTGCCACTGGCACCAAGGTGGGTCAGGCAGAGTGATTAATACCCACCTGAGGCTGAGGGATAAGCCCTGTCCTCTACTCTGTTTCAGCTGTGTGTTGGGGAACAGAGCCACAGAATGTGTGAAAATAAAGAGGTATGGCTGGTTTGCAGAGATCTTCCTAGGCAGAATGCACTTTGTAGGAGTCCAGGAGAGAGAAAAAATTCATTGCAGATATTTCTATGCAAGTTTTTTCTATCCAAGTGTTCTATGCAAGTTTTTCAAGGGGCCCTTCTGGCAAAGCCATTTGTTTCCTCTTTTTTTCAAAAAATTTTGTTCCTGATTTTTTCAAGAAACATCCTTCACAGTTTCCCCTCAGAACAGTTTTCTTCCATCTCTTCAAATAACCTAGACATCATCTGGATCCTCACTGCAGGGTCCAAGACAAGGCTCCCAGCAGTGTCTCCATTTACTGACCTCTCTCCCTCCTTGTCAGCACTTTGGAGGGGTCTTCCCTGGGTCCCTTTGTTCCAGGTCTCTCTGACCTTGGCTGCCTCTTAACAAAGTCCTTGGATCATCAGTCACACACTCTCTTTGTTACTTGATTTGGCCAGCTCTCTTGTTTTCCATTCCCCTCTGGTATCCTTGTCAGTCTCCCAGATAGCGCTCTTCCCCACTCCATTTGTCTTCATTCAAAGCCTCTTGCAATACTTCTTTTCTAATCTCTCCAAAATTCCTTTCCCTCTGTTATTCCGTTTCATGCAAAATCTAAGGTACCATCAGAAATAATCATCTGCTTGGCTTACTATTGCATTGCTCCTACGAAAGGCTCTGTGCAAGTGACTGTATTCATTACGAGCAGAGAAAAATAGTCCAAATTTTAGGCACTTCCTTGGGTTCAAGGTGGAAGATATATGTTTTGGAGACTCTTTCAGTTAGTGCCCATGTAAAAACATCTCAACTTCAAATACTTCTTGAATATAGCCCTAGATCAGAAATCCCAGCAGAGGTGCTTTCCTTCTCTGCCATCCTCAAGAAGAACTTACCATTCATAAAAACACAAGAATGGCCAAGCTAAAGATACATGAGTCTAAACCACTTCAAGAAGGCTTTGAAGTTGGTCATAAGCTGAGGTTTACCAAAGGAGTAAGAGAAAGAGAAGCCACATGGAGTGTTTGCATCTCTGGATGTGCCCTTTTAGCCAGTGGTAACACAGGGACTGATGAAATAGCAATCTTGATGAGCCCACTTCAGTGGACTAAGTAGTGGAAAGCAACTAACCAGCAAAATGCTCTCAGAATAAATAGTGCTCTCCTAAATTAACAACATACAGAGAACTTTTACTTTTTTCTGCATCTTTGGGTAGTAGTTCGTGAAGATAAATTTATCTAAAAAATTGTCTGCTTGAAATGAGACTTGAAGTTGACACATGCATCTGGTGCAGAAATGAGATATTCATGCTAGCTCAGGTGTCTAAGACCAAGTGTAAGTTATCACACTAAGTTTCTTAGAGTCCCTCCAATAGTTCTGCCAGAATTTGGTCAGGTTTCCTCAGAAACAGCTCATTTGCCTCAGATGCAGACATGATGAGAGCTGATCTTTTGGGCACATAAACTTACCATTCCAAAATAACATCTAAAGGACACTTTTTCTTAATTAAGCTATTTTATCTTTTAAAGCTTTTCATGTCCCTAGTCTGGCCTAACTGAAGCAAAGACAAGTGCTAAATTCAACAATTTGGCATTGAAATTTGCCCCAGAGCAGAAATTCAGAAGGTGGCCATGCAAAGGGCAGTTTTTGTGCAGTGCCTTGCCTTAACATCCAGTATTTTCTTTTGGGGGTATTCCCTCAGTTTCTGGTTTCATTTGGGAGTTTTCAGTAGCAAGCAGATTGCCTTAATTCAGATGTTTGTGGAAATGAACAGCAGAAAGAAAAATGCCAGGGCTTAGACCTTTTGCTTGAGAAAAGTGAAACTTCCTTTTGATATATTTCCCTTCTAAACGTGGTATTTATTTAACAGGCTCCCTGACTGACTCTGGAAATCTGCTATTTTGACTCAAGAATTTTTCTCAGTGAATTATATTAGATAAATATAACCAAAGTGTGTGATTATGCTGGGTCGATTAACTCCTGATGTTAAAACAGAGCCATTCCTTTGGCTCTGTTCTCTGCAGCAATTTGTCACTGGTTTATGTTAAAAAAGCCCCTCCCTGTGCCTGAGTGATGGAAACTTTAAAAAGCCATTAAATTTTGCCCCTGCAGTTAATTCTTCCTGATGTTGCATATTGCTCCTATTCACAATCACAGTTTTTTTCCTCTGCAAACAAGGTGTTCTCTGCAAACCTGGAATTAGCACAGCACTGCACTTTTCATGCAATGGTAGAATATGTATTACAAATCTCAATTTCAATCCACTTTGGTTTGCTGGAAGATTCTGAGCTAAATCCTGCAATGTGCTGACTATCTTCAGCTCCTGCTGGTCAGCTGGAGATCCCAGAGGAAGAGTGTGTGTGTGGATCATGTCTTTTTCCAAATTTTACAGGTTTTAAACTGTGGTATTTAAACTCTGTTTCAGACATCTTGTATGCCATCCCTGTCTTGTTTGTCCTTCTGTGAGATTAAAATAGTAATTTTGTCTTGCTTTTCCCTTTTGTTTCCCCAGCAAGCCTACTAAGACAACTTCTTTTGCTTACCTCTGAATACATCCTAGTGCCACAGTGGGATATTCTTCATACAGAATCTCGATTATAGCAAGTTGCTTGCAAGCACTGATAAGTATCACTACTGACAAATCCCTGTAAGAGTGGCAAATATCACCACAAATACAAAACTGCTGTATTTCATATTTGGAAAAGAAAAAAATGAAATTTTGTGCTTTTATTTTATTTTTTTTTCTTTTTGGGTCATCTATAGAGCTGCAATATTTGCAACAAGGAAAATGTATCTAGGTCTGGGAAGGGTGGAAAATCAATTTCACTCAGTATTGCAGCAACCAGAAAATTCCAAAGACTGGTAAAGTGAATTAATAATCACCTTGGCTCTGTTTATTTCTAATCAGTAATTGGCTCTGATCCCTATACTTTTGGCTTGATAATAAAAGTTCACCTCAGAAAAATTAATTTTATGTAAGGAAAGTTCCTGGAATATGAGTAGGCCATGGGTTAGATGCTGGAACTTTGCCAGGTGTGAGGAAACCTACCTGCATTTTTTGTAGGCATTTTATTCTACAAAGAAACTGCCTGAAAATGTTTTTATTGAGGAACAGAGGAGTGACAGCAGCAACACAAGATTGTGCCCAAAGCCAGAAGAATTAAATGGACTCACGTAAACCAAATGCTCACCCAAATTCCAAAACCTTCTCACAGGCCACAGGGTCCCCATCAGTAGCAGCAACCACCTTCTTAGGGAATTTTAAGGCTCTTTGCAGACAGTGTCTGACACCAGCTGACAAAGGCAGAGAAATGAGTTTGTGGCACAAGAAAGTGAGAAAGAAATTGTACTCTGTCTCAGTCCTTTGACCTTAGAGATTTCCATGTAATTAAACCAGGAATATGGTTCCCAGGGATTTTGGGAAATGAATGGTTGCCAAAGCAAATACCACCCCCATGACACCCTCCTTCCCTCCTTGTAAACAGTCTTTAATCGCTTCATAATAGTCTGTACCGATGGGAAATGGTGATTAATACTGTTTACCACCAAGAAACTCCTGTTGCTTTTTTACCAAGGAGTCATTAAAGCCAAGTTGTACTATGGATGAAGGACTATGTTCCTTTGAAATGACAACTGTAGTGCCCTCAGTTACTGCTCTATGAAGGGATTAAGGTGAATGAAGCGAGGAAGAGGAGGTCTCCTGCTCTCTGTGGCACTTCCGTTCATAGCTCCTCCAGCTCCTTAGAGACTAGTAAGCATTTTCAGGAGTAGAGTCATGGGCCAGATAGAGCTGTTTCATTTGTTCAGTGCTCACCAGTGAAGATTCCATCTCTTCTGGTGTCTGTTGAAATCATTGACACAAAACATTTCTTAATTGACATTGTAAGCTGGGCAGCTGGAACTAAGAGCAACTTGAGTTATAGAAAGTAATGGATTCAAGAGGGTTTTCCCTTTTTTTTTTTTTTTTATGGTGGGATTAAGCCTGGATTAACTGGGCAATGTAGAGGCTGTGTCTAGAACCTTATGAAACATAGTCTTGGTGCCCTGAAGAGATAGAAAGCACCCTGAACAGATAGAAAGCAAAATTGCTCAAAGATTCCTTATGGTGTCAGTGCTCCTTCAGGCAAATAAACTCCTCTCTCTATGTGTCATATCAGCCCTTAGCAAACACTCCCAAGCGGGGCCATTTTCTCTGTCTCATTTTTCCAAATCAGTAGAATTCAGGCTGAGCTAATGGAGAAAAGCAAGAGAATATGTTGTTGGAAAGATCATCACAGACTCAGACTGATTCCAGTCTGAGGCGGGAACCAGGAGCCCAAGTCTTGGTTTTTGCTGTAGCAAATGTGAAGCCAATGGAAGGTATCCATTTGCTGTGATGTAATTTGTAGTTGCCTGCTCAGTGAAACTCCTGTGAGGGTCTTGTGAGCATGCTGAAACACCTTTAAAGCTTTCAGTGATCTTTGAAACTCATAGGGTCTTACTTCTTGCATAACACAAACCACAAAATTTCGTGGGAAAATCCCCTCTTCAGGCCCATAACTTCTCAATAAGAGTCAGTAAATCTCACGATGGCAGCATTTCACCCTTGCAGTAAGGCATCATATAGAAAATGGCTCACATAGTATCATGTGCCACCTCCTACTTCACTCTCTCTCTCTTTCCTTTCTTTTATCTTTTTTTCTTACTTTATGTGTGTTTGTGTGATGAATGGGGACGAAAATGCTCCCACATACCTTTTTTATCCCCCACACCTAATGTAGTACTTTTCCTAAATGACGCAATCCACCTGAGCCACAATAGGAAAGCAGTGGTGTGGAACACAGTGAAATATGCACAAGATCAAAGCTGAGATGGTTCCGAGCCAGAGAGTGGGAATGTGGGTCTGAACTTTCCCAGAGTCTGAAGGAGCTGGTTCAGCCCATTGTGAAAACCCTGGGTAGATTCCAGGTGCACATTTTCCTAAAATGTGGAGATATTTAGATCATTATCTCTCATTTGAGCTTATTACAATGAAACATCTTCACTATTCACTACTTTTATAACTGGTTTCAGGATTTTATTATATTTTTTAAGAGACTTTTATGGCAATATGGTATTTGCTTGAATGTGAACGGGAACATCATGTTTAAAGATTGATGATGCATAGCACAAGGTGAAAAGGGGTTCATAACCTTACATGGGATCTTACTCCTTTCTGGCAATTCCAAACAACACAGCAGTGTCTGCCCAGCAGATAGCATTTCTTTCAGCAGCTGCTATGAGAGACTGAATTCCTAAGGGGCAATAAGCCAAATCCACCTCTGTGAATAACAACCCCTACCCATTTATTAATGCATTATGTAATTAACATTAAGAATTACATTATGGGAATTAAACTTGTCTTAACGCTCTCCAGTGTAAGTTCTTTTCATGGATTTATAGCTTTGTCAAATTTTAATCATTTGGACTGAAATTTTCCATGTTCATTCTCTGCCTCAGGCTGGCTCGTTTGGGGGGAGGGGGATTCTTTTTTTATTTTAATATTTTTTTGTAATTAATGTTTTAACAGTCTGGCCATTTATGAAAAGGGAGATGGAGGAAAATAAATTACTCTTCTAAACCAGACATTTTTTTCCCTAACTGTTTTTCTTGAAACAGTCTAAAATCTTAAGGCTTTCAGGACGAAACCTGAGAGGGAATGAACTGGGGAAGAAGGAGGTGCTCGTATGTTGCGTTTAAACCCATGGACATGGCAATGTGTATATGGTCCTTAGAGCTTGTAGACTTGAATATGGTCCAGACACCAAAGTCTCTGCACTTCTGAAAAGTGCCAGTCTGTACTATAAGCTTTTTACATGGCAGGCAGATGAGTTAAAATCCTAAATAGAAAGCATAACCACAAAAAAAGAGCACTATAGGCAATCACAACAGTATTTGTTCTTTGAGCTATAGAAAAGTGCAATGAGCCAATCTCATGGAAAATAATTGTTGTCAGTCTCAACTCCTCATTTTTTCAGTTTTCCATTTAAGTCAGCCCAATATCATTGCCTGAGGAGACAGATAGAGACCATTTATACATTTTAAGTATAAGTTTGTGGAAAGGTTTTCTAAAAGATGGATACAAAGTTAAGATCCCTTTTATGACAATGTGCCTTTGAGAAAGATTCCGAAATCTAAGTGATTGATTGTGTTGGGTGTACTGGCTTAGGCCACATTTCCTCCCAGAATTAGGAAGAGGAGCCAGGATTTTGAATATCCATATATTTTTTCTGGCTATCAGAGACATATATGTATCACATCTCCCTTAACCATCTGTTCTTGTATAATAAAAACATACTACCTCTGCCAGTCACTCCTTCAGTTCACATGGCAGATGCAATGTACTTTCAAAGGTAGTGGGACTTGGCTGATGCGTGAGGTTCATGCCCACTTCCCCCTCCCCCCCCATCCTTCCCCTCACTAGCATGCACTTACCCAGAGTAATTAAAGACCCAAGTCTAATGCAGCGTTGGTTCCAGCTTATTGAGTCTGCTGGGAAGAGGGCTCTCTGAATATGTTCTCACATCCAACCTGGGTTAGTTTCTCAGCATGTTACCCATGGGTTCCACTCTTTCAAGCTACTGGTAACCCACTGTCTGAAAACCATGAAGAAGCCAGTCCAGATACAAGCTTGTTCCCTCCAGTGTGTTTTCTTATAGGAAGACAGGAAATAGGAGAGGGATGAAGATATTTCAGACTACTCCAAGAGCACTTTTGCTAAGATGCTTATTTTAGAAACATTTCTTCCCTTGAACATCCCAAATTCTTCAAATCTTACTCTCTGCTAAAGCAAATGCTCAGAGTTGCTGAAAATATCTCTATGCCAGGTTTGAAGGCTGGGGCTAGAAAGGATCACATTTGATTCTTCCCATGATTTTCTGTCGCACTACCCAATCCATGGAGCTGAAACCTCAGGAAAGAGTTTGTCTTTCTGCAGATCTCCAGTGACAAATGATTCAGCAGCTCTAAAGAGATGGTTGAACATTCAATATATTTGCTTTCCCCATGAACTTCAGAACCTGTCTTTGTTTCCGTTACAATCAAGTCCTCTTACTAACCAGTATGTTGTTGTCTCTAACCAGTAGATTCTGCTCTCCAAATTCTCCTCTGAGCAAAACAGATTTTTTTTTTTCCAAAATGATTACCCCAATTATTCAGTTTATCATATGAAACCTAAGGAAAAGATGAAGCACGCTAACTCCTGGCCACCTGGCAGTTGCAGCTCAATCATTAGTAATTACAAATTGATGCTGATTGTTTTGTGCTGTTCCATGGGAAGATTTATGTCTTTATGTAGCCAGTGCTGATGGAATAAATTAAACGGTATGTGTAAAAGGAATAAAGATTTACTCAGCATTCAAAAGCCTGGCTTCAAGGCCTCCTGGAAGAGCATAGCAAATATTCTGTAGATATGCAAATATAGCACATATCCCTAACAAAGAAAGCCTAGGTAACTTGCCATTAAAGCTTTGACATTTCACCCCAGTGCCCTCTCATTCCTAGAAAAGTCCTCTAGGCTACTGGGGACAAAAAAAAGTTATGTTCTCTGAGTGAAAAAAAAAAAAAATCAACAACAACAAAAGAAACCCAAAAAACAACAACAACAAAAAACCCCACCAAAAACAAAAACAAACAAAAAACAAAAAAACAAACAAAACAAAAACAAACAAACAAACAAACAAAAAAAAACAAAACAAAAAAAAAAAAAAAAAAAACCATACTGAGCTCCACAGTGGCTATCAGATTTTAGAAGTGGACCTGAAATAAGACTCAGCCTCTATCCTACCCTTCCTTCAAGCTGAACTATGTTGCCCTTACCAGATAGATTACCTCCATAAACAGGAATGAAAAAGGAGAAACGGGTTGTGAATTGCTCCACATTTTTCTTTCTTGGGAGAAAAGTGTTTGGTTGGAATCTAAACTGGAAGTTTTCAGATCTATAGGGCCATCACTACTGGAGCACAATAGACTGCAGAGGCACAGATACTCTAGCAGAGGAGCATGCAGGCAGCGTATGGTGTTGGAAAACTGCTGTGGCTTTCCGTGTAGACTGTCTGGCAGATAGTCACCTGGACTGCACAGTGTTTGCGCCGTGCAGGGCTTTTCAGTAAACATATTGGCACACTGGTATATTTTAATTTTAATTTTGAACAAGGGACTGCCCGAGGAAAGAGACTAGACTTAAACAGATCGTCTTTCCTCCAAACTTGCCGCCAGCAGGAAGAGAAGTTGGTTTTCATTCATGCCCATTTGGCAAGCTAGCTCTGTGACTTAGCCTAGATTATGTGTTCAGAGTTATGTTCAGGATTTTAGTCATTCTTCTTGCACTGCTTGTACTGCATTGGTCACTTTTGACCAGACATTCCTTAAGAGATGAAAAGGACATCCATTTTGCAAAACTGTCAACATTCCAAAAATGTCACTAGACAGATCAGGCAAAGGAGGGATTTAGTACTCATGGCTTGCTAAAAAATATTAAAACATTAGAAATATAAAGGTATAGAAGGCTTTTTTTTGCATTTTACATTAAGGGTTCATTCAGAAGCCTTGGTCCCATGTAAGACTTGAACCTGAAACACACTGCCTCATGCAAGAATGTTGCTATTTGAGACTCCTTGTTGCAAATATATTTCTTTATCAATGATTCATAGCAGGTTGTTTCTTGAATTACTTCCATTTCATTTTCTGCTTTCAAATATACATATTATGTCAGTCCAGCTGTGAAGTCATCTATCCCTTCTCTGTTCATGGGCAATTTGTTGTTGGGATTTATATCTCTTCTGATTGGGCAACTTGGCCACATGATTCACTTTAAATTCACTCTTTGTAATTGCTCTCTCTAAATTCACTAGTTTACAGCCTGAAATAGGTTTCATCCTTTCACCATTTAAGAGAATAACTCATAGGATTGGATAAATGTAGGACTGATCATCATTTGCCAGAATATTTAATGAGGAGCAAACACAAAAGAAATTAATCAAAGTGAAATTGAAAAAAACCCCACATATATACAACTCATCTACAAGAGACTGGCCCCAGATAAAACCAACTTACTCACTATAAAGGGAAAATTAGGAGGAAAATAAACTCACAATCATCTTGATGCATCTAGAACAATCTGACTCCCACCACCTGCTTAGATTTTGTCAAAAATTCTTGAAACTCTCCTTCCTTACACTACTTAATTTTACAACCTTCCTGTTCACATTAAGTAAGTCAGAAGAATGTAATCGGGGGAGTACATTAGGAGCAGGACATGCCAATGCCCAGGTCATCCATTCAATGTCCTTCCTAAAGAAATAATAGGGACCAGGCAACATGGGGTAGATTTTAGTCCCACTGGATGGCAAAGTTTTAACAAACTGTTGAAGACCGCAAGAAGTTTAGAGATAAAAGCTCAGGTACAGCATGGATGCACTAGAATCAGTTGACTTACAGTACTGAAGTGAACTTGTCATTTACAAACTTGACCATGAACAATAAAAGAGAAACATACTGGAAGAACAGAGATATAGATACTCCCTTAGACTCTGCTTTCAAGCCCATTTAAGAACCAAAGCTGCTGAAAAACATCTGAATCACCTAGTAATTTCTTAGGACAACTTTTAGGGAATCTGAGGAGGAAAGGGGCAGCCAGTCTTGCTAACCTTTAGACTGTTCAGTGAGTTTTGAAGTTTGATCAAATTGGGCATTTCTCAGCCTTCTGTCAGTCACCTCACAACTCAAGAAACAGCATCACTGCAGAGTGGCATCAAAGCTGTAGGGACAGAGGGAGGAAAAAGTGAGGGATAGGACATGGCATAAACAAGGATAAAGCTATCCTGTTTTTCATACTTTAGAATCTGCATTTGACAAAATATGTATGTCTTGCCTAAGGATTAAAGCATGTCTATTGCCTGGCAGTTGAAACTTGCCATGGAAAGACAAAACTACTTGCATGGAAAGGTCATGTTCAGAGAAAAGGTGCTGTGGTCACAATATCTCCAAATCTTCTCCTTCTCCCTCTTCTCCAACAACAACTCATATGGAAATTTTCACCAAATCTGGACATCTCCAATGACCTCATTTTCTCAGCTGTAAGGTGCCTAGACTAATAAGTAAAAGACTAATAAGGACTGGCTTTTTGGCCAACAGAGGCTCTCAGACTCTGTTCTGAGGTGAAGAACTGTAAAAGGTGGTGCAAAAGTCAGGAGACAGGGGCAAGAAACAAATACTAAATAAGATGACAAACTGAAGAGCCCACAACAGAACCTTCCTCAGAAAGTCATCTTATTGACCATATTAAGTCTTCAGTGAACTCTCAGAACTGCAGTTACTATGGGTATTTGAATGGAACATTTGTATGGAGGCTTAATGTTCGTCTCTACATCTCCATTCTCTTATGGCAGAATACAGATTTAGTCATCTTAGAACAAATTGAAGGAATGCATACCGTATATGGCAGAGGGTACATTTTGATATTTGTCCCAAGAATAATCCTCACAAACTACCAAGTGTCACTTTTTTTCCTATAATTTGCTTAGTTTTAACATTATTCCATTTTCCTTTGAGCCATCCTTGAGCTGACATTAACAGGATGCACTCCATTAATTTCCATGAAGTCAAGGCCTTCAAAGCTCTTAGTTTGACAGTGTTTTACTTTACTCTGGGGTGCAAATCAGCTTTAATGCCAGGACTGCAGGCACTGTAATCTAAGCTTGGAAAAGTTAAAAGGGTGTTACAATGCATGTGAAGTCTATAAGAACTAGAAGGATGCTTTTTTCCCCCGAAGGAAAGAAAATGCTTTCTTGGTTAAGCACTCTGATGTTCCCTTGGAAAGGCAGTGGTTTTTTCTTTTTTAAAAAGAGGAAAAAACACGTACAAATTACTTCTGCTAGGAAATACCAGCCAATAATTGGTAGATGTAATTCTGCAAAGTGTTAGTGGTGAAATCTTTCTGCAAGAAGC
The DNA here is from genome assembly GCA_035221455.1 of Xenops minutus. Taxonomy (NCBI): domain Eukaryota; kingdom Metazoa; phylum Chordata; class Aves; order Passeriformes; family Furnariidae; genus Xenops; species Xenops minutus. The sequence continues at coordinate 14,610,640 of JAWWEE010000162.1, read as the reverse complement.
ATTGGGCCAGTTCTGAAGCCAGTTCCTTCCGGGTAACCCAACCAAATCCCACAGCACAATGCTGCAAACCATTCAGCCTGTCTCCTGCCTCCTGCCTCAGAGGCTGGCTTTCATAGGAAAGTGTTTTATTCTCTTACCCACCTCAGAAACTCAACTCCTGCCTCTAAATAGCCAAAATGGTTTTGAGATATTCTGTTAAGGCCCAAAGCCACCAACCTCAGTGCTACTGAATTTCAGGCAAAATGTCCCTTCTGGTTTCACTTCTCTCGAGTGGCCTGAGCTCAGAGGCTGTAATTGTGGGTTACAGGCACAGTAACAGTGAGCTCAGGAGCAAATCCTCAGTGAAGGAGTCTTTGAATGTGATAGGAAGGGAAATATCTGGATTCAGCTAGATTTTAATTTTTATAGCTGATACCAAATGATATTTGGATTCTTTTATTCTCTTACAAAGACTCCATTTGTCCACCAAGGAGGGGGGTGGGGTAAGAGAGATAATGAGGGACTTGGAACATCAGCACTAGAAGCTGGAAAGAAATGGTGTCCAGCCCTATTTTAGAATGGCTGTTCTAAAGAAACGTTGCAAAGCTTTGATACTTTAGATTTCCAGGGAGGAAACTAAATTAGCATCAGAAAGGAAGATGTGTGGGTTGCCTTAAGTACAACTGATGGGTTTAATGTTAACATTATGAGAGTCATGCCAGAGATTTTCATTGCCACAGAAACCCAGCAGTGGGGATAGGTAAGGTGCCCAGGAAAATGTCACTGAGAATATGAACTGGAGTCCAGATGGCTCTCCCGAAAGAGAGGCTGGGAAATCTTCCTGGCAAAAAACAATCCCTGTCTTTGCTGCCTCTTTACAGACAGGGCTACAGTTGAAAATTAATGCAATTAGCTGGATGACCTAGAAAGAGGCAGAGAGAGTCTCTCTTTTCAGAGAGTTTCTTGTGGTTGGACCAAAGTCCCATTCATGAGAAGTATCCAACAAGAATTTCACAGCTTACTGAAAAGTGGTTCAATGCAATGTGGTTGAATTGAATGCAATGTTTCACATTAGTCCTGTGCTCAATGTGAGCCAATCACTTTCCACCCAATGACTCCAGGGAGTCCCTAACATAATGAGGTAGTGAATCTTGATTGGGTTCTTAAGGGATGGGTAACCACACAACACAAAATAACATTCAAAATACTGATGTTCTTAAAATCTGTGTCATGAATGTTAATGCCACACTGTGACAGAATAATTTTCCACTACCTGTGGTCACAGACAGAGAGCAGGACCCACCGTTCAGCTAGATGTTTCCAATTATGACAGCACCCACAGAGTTAAGATGCCAGTCATCTCAAAGTTATTTGTAGCCCTAATTACTTTCCCTCTTTTAAGAACTATTCTTTCACTCTCATAGACTGGCATAAAAATCCCAGCATCTAGACCCCAAACTCAGCTATCCAGAAAAAAAAAAAAAAACAACAACAAAAAACACCAAAAATGAAATGAAACCAAACCAAACAAACAAACAAACAAAAAACACCCCACTATTTGCTTGCCCTCATTTCCCTTCATGGCTTCGTCAATTCATAGTGTTTCCCCCCAGCCAGGAAGGCATACACAAATGAAACTTAAGGGAGCCTCCTCTAAGAGAACCCCATGAATCTCCTAGCTCTGAAGAGCTTTAAAACCATTTTCCCTCCTCCAGGGACTCAAATGCAGCATCTCCAAAAAGCACTTAGCCTCTGCCAGCCTAGGTCCTGGGAACTTGGGTTTATTCGCAAACTCACATGTTCCAGTTGACAGCATTAAGCAGTGGCTGCCAAGCTAACAGGCCAGTGACTGAATGGCTTTTATTAAAAATAAATAACAATTTTTTAAGCAAAGCTCAGTGAACTCCATGTTCACCTTTGAAAGAGAATGGATATCAAATCTCTGGTTTGGAATTCATTCTTTACCTGTTGGACCTTCCAAAATTGACACAAATCACCCCTTTGCTTTAATGTCTTTGATGCTTTTTGATTTTTCTTTCCTAACTGGTATGGAAAACTTTTTTGTATTTACATAAGCTCCAGAGAATTGTTTTTAAGTTTGAGTACAGTAATACAGACAGGTTTCTAAGATGCGTGCTTCAAAAACACATTAATGTTCATATTTGAACGCCTACAGAAGTTGGCCTGATATATAAAGATACAACATGTACTGATATATGTGCCAGTTGTGTTTGATAGAAATCTAGAAATGAAGCTGCAAGCATTTTGCTTTGAATCTCTGGGCCAAAATTTAAAGACCTGATAGTTGGGTCCAAATCAAGCCTGTTTCCATTCAAGTGTTTTTTTGATACTTCATTTTACTAAGACTTTAGGAGTATACTTAGATAATAAAAAAGGTAAATTTACCTAAATAGGGATTTACAGTGTTAACTTAAGAACCTAAACCAAACTTCACCACATGAACAGGAAAAAGATGGGGTTTACTTAAATAAAGGATTTTGGTTAGTTGTACACTGCAAATTTGAACAAAAAGGTCAGCATTATTTCTAAAAAGCAATCCTTATTGATTATTTGTTTTTAATAATGTTTGAAAAATGTTTTAAGTTTGGTATGGACCATTCAAGACATTTTACTTAAGGAGCGCCTAAAATTTTTTTTCTTTATTTGGAACTAGGCAGGTACCTTCTGAGAAAGGATGTCTGTTTGTCACCACTGCACCCAGAGGACCTATTTTTTCCTTCCTGAGCAATTCTAGCTGAGACTTTCCTGGACCAGAGAGGGTTAATATGCAAGAAAGGGGTTCCTGGTAATGAAGAGAGGGAAGGAAAAGCATTTTTAAAAAGTTTCTGCAATCTTGTCTTGATGACTCTGTAACATATAATATAGATTTTAAAGGGCCTTTAAGGGAAGTCATTCAGCCAGCTTTGCTGTGTCACTTTCCACTTCATGAGTTTTTCAAAAAAGTCTGAGAACAGCTCTGTAAAACATAGGATTGAGCACTGAAGGATGTGTAATGAACCAGAAAAAGGAAACCTCTTTGTCATCCAGTTCTGAACGCAGAGTTTAGCTAATCTCACCCGGTTTGGAAGTTTCCATATGAGGTATGACCATAGCAAAATTTCATCTGCCAAAAGCTTTTGTACCAGTATAAAAACTAAACAACTTCTGCACCCCTACCATGCTGGCAAACCTCCCAGGAGATTTAGTATCACAGATGAGGAAACAAATCCTGTATATTAAACTGTTATTCTGAGGTGATCTGGTAAAGCTGTGATGGAGCTGGAGACTGATGTGGATTTCTGGAATCCTAGGACTAATTGTAAAGGACAGAGTCATTGGTGCTGGAGAAGGAGTGCTTGAACTGATGTTGTCAAGATCAAATCAGTGTTTTGTAGTTTAACTTCTAATCAAAGGTAACTAAATGTAGTGTGTGTGGGTGTATGTGACTGTATGAATTTAATGCATATACATAAACACGATGGATTTCTAATTATCCACTTCCCACTTTTTCAAATTGTCTGAGACCATTTACTGCGAAGAGGAGGGACAGAGTTGGAAGCCAAGTTAGGTTTTCTTCAGCTAATATGACTGCCTAAGGTTTTCTAGCTACAGAGCTTGGATAATACCCAGAGAAGTTACACAAGCACTGCTGAATCCAATACAGAGACCTTATTAAAAGAAAGACAAATACCTGGCAAATAACAATAATGTCAAGGTAAAGCTCAGCTCATGGTTTCTTATTCATGTGTATCATGAACATTATCACAGAATTTAAAATCCTTCCTTTCATTGTTTGTTGCTGTTTGAGGAGTGGGTGTTGAGGGGACAAGGCATTATGATTATGTAAAATTGAGCTTTTTGAAGTCATTGTGGAAGGGACTAGTTTACGTCTTGTTCTTTCCGTTCATCTTCATCACCTGTACTTCCATTTATTCATATTCAGGTCCCACACCTTTACCTAAGACTCAATTTATCTGCCATTGAACATCGAATCATAGAATCATAGAATGTGCTGAGTTGGAAGGGACCCACCAGGATCATCAAGTCGAACTCCTGGCCCTGCACAGGACACCCCAAGGGTCATACCATGTGCCTGAGAGCATTGTCCAAATACTTCTTGAACTCTGTCGAGCTTGGTGTTGTGACCACTTCTCTGGGGAACCCATTCCAGTGCTCAAGCACCCTCTGAGTGAAACACCTTTTCCTGATACCCCACCTAAACCCTTATTGACACAGTGACATGATGTTTCCTCAAGTCCTGTCACTGGTCACAAGAGTGAAGAGATCTGTATCTACTCCTCTGCTTCCCCTCATGAGCATGTTGAAGCTTAATGTCTTTTTTATATTGTGGTGCCCAAAACTGTGCATGGTACTCCAGGTGTCCTGTACTGGTCCTGCTACTGTAACCAGAAAAAGACATGATCCTGGGAACCTTGTGAGAGTTGTTATAAGAGTCCTTGGAGAGATATGGCAAACTGATCAGTGTCCTTGCTGATAAGCCAGAGAAGCTGTAAGTCTCTTGCCAGAGAGGAGCTAAAGAACTAAAGCAGCTTTCAGTCATGTCAGGTCAGACTGCTCAAGTCTGAATATCTTCAGATATGCCTTGGCTTCCCAAGTAAATACTATCTAGTCTCTGCAGCTTCTGAGGACCGTTCAACTCAGATTCTGACCTTAGGCTACGTCCTTTTCGGTCTTGATCCAAAATAACTCTGCTGATTTCAGTAAACTGACTCTGGATTTGTGCCACTCAGTGCAAAACTGGAATTTGTCCTCTTAGAGACTAGCTGTCCCAGCAGAGTTTATGTGTGGTGCTCATTCAAGGCACTAAGAATAAAGCACAGCAAGTTTGGGGAGCAGTGACCTTCTTACTGCCTCCCTTGTGTCACTCAAAGCAAGAAAGGTCCTGCAAAGTCAGCCATTCAAAGCACAGAGCTGGCTATAAACAACCCAAAGGGCCCTGTTTTCCCAATGCAAGGGAAAGAACCCCTTGGTCAGCTCTGAGATGTATGGATTGTGTTTAGTCTGCATGCTTAAAAATAATAATAATAAAAATATTGTTCAGGCCAGAAGGAATTTACAGGCTTAGAACATCATGGAAAGCAGCTACCTTAGTCTGCAGAGTGAAAATATCCCAGAGAAATCCAAATAAGCTGCTTCTCATCCTATTAATTCATCAAATTTGACCATGCATCACTGGCCTAACACAGCACCCTTTCCAAGGCAATAACCTTACTCTTCATGGTCAGTCATGAGGCGTAAGAGATTCCTCTCAGTCTGTGTGAACTTGATTGGCATTGGACATAAGCCAAACAAACAACTTTTCCTCATGAGATTCAAGTTCTCAAGTACCAAAGAGCCTCTTCCAGCATCATCAGGCATAAGGCACTGCACTATTATTTATATGAGGTTCAGATCCTCAGTACCCCTTTCATGGGGAAGGTGATATCTCTGAAATCACACCCTTAGGAGGATCACATCACTCTGGAACTAGGAATGTTGGCCTCAAGATAGTTAGGACGCATTTCAATGGCAAATCGCATTTTTCACAGTCCGAGCAGCCAGACATGTTTACCTCAATTCCCAGGATAAGCAAAAGTTAGAAGACTGAGACACTCACCATCATTCAACTTGGAGTCTTAAACTCTTTGCTGGGAGCTAATTTGGGAACACTAAGCAGCATACCAAGGCCGTCTCAGCACCTCCATGTGCAGCTGCAAAAAGCCATTCAGAATCACAGCTGGACGCCTTTTGCCTTATCGTAACAGCTGCCATAAATATTCCCATCTGACTTGCCTCATGTTGGGACAGGAGGCTGAAGATTTAACAACATTTATGGCAAGATCTGGTCTGAAATGTTGGATAATCTTTGTAAGAATGATAATTTTGATTCTCTAGTGTTTATCTAGTGAATCTTGGGCTTGTTTGGAAGAGGAAATTCCTGGGCGAAAATTTCAATTTGCAATTCCAAATAATCTTACCATTTAACAATCTGTTACAATTGTTACTAGGCAGACAGCATTAAGATCTTGAAATGTCTTTGAATCCTTTGGGTGAAAGGACCTAATTATTTATTCTGGAAAGAAAAATGCACTGATTCCTCTAAATTCACTATATGGATGCTCACTTATGAGCAATGAAAATCCAGGTGAATTCAGGCCACTCTGGTGTTTGTACCTCTATGTGCATAGAAAAAGAAAGACTAACACTGCTGAAGTAAACAGGAAAAACTCCACTGAGATCAATGGTTCTACCATCACTGATCCTAGCAACAGAGCTGGGCTGCATATGTGCAAAGAAAGTGTTCAGCATTTTCATTTTAGAAATCTACACTTGATTCCATAGTCAAAAAGTATAAAGTAATTCAGCCTAAGGAAATCCTGCCCCTCCATCAGCATGGGTTAAGTGGCTTTGCCAAAGACTAAAGCACAGCATGACTTATAGGAGGTCTTTATTTTTCATTAAACATAGAGCTTCTGTTTAAATGGATGTATGTTCATGAAGAGTACAGACTGCTGTATGTTTTTTTGAAGCACATAGAATTGGAAGAAAGACCCTTTATATCAACGATCTGTTGTGATCTCATTGTTCACACATGGTCTAGAGCCACCACTGGCTCACATCCTCTTGGGTTCTGCTGTTCAGTGCCAAAGGGTTTCCTGCTGCTCCATCCTCAGTAGACCTCCAGACTACCCAGAGGCAGAAGTGAGAAGCAATGCTCCCTTGGGGAACATGCACACCTCATCAGTAATTGATGTTCTGTCTGAAGACCAAAGTGGTTTTGCTGTCAGCAGAGAAAAGAGTAATGCAAACAAATAAATTATAACATTCACTAGCAACAGAGTGGGTAGGGAAGCAAAGTAGGATCCTATGTTTCCTCATCACTCTCAGCTCAGCTCTATTGACTATTCAATACTTACTGTTCCAGAACCACAGTTATGACCAATGAGCAGGACAGGGATTGTTTTCATTTTATCATGTTGAATATTTTACCCAGGCATTAACTGAGAAGATGTTTCTGAGTTCTTTAGACCTGCTGCACAAGCCTGGGCTGAGCAAGATGCGGATCATATACATAGGAATTGGAGTCATTTGCCTTTTCTATGAAAATATGTATCTGGGTTTAACTTCCTTTGGAAGAAGGGGCTAGAACACTAAATCTGATGATTTATAGCCTCATAGAACATGCAACCAGAGTACACATTTCCTTGAATGTTCCCTGACTTGCTTTGTGCTAACTAAAAGGCTCAACACTTCTGTGAGGGTCAAAGATCCATGATACATGGAGTCCAGGAGCTTTGAACCAGCAGTGTGATGTGGGGGGAGGCATTAGAAATGTGTTCACCTGGAAAAATCTGTGTTCACTATAATACTGGAGACGGAAAAATCTCCAGTTTTACTCCATTCATCAGAACATGTCTAATTGCCTACACTGGAGTAAAAGTAATCCAAACTACCCACCAAAGCCAATCTTCTCCCAGAAAACCTATCTCATCTTGTCCCAGAGTTGCTCCTCTGGAACTGAAAGCCAAGATAATTTCCAAGGAAGGTATGGGTGTGGCTGTAGATGTCTGAGTGTGGAGGGAGGCAGCCACAACTCAGACTTGTAATCTCAGCAACCAATATACTGGTTTTTTATTTACCATGGGTCCTTGCATATACATATCAGAACCAGCTCAGCATCTTAACTTCAGTCCAAAGAGTTGCTAGGAAATTTGCTGTGACTAAACCCCGAAGACTGTGCTCTAAGAACTTCTTCTGATCCCAGAATGATGGCAGAAGATTACTTTGGCCACTTCGTTTGTCCCAGCCTTGGTGCTGTAGAGCATGTAAAATAACCCCTTGCCACAGATTATAGTTTCAGACTACTTGATAAACGAAGTCTATTTTTAGGCAATAGATTTGCCTAGGGCACTTATGTAATCTCTATCTCTGAATGGCTGTAATAGCAGGTTAGACTAACCATTGAAGCAAAGGCAATCTTACCTTGAGGCAGGTAGATTCCCTCATCTCTGTTTTCTGTGACTCAATATGCTATAAAGAGAGAGGAAGGAAAGAAACTTAAGCATAACTTGGCAATATTTGCATTTATTTTGCAGCAGGCAAACAGTACAGTTTGGGGACAGATGGAGAGAAAGGATATGGGAGACGAGCTGAAGAAGAAGTAATGCACCAGAGAAAAAGAACTGAGAAAGAAGAAATGGGTAGAAATTAGATTTTTGTCTAGAATTTGGAAGCAAGCAGTGGTGCCTCTCCTCCACCTAAGAGGCTCAGCATAGGAGGATCTAATGAATAATGACTTTTAACACACTGACTCAAGAAACATTTTAGATCCTCCTCCTTTGAACCAGCCACCACCATGGAAGTGAGTGAACAACTAATGGTGGGTTGACACAGTCAGTGTACCTTTAACAGGTGATCCATATATACACTTTCAATTTATGCTCCCTCCGCCATCCCCAGTTCAGTTCACTTAAACTTTTTCTTTCAGCAAAAACATAGCTACAAAACCAGCTGGAATCCTTGTGCCCTCCCATTCCTGTACGCACCTGTTTGCTATGTCTAATACTTATTTCTTGGGATATGACGTGGGGTTTTTTATCTCTGCCTGTGCAACCCTTGGGATGAATGGGAAAAGAGATCAGCAGAGGGTTGATCATGACATGAAAGTCATACAAAACAGCTCCTCTTTTAGCATGCAATATTCACAATGATCTGCAGGTCTTTTGGAGCCTGATCTAGGGAGGCACTCAAACTTTCCAGGTCATGGGTGGAGCAAAAAGGGTAGTGGGATTTGGAAACAGATCCTTCTTAGTCTGCTCTGATCATGCTATGGGGTGGGGAGGTGGGACTCTATTTTACTTGCTTCACTTTCCTCCAGATTTGGCTGCATTGTCTGTGCTGTCTTTGGTGAGGGCTTTACCAAATGTCTCCCATTCTGTCTCACTGTGTCAACAGACCTGCTGCACTTAACTAAGAGCCAGATACTGCAGACAGCAGCATAGCAGCTCCCAGCAGTATTACAAAGGAGCACATGTGTAAGGGAAAAGAGAGCATTTCCCATGCAAACCAGGGTTTGCACGCTCTGCCAGGTCAATTACAAGCTTTTTCAGCCACAGAGGAAACAGCTCTTTCTCCCTTTTATGAAAATGGCAGCTTCATCCCATTGTATATTGAAAGAGCTACTTGCCTCCCAGCCGACCTCCAGCCACAAGCCTAGGCCTTTACCAGAAAGGAGGAAGAACCATCAATCTCTAAATGAAGATATAGTCCTCCTGATTATACCTTTGTTGTCAGTGATGTGTGAGGCTATAGAAAGAAAAAGCGCAGTTCAAGATGCCTGCAGATGAAACAGTGTGTCCCTGCCTGGAAAATACTTTTATTCTAGCTCTGCAAAAACCGCTCTGTCAGCAAGAGGTGTCCCTATACATGAGGCATGAATTTTCTGGAAAAGACTACAACAGTTCTCCCCCTCTTCTCCTGCCAACACCACTCAGTGCAGCACATGACTGCAGCCCACGTGTCATGGTACCATGTTCTGTCTGGAGGCTCTGATTAACCTGGCCCTATACATCTAAAGAGTCAGTTTGTAGAAGGTTTTGACAGAAATGGGCAGGGAACAGGTTATCAGTCACTGGGGTTCACCGAAGTAAGGATGAGATAAGACATTCACAGGTATCTGAGACAGGATAATGAAGGTGTTCCCAGAGGAAAGAAGGCATGGATTACATAGACTAGTCTTCTGCTTGCCTTCGATGATTAAAAAAGTTTTGATGGATTGGTTTGCATGGAAGTCCTTTGGGTTGGATACCATGAGGAACTGCCTGGAGCAAGGTCCAGATCAACAATAAGACTAAAAATCTTGCACAAATGAAGTCTGTGGCAAAGCTCCAGCTGGTCTCACTGGGGGCTGGGCATTATTTTTGGTCTTTCCTTGTCCCTGAGAAAAAGATTATTTGTTTAAAGAAAGACATATTCTCACCATCATCTACTGACTTCCTATAAGCTGGGAATTCAGTACTAACCTTTTGGAGAACCAGTTCATCTGAGAGTTCCAGCTTGTTGGAACTCTTGATCCTGGTGCATAGAATTTCTTTTTGTGAAGACTAGAAGGTGGGCTTTATGTACCATGCTTTGAGAAAATAACAAGAGTGTCCTACTGGTGTCAAGAAAAAAGTGATATTTTTAAAAGATCATGCAACCTGAAGGTATCACGGTTAAAGTTAACATTCACGCCAGGTATTCACACACTTTCTTGTTACCTTCTCCATCTTTTCTCCTGTGCTCCAGTCTGCACTTCCACTTCAAAGCTTCACATAGATTGTTCCATCTTTTATTTTTAACTGATATTGTGCTTTGTGCCAGTATTAGGTACCAGAGTACTTGTTACCAGCACCAGGTCAAGAGGCAAAGTCCTTTCAGTAGTCCTGTTGTGAATGGTTTAGCTTCAAATGCCCTGGATTTCTTTATAACCACCTTTGTGTGGCTGTCTGCTTTGTCACTGTAGGTGAAGAATTTGTTTCCAGTCAGCTCCCACCTTCACACTTTTGATTAGCATCCTGGTCTCTTATATCTAAGCATCCAATATCTCTTGTAGCTGACTCCTCCAGCAGCAGAAGAACTCTTGATGACCTCCTGAGTTTGACCTTGGCAACAGTTTGTTTCTTTTTGTGTGCATATTTTAATTTTCATTCCTATTTCCCTGTAAGTTCTCCTGCCTTTAGTGCCTTAGCTGCCATAGCCAGTCCATTTAGTTTGCCACTGTCTTAAATGGTTAGTGTATCCATCTGTCTTCAGGCTGTGAGAATCTGCTCTTGGGATGTAGAACGTGCTCTCTAGCTCAGTGGTTTCTGAGTTAGCAAATCACCTGATCCTCATGAAAGTGTACTGCAATGTTGAAACATTTCACTTTTTCTGATGGTGTATCATAAGAAAGAGAATTCTCTATTTCTGTCACTCCTGACCTTCCTGAATTTGAGAATACTTGGGGGAAGATATTGTGGGTGCAAATTCCTTTTCGCTGTCAATTTGCATACCTTCTGCCAACGCGTACTACCACTCACTGTCCAAGCACAGTGAATCATACCTTGCAAAATGCCCCTTCAGTTTCTAATTAGCACATTCTGGCTGAGCAGCCTCAGGATTTTCAATTTATCTTGTAGGTAACAGGCTAATGTTAGGAAGACAGACACTGTATCTGGGGAACAGAGCTGCAAGAAAGGGCCTCCACTTTGCCAGCTGCTGAGTAACATGACCTTAAAAGGGAAATAAATTGTTGTTATAGTTTCTGTGATGATTTGAATGCTTTGGGCTAACCCAAGTGTAATTTATTACACAAAGTGTGATTTATAGTGTTGTGCTTCTTGTTGCTTTCCTGCAGAAGTTCAGTGTGCTGTTCAGGCCATCTTCTCCCCCCTAGAATTTTCCTAGGACTCCTTCCATTGTCAGCCATGTTTCCCTACTGTCAGTGATGGTTCTCTACTGCACCAAAACATAGGCTTGAATTTTAGGACATCAGTCTGAGCACTAAAGAGTTGTTTCTTTCCTCCACTATTCCAGGCCCATGATGAAATGCAATTTGCATTGGAGGACAATATCTGAAGCAAACATTCCCCACTGAGTATTTTCAAAGAGACTTGGATAACTCCTTCAAAGACAGCAGTGGTTGCTCCAGGGCCTTCCAGTCTCTCCTCTGGAACTGATCTACACACACAACAACGAAGTCCAGAAACGTGGGATTAATTGAACATGTTGGTTTCCATATGTCCACAACACAAAGGGTCCCAGTGTCTGTCATATCCATGATGCTGGAGAGCTTGCATTTATTAAGCTCCTGTCATTACACACACAAGCTATTTACTCCAGGGTCACTCTGAGGCTCCAGCAGCTGCTCAATTTCCATTTGGGCAGGCCTGTCTATTGCTTTCCACTGCTACTTCATCTCCAGTCCTACCCATGGGAGGGATGAGTAAGTGATGGGGAGGAGGTGGGCAGTGATGGCTCTGACAGAGGCATGTTTATGCTGGGCTTTCATGTTGTTCCTTCGTATCCAATGGAGAACAGTCCATCTCCCCTGCACAGTAAGAGCTGTATAAAGCACCTCTGTGTGTTTGGAGGGAAAGGCTGAGTTGTGCTGATATTTCAACTGGTTCATCATGTGCAATTGGGAGGCTCTGATGTACTCATTCCTCTCTACCACCCTCACTGACTCAGATATCCTGCTTCCCTGTGATGGGATTGAGCAGTCTTGGCTCAGCTCTGGTGCAGGAACTCACATACAGGCCTGAATCTCTTCTTCTTTTACTAGTACTACAGCACCTTCAAGGTATTGTCCATGTTATGTCAAAGCACTGACTTCAAATCTGAAGAAATTCCTTCATGGTATTTATATCCTCTTGGGCAAATTGCTTCTTGTGGCACTCTATGAGATCCAAGAAGGCAAAAAACAGTGGTGCTGACACCCACTTTTCCAGATACACAAAGAAGGATTAAAAAAGTCTATCCCCAACTATTTCACATATTTAACTGTGTAAATGTATTTTTTTTCCCCCGAGAAATTTTTTCACATGGGATTTTTTTGCAAGTTTACACATTTCTTTTTTGGCTTTGCCACACTGTTTATTTGTGGTTGTTGTGTATTAATGAAAAATGTAAGGAGATAAAAATTAACATTCTTTGAAACGTTTTGATTCTCCTGTTCAAAAGAGCTCTTCATTTTGAGTTTTCTGTCTTTTCTTATGCTTTAAAGTACTCAAGAGTGACACAAATTGACTTTTTTCAGAAGAGATAAAATATGTCATTGATACAAAGTATGGTTTCCCATGTTTTGCACAGAAACTGGTATGCAGTTCTTCTTCTCCTTTCCTCTATTGTTTTTTCTGTTTGTCAGAATCTCCAGGAAATAAGAAAATCCCCAGAGTTCTCCAGAGTCTTTGCTGCTGACACACACATTTTCTAGATTGCAGTGCATTTCAAGATCCAGTTGAAAACTGCCTCTTTCTTGAACACTTAGTGGATGCACTCAAGCCCACATCTTGGCTTCTTACCCACCTCTCCCACTCCAAGATGACATGATCTGGCCTCTTCTTTGCTGCTGTTGCTGCTCTGAAAGGGAGCTGCCCAAATGACAGGTTTCTTTCCTTTCCCCACATTGTTTTGCTTGGAGCTCTGCTCAAGCAGGGCTGCTACTGGAGAGAGTTCCTAGTCCCTTTGGTTTGTTGTCTTTACCCACAATGGAGGATGAAATCTTGTGTTATGTTCAACAGAGAGTGGGGAAATACAGGGAAGAAACCAGTCACTTCCAGTCACAAGGAATCATCTGATTTGTCAAAAACAACCAGCTCAGACAGGATTCCCATTCCAAGCTGGATGTGATGATTCAGAAAATGGAGAAGATAATAAACTGTTTATAACCAGATCCTGTTTGTTTAGTTTGCTGCAGAGCTATGAATGGCTTGTTCATGAGAAGTGTTCTGGACTCTGACCTTGTAGAGGGAACCTACCTGAGATAAGCAGAGCAGAACCTAAACCTCCACATCAGCAAAGGAAAACACTGTTTTCTGCAAAGGCCACCTGACAGTTGATCATCCCTCGAGGCCACACAGAGGACATTTGCTGCATGGCAGTCAAGTGAGTCCTTGGCGTTAGAACACTACAAGGAATACCCCTGGCCCTAACAAATCAACTGGCCCAACACTGAGCTTGGTGAAAGACAGAGCAGATATTTTCCTCAAAACCAGACTTCTAGCTGGAGTGAAAGAAAAGGAACATGGTTTCCCTTTCCTCCTCTGTGCTGGCATCTAGCCAGACAGCAGCCAAAGCAAGCTGAAAGTCATGATGCAGTTCTAGGGAACTGAAATAGTTCCTACATGAATTGTTGAAAGAGGTTACTCTGTTCTAACACAGCCTATAGGAGTCTTCTCATCTAATTTCAATTGGAAATAGTCCTTATTCTTCAGGAAAATATACAGCCTTGAATTAAACCTTCTGGATTATATAAATACCATCTCCAGCTCTTAAGTGTTCTTCTTTGCCATGAAAAAGATGTGCATCTTTTCTTCTCTTTAAATTATTCCCTATTTTCTCCTTAATATACCTTTTCATACTTATAGCTACTTGGCTGAAAAGTCCTCCACTACAACCATAGCATATGGAGTTTATTGCCATAAAATACCAAAAAGAACAAACACTCAGCAGGATTCAAACATGGGAAATATGACAACTTATCCTGAATTTCTTTGTCTCCAGTGGTGTATTCCAGAGAGTTCTTTCCTTGAAGGGGCACAGTTCAATTCCTTCAAAAGCTGGAGTCAGGGTAGGTCTGGCTTTTTCAGAGGCTAATTCTGAAAAATGAATGTATATCATTGCTAGAAAGAAGGAAGGGAAATCGTTTACTTTTTAGAAAATGAAATCTTGGCAGATCTAAGAGTTTTCATGTTGTTAGTGAGATTCTGGAGAAATATGTAGGGGGTATTTTTTAGGGGTATTGGGGAAAATGTGGAGCAGAAAGGAAAAAGCAATAAAAAATGCAGGAAAAAACCCCATACACAAAAAATTAAGAATTCTGGGGGAAATTCGAATGGGCGTGGTTTAGTGGCAAAGCACAGGGTTTCACTTTGAAGACAGTATTCTAGAGGTTCTAGTACTGATTATTGAATTTAAATATTAAAAAAAAAAGTGAATTTACAAGGAATTTTCCATTGTTTATCATGTTCAGAGGTGATACTTAAATGCACACCTACAACTACTTGCAGGCAATATGTTTTATAGTAATTTTTTTTGCGAGGATGGTTATGCTGTAAGATTGGGGAGGAGTGGTTTGAGAGCTGCTCAGCAGAAAGAAACCTGGGGATGCTGGTGAACAGCCACCTGGTTATGATCAAACAGTGTGCCCAGGTGGCCATGAAGGCCAAAGGCATCTTGCCCTGTATCAAGAATAGTGTGGCCAGCAGGACTAGGGAAGAGATTGTCTTATTGTACTTGGCACTGGTGAGGCTGCACTTCAAATTCTGTGTTCACTTTTGGGCCACTCACTACAAGAAAGACACTGAGCTGCTTAAACATGTCCAGAGATGGGCAATGTAGTCAGTGAAGGGTCTGAAGCACAAGTCCTGTCAAGAGCAGCTGAGGGTGCTGGGGGTGTTTAGCCTGGAGAAGAAGAGGCTAAAAGGGGATGTCATTGGTTTCTACAACTACCTGAAAGGTGGGTGTAGCCAGGTAGGGTCAGTGTCTTCTGTCATATCTCAAGCAAAAGGATGAGAGGAATTTGCCTTAAGGTGCACCAGGAGGGGTTCAGATTAGCTATTAGAAAAAAAATTGACTCAGACAGTGGTTAGGCATTGCAATAAGTTGCCCAGGGAGGTGGTGGAGTCACAGTCTATGGAAGAGGCATCTGGATGTGGCACTTGAGGATCTGGTTTAGGGGTGGCTTCACTGGTGCTGGGTTGATGGTTGGACTAGGTGATCTTAAAGATCTCTTCCAACCTTGATGATTCCATGATTCTGTGAAAAAAACTCCAAGTGGGCATGCTTTGTTTGCATGGACCGTGTAGAGAATACATAAACTTACTGAGCATTTTGCTATTTGATTTTGCATGTGACACTCTAGGCACTCCAATCAGTACACTAGGCACTACACTAAGCACTCCAGTTATTCAGGAGTCACAGGAAAACTTCAGGCAAACTGTATTCCCACCAAGCAACCAATAGTTGGTATGACATTCCTGTCAGAAATGATCTATTCCTTTGCTTTTCCTGTGAATAATCTTCAAGATCATACATTTGTGGATGCTTCCTTGTATAACATGGAAATGGAAGACATCAGTTTAAGCAAAAATATAGAATATGCATTAACTGTTGTTCACAATGGAATATTCCATGTTTTTGTCAACCCTGCTTTTGTAAATTAATTGATATGTCCTTGGAGATGGACCAAAGCCAAGCAATTTGAACACTGGCTTGAACCCACCAAAAGGCAGATCTGAGACATTTATTTGTTCTATTACAGGGAAGAAGTTTGAGTACAAACAACAGCACAGGGTGTAGGCTCTAGTGTCTGTAGGTAATTAATCACATCCACATATACACAGACAGTGCTATGGGAACAAAACGTGGCAGCCATGACAACAAAAACACAAGCCTTTGTTACATGAGCTAAACCAGTATCTCTGTTATCTGTGCATAGGACTTTTTTTCTCCAAGGCTGGTCACGAGAAGAAAACAGCGCTATAGTGTCAATCAAGACTGCATAAGAACATCTCCTGAACCTAAAGGTTTGGGGGTTTCCTACTATGTGATAAGTTGGTGATGATGATAAGCTGGCAATGACAACAAGGACGGAATGGTGAGTTCACCCAGATGAGAATCTCCCCCATAGAAAGCATTGTTACAAAAGCTATTTCAAGACCTTCAGGTAAACCAAGACCTTCCCTACCTGGTCCATGGCTCTTCAATGGAAAAAAGCCATTGACAGCAAAGGCAGAATATTCATTACTTAAATTCTTTACATTTCAAGCTCTCTGTCTTTCAAAAAGAAATAATTTAACTTGTCTGAAAAACTGGGTGAAGTTCTTTTGTGTAGGAAATGCAGAAAGCCATTCTGGACAGTTCTTGGTCAGCAGGAAATAAATCTTTAGCATCAAGTACCCTAAGCACTATTTTTCATATTTGCATTCCAGTAATATCTACAGGTTCATACTGGCACCAGCATGCTAAATGAACAAATAGATACAATATAAAAATCAATACAAATCAAAACATAATCTTTGTGCCAAAGCAGGTACCATCTCCATAGGCTATGGCAGGACAACGTAGTTCAGGAGCTTTCTTAATCCTTTGCCATATTCTGATCAAAATTCCTGGCCTGGAGTGATGTGTTTCATCAAAAGCAAGTATCTTCCTGTGGGTTACTGACAGTATGGATCAGTTATGTCCACCTTCCCCTATTAAACTCCAAAGAATTCAAAAGAGGGCCATGAGGATGGTGAAGGGCCTTCAGGGGAAGTGGTATAAGGAGCAGCTGAGGTCACTTGGTTGTGTAGCCTGGAGAACAAGAGACTGAGGTGAGACAATTTTCTCATGAGGGTAAGCAGAGAGGCAGGCACTGTTATCTTCACTCTCGTGACCAGTGAAAGGACTCGAGGAAATGGCATGAAGCTGAATTAGGGAAGGTTTAGGTTAGATATCAGGAGAAAGTTTTTCACCCAGAGGGTGGCTGGGCACTGGAACAGGCTCCCCAGGGAAGTGGTCATAGCACCCAGCCTAAAGGACTTCAAGAAGCATTTGGACAGTGCTATCAGGCACATGGTGTGATTGTCAGGGTGTCCTGTGCAGGGCCAGGAGCTGAACGTAATGATCCTGGTGGGTCCCTTTCAACTCTGCACATTCTATCATTCTATGATTCAAAGTTCACAATAAGAAGGTGCAAAAGTTCTCAAATCAGCTCTGACTCATAACAGACAAACAAATACAAAAATGCATGAATACACTCCATGATTTCTTCTAGGTGTCTTAATCCTTGAAAGCTTATACCAGTAGTCAAAGCAGGTGGAAAACCTAACATAAACAAAGGAACTTCTTAGAAGGTGTTGCATTTTTTAACCAGAAGACACATAATTTTGTGGTTTAGAAGATGAAGCAAGAAAGGACTCAGGGTACAAAGTTGGTGTGGATAATTGTCTCAAGATGTGTTAACACAACAATCACTCAACCCTGGAGTTTTAGAACCATTGTCCTGCTTAGTTGAGGAGTTGGGGTAATAGTACGAGGGACATCTGTCCAAAGGAAAAGAAAAAAGTAGAACAAGATGACCCACAGATATTTCATCTGTCTGGATTTTTTTCTGAGTTAGGTAAGATGGAAGCAGCAGCAGGAAAAAAAAAAAAAGGGGGTGGGAGGGAGTAGAAAAAAGTAGAGGGGAAAAAAGTAATAATAACTGTTTTCAGTCAAGTGAGACGTGCTTGATGCAACCAACCTACCCCAAGGGACAAGGACAAGACTCTTACAGTGACACAGGTTGAGTCACAGATAACTTTACCCTTGTGTTGTCCAGGACAACTCCCATGAATTCAACAAAATATTGTCTAGGGAAGAAAAAACTATGCTTCAGTTGTCGGGTGGCTCACTTGCATGGGACATTGCATTTCAGAACTTAGCCTGAGGCCTGGTTTTAGCTCCCTTTTCTGGGGAAACAAGAACAAATGTGCTATCTTGGTTTGTGTATATATTCAGTCTGTCTTCTTTTACTGGCCATTTTCATTTAGTTTTTGCAAAAACTTCCACTTTCCACTGCATTTGTGGCCTTGTGAGTAATAGAGACACTAAAAACCTGTAGGAAAAGCTGTTTTATGAGCTTTAGAACCTCAACCACCACCTCTCTGCTTCTCCTCCCCAAATCACTGATCAATAACCACTACTGGAAAAACAAACTTTCTTTCTCCCTCTCATTGAACTGCATATCAAGATACAAGGCTCAGCTTGATCTCTTGTGCAGTGTATCTGCATGGAGAACTGAGTAGCTGCTACAGATCACAACTAGCTGATGTGAATTCCTCCCTGTGGCTTCATTCGTCTCCAGTCCCAGCTGTTCTCTGGTGGAGGTGCCCAGCTTACCACATAAGACAAGTAACTTACAGCACAGAGCCAACCTCAAGGATCTTTCCTAGGAAGCATGCTAGCCAGCTTTCAATATGCAGCTGAACAAGAAAGTACAAAGGAGGATTCATGCACAGTTTTGTGGTCTCAAAGGAAGTCACGAAATCAGATCAGCACAGAAAGTCCTCCTGGTGTTCACACATGTCCCCCTGCTTTGTGTGAGAAGCCCATGCTCTGTGCTAGCCATCTGGGACAGCATCACCCACACTCATGCGCTGACATTTGAGAGTGATTAAATATATTCCACGAAAGTCAAAACCAAAAGAGAAACCAGAGAAATAGCAGAGAAAAATAGATACATTTCTGATCTCACCCTGCAATGCATCTAGAAACTATCCCCTTTCTAATTTTTGTTCTGACTTTTTCACCTGCTGTTCCTGCGCACTAGGACTCCTTTTAAAGCTGCTGTAGAACGAATTATGTACTAATAATGCCAAAATCAGTGGGATTTAAGTTGACTTAGTGCTGAGTGTCAAAAGCTATAGGATCCTGTTTCCCAACAGAAATGCTTTGCAGATATGGCGCCCCACCATTCCTGAAGATGGGATGTAGGTTTCTGAGTCACCTAAACACACTTTGAAAATGTTACTTTCTAATGCAGTGGGGATTTGCCACCATTGTATGCAACTGCCCAATTAATTCCCCAAGTACTAGCCCACCAACATTCTTCCACCACCAATTTCGTACCTGCAGCATGTGCCAGGTTTATGGAAATTGCTCCAGTGCAAAGCCCAGCTGCTGCTGGTTCTTACACCCGGGGTTCAGACTAGTGCAGCTGCAGAACTGACTGGTCACACTGTTTGAAAGTCCCTGTGTCCTGAACTGCATTGTGCCCTGCAGCTGGTCTCTGCCTCAGAGCAGCAAGAAAAACATGACCTTAGCTCAATCACCAGTACCTTGAACACAAAGCACTGTAAATCTTGGTGAGGCCACGACCTTAATTTTTTTACATAAGCTCAGCTTGGCTGCTGTCTTGTGCACCTCTCTCATCAACCCTGGGTGCACTCGGAGCTCACTGTGATGCCCTGTATTGGGAAAGGCCATGGCTCTGGCTGCTGGCAGCATGCAGAGGAGATCACTGAAAACAAACAGAGAGCAAGCAGCTTGGTTTTCATAACCTCGGTTAAACACAGGGGGTGAAGGATCCAAAGCCGAAGTGACACAGTCATGTGAGTTCAAGAAAGGCGGAGGGTAACCTCTGAGGGGCTCTTTTCTTTGGCAGGAAAAGGGATGATGGTGCACAGCAGAAGGGGGAAGGAAAAATTATAGAAATTTTTGGCCCTCTATGCACAGCAATTCTGTCTTTTTCTCCTTCTGAAGCTGTAATAACAAAACTGATGCTCATTACTGATAGTGACAAAACTGCTTTTCTGGACTCTTGTGACAAAATGGTGTGTCACAGCTGACCCCTGTCCACAGAGCAGAGGCAAATTAAAACTGAACTTATCCCACAGGCTAGCTCACATCTACTTACCTGCAGGGGCTTTGAAGTATCCTCCTTCCTCTCTTCACCTGAAGCACCATATAGCTTATTTCTATTTGTTGTGACAGGGAGAGATTTCTCCTCCCTGAGTCATGCTGGGATGGTGGGAGGTATGCCCTCCTCCACTGCTGTGGCAGGGATTGGGGGAACAGCCTCTGGCACACAGTCTGTGGGGGTGGTACGCTCCTTTGGGCAAAGGTAGGACATGGCTAGGTCTTCTATGGCTGCTGGGGAAACAAAAAGCCTCCATAAATCACAAGAGTAAGCTGTGCCCTCCAGACATTTTGGGTATTGATAGGAGCAAGCACCAGACTCGAATGGGGTGGGAAGAACCTACTTGGAGACCTAGAGCTTCCCACCATTTAGAAAACAATGCAGTAAACTAAACTCCCACCTATCAGCAAGGACCTGTCTTCAACTCACAATAGTCCTGTAGTCTCCAGCACACATTCCAGTGGTTCTAATACAGCATTTGTCATTAAATGCAATATAGCAACAAAGATTATTTCCAAATAAATCAAATAAAAACACAGACTGAAACCCTAGATATTAGTAGTTCTTCCTCTCAGATTCACTGTATTTTTTTTACCCCAGCGGTGAATGTGGGCTGCCACAATCATGGTCAATGCTGAGAACCTGTGCATCTTTCAGGATCCTGTCCATAGCCTGGTGGCACTTCCAATGTTAGCAACCATAAGGTGGGAACCTATGAAGATGGTCTCTCCCAAGATTCAGGAAATATAGTTTTCTATCTACAAATAGATGTGGGGATTTGCACTGTTTCATTTTGTATCCTTATTCCTACTAGAACAAAGTATCATGAAAATGCAGTAATTGTTTTTTCAAATATCAAGAGAAATTCAGATTGCATTGAGGCAAAGTTTTGGATTAAGATCCAAATAAAGTTATTGCTTTGCTGAATGTCTCATTTATCAAAGGATGGAAAGAAGCTTTTTGGCCATTTATATGTGAATTTGTGTGTGGACTAAGTTTGGAGACCTGAGAAGTGGTACAGAAGGGCAAAAGTTGTTATCCAGCAGCCTGAATTACCCATTACTCCAAAACTCCATACCACAGTGATTGTCATACCTTACCAAGAACTTGTCATAGTTGCTTGTTGACAGTGCACAAAATAGAGTTGCAAGCGACTTTCTTCAGTGTCCTTAACTTTGTCTGCTTGCTCACAGACAAAACCTGTCCTCCCCCTGTTGTTCCTGAGACATGCTGTGTTCAACCTGTCCTTAAAATTCTCCAATGAAGTACAAAATTCCAGGGCTTTATTTATCTTTCCTATTGGGAAAGTTTTTTCATGAAATCTAGCCTACATGTCCCCTGTTAGACTTCAACCTTTCTCCTCTGCACCCTGGACATTAAGAACAAATTGTTCTCTTCTTTTTCATCTATGTTTCATGTATTTAAAGACTACTGTTATCATATCCCTTTTCAGTCTGATATTCTCAAGACTAAATAACCCCCCCTATTTCAATGTCTCCTCATTAGTCATGTTCTCTGGACTTCTAATAATTCTTGTTGGTTTCTTCTAGACACTGCTCAGTGTCATCCAATCTCATCCTTCTTGAACCATGGTGCCCAAAATTGGAGAGAAGGGAGTAAAGCAGAAAATCACATCCTATGTCATGCAGATAGTACTCCAGTTTATATATCCCAGTATGGTGTTTGTTTTCTCATGGCAGTGTTAATTCTTCTGACTTCTCTTAGTTTGCAATTCACATTTACCCCAGATCCTTCTCTACTGGTTACTTCACATCCCGTATTTGTACATCTGATTGTTCTTGCCTAAGTATAAAACTCTGTATCTTGCATTTGTCTTTACTGAATTTCATCCTTTCCTTTCTGAAACCCCAAGATTATTCTTCCACTTATATTTGATAATTCTGAACTGCAAGACTGTTCACTTTTGTTCTCTTTTCAAATCTATGTTACCTGCTACTTTAAGCAGCATGTATTCTATCTAGCATACTCATTTTCATCTCTAGGTCATTAAGAATCCTGAATAGCAACAGATTCAGAGAATATGACTGCAGCATCTTACCAAATGTGTTCCTGCAATATGATGATGACCTGAATCCAGGTTGTTGATACCTGAATTTGGACGGGAACCTACAGCTACACATCGATTCTCAGCATGCTTCAGCACCTGAAGTTCTTCCTGATATTAGTGTGTCTTGAAGGAAACTCAAAAGTGTCAAACATCAAGCAATATCATTTTCTGTCAAGATATACCTGCTCTGTAATTGCAGATCACTGAGTTTATTCTGTGGCATTTTACTTAATCTTTGTAACATGGTAATGCAACAGAAGACAGACTGAACACTGGTGCAGTTGAAATACCTAAACTAAAACAACATAAGTAAAGTCTGATGAAAGCAAAGTAGTACATCATTGATTTTTGGGGAAGACATAAGCCAACTCTCAATGTTTAAAGCACTTGTTCAGTATGTCCTGATGAATTCAGCCCTTGTTTTCTTCTCCTGTAGCTGGCCCAATTTCAGCAAATGTACTCTTTACTCACAACTATTTCCTGAATAATTCTAAAATTTTTCTATTGCTCTCCTTTTCTATACACCATTCTACTTGCCTATAGATGAGGTTTCCTCCTCCCCATTTGCAAGGGCATCTGGTCAGAAGCCACTTTTGTCCCATTTGGGACATCAAGAATGGTTCCCTATAGCATTTTTTCCAAGACTCTCAAATGCAGACTTCTCTAGGTAAACTATACTCATGATTGATCATGGTAACTGAATGCTCCTCAGGTGTCATTTCATCTGTGAATGCTCATGTCACAGGTTGCTGTCTAGGGACAGGTCTGGATACATTCTCCACATGTTAAACAGGAAAACAAGAAATAGTCACTCTGATCCTCACTGGCAACACATCTTATGTGTGTGTTTCTATGTAGAGTAGCTTCTTGCTAAGCCCTGGAGAGACCGAAGACCCATTTGTGTAAACACAGATGGAGAAAGCTGAGATGTCTGGGAAATAGAGTCCTTTCAAATTCAAGTAAATCTTGATGAACTGCTGTTTTGTGGGATTTGACCAGTAAACTCTGAGTCATGAGCAGGGTGAGAAATCACCTTCCTTTTGTGACTGTAAGTCCAACAATCAATAATCTCCATAGCTTAGTCCCCAAGGCCAAAAGTCTTGCAATCTGCTTCAATTTAATTTTTTTTTTTTTGCTTTTCCTCCCACAATTCTTCCTTCTCAAAGTCACTTATCGTTATGCTGGGATTGTTGCCAGATTCTCTTTTGGCATCACTTCTCCCTCTTTTCTCAATCTTTGTCTATAAGGTACCTTAATCACTTCCCATGTCAACTACCACAAAGCTCTTTTTTATAGCTCTCGTAAATGCTTACAGGCTTTATGCACATTTCCTCTTCAAACTTCAAGGGATGCAGATCATTGCTTAGAATTGAAGAGATGGAAAGGAGGGCAGCCTGCTTCAGCTTTCCACATGACCCAGGCATGGTAAAGTCTCCTGCAAACTTAGGAATAAAAAAAGGATGGTCTGCAACCCTGGCTCTGTGTTACTTCCCCACTCCCAGATATCTCATTCTGCTTAGTAATTGTTCCTTTCCAAAAGAAAAAGTCATTGGGCTACACAGAAAGCTGGTTTTATTTCTTTTCTTTATAAGCTTGAACATTCTGGTGATAATTTTGTTGCTCACTAAAGCAGAAGTTTTCAACTTTTTTCAAACTGTTATATTGTTTTTTCCATAAAGTACTTTTAATCCTCCCAGAAATCAGATGATTCATCTCCTTTTTGTTCAATAGCCTCCTACAAGAAGCAGTGCATAGATCCCATAGGTCCAGGAATTGCAGGTCAAAATCAACAGGTTAGATTTCATAGTGATCTCTTCTGCAATTTTTCATTGTATATAGGATACAGGTTAAAGTCTCAGGCTAATGGGAAAGGAATTTTTTTTTTCTTTTGGTTTCAAAGGCAGAACTGCATTTTATTTTTCTCCATCTTAAGGCTTTATAACAGCTGTCTGTTGGGTGTTTCAAAAGTCATTTTCTTGTGTCAGCAGAGTAAACTCACAAACAAATTCCCATATGCTGGCAATATAAAGCAGTCAGACCAGCCAAGGTATTTGTGCTTCAACATTTGAAATACACTCTTGACTGCCTTCAAGCAACAATAATTTTATAGGGTTTTCCTTCCTGAAAAAAATTGTTCAGTGATGACCTAGAAGTGAAGAGTTCCCTGTCTCACAACCATTTCCATCCAATTTCACATTAAATTTACTGAAATAGCTAGCTTTGACTAAGCCAAGAGTCAAATATAAGAACTGCAAGGCCCTGATTAAGAAAGCACTTAATCACTTTCTGTGCTTTGAGTTGGACAGATGCTTTCCCCTGTCAAGGATCATATCAGTAGCTGGGGGAGGATTGGAGAAAAGAGCTTGGCTTAAAGCCTATGAGAATTCACAACCCAGAGATACAGCTGCAGGACCTTACTGAAAGTTCTGGTATTCTAGGACTATCAGCTGTCTCTCATTTGCTCAGGACTTTCCAGGATACTTGCTTAATAAAACTCAGTGGCTTGGGTTGCATCTGAAAACAGAAGCCACAGAAAGCCCTGGGAATCATCCCAGGAGTACCTACCTTTCATGGAAAATAGAGAGGGGCCCTGAACAACTTCTGCTTAGATTAGATTGCCCTTACTAAAAATAGGAAGCCCTTTAGTCCTCCATCTCTCTTGATAAAGCTTTATTTTTAAGCATATGTTTTGTTTGACCTTGAGGTTTTAAAAAAAAAATGGAATGAAAGAAAGAAAAAGAGGGAGCAAAAAAAAACCTCCTTGACACAATTCCAAGTAACACTGAAGATAAAGCTGCACTGTGGTTAGTTGGGATTCAGTGAGAGGTTTTATACAGTCTCGCAACATCCCATCTGCATTGTTCGAGTCATTATTTTTTGGCTCCAAAGGGATGTCAAGCAACACTTCATCTAGAATGTGTCTAGTTCTGGTCCACAAGGTATCCCTGTTCCTTCCTCTGGCTTCTCAATGTAATTTCCCTGTTTATATAAACTCCCACAACTATGGCCAAGAAAAAGCAGCAGTGAAAATGGTCATCAGCACCTCAGGATTATAGTCATTTGATTTACTGACCCTAGCACCATCCCATCAGGCTATAGGTATTATCACACCTTGTAAAAACCTGACAGGTTCTCTCAATAGTCCATCAGCCAAAGCAACCCAAAAAGTCAGTCCATGTCTCTGTTGGGTTGACAGGGAAAAAATCTCCTTTCTTAAGACTTTTTGGACCAGAGGGCACTGTCATAAGGATGCACTGGAAACTCATACTGTTGTTTGCAAAGTGTGAATTTTATTTCAGGTGTGAAGAAGGCTTCTGAGACAAAATTTGTGATATAGCCTAAAGAAGCTGTTGCAGATAACTTCCCTCTAGAAAACTCACATGAGCAGCACTAAGCATACCCACAGGAAAAGAACCCAAGCAGAATACACATTTCTAGCTGTGAAAATAACTCCACTTCAGTATTGACAGCTGCTTATTAAACAACTGAAAATGTGCACAGACATAGCAACAGAAGCACAGGGCTAACATGTAGTTTCAGGACCAACAGGCAAGAAGGATGTGAGTGAACCTTGCACGACCTTGTGAAAAACAAGCTCTCTAGTGACTCTGTGAATCCAGCTAGTGCTGTTTGTCAATGCAAAGCTGGTGTGAGCCATGCAACCCAATTTTCTTTACATCCCAGGAGGATGTTAATTTCCACTCACCCCCCCTCTGTTCTCAGTACCAGCTGGGTCCCCACTGATAGCATATTCAGGGTCTAGGAAACCCATGCAGATGTTTTCATGGACATAGCAAAAACCCTTTCTCTCTGCCAAGACTCACACTGGGCTTTTTGTAGAAGCAAATGTATCTGTCGCTTCTAAAGCAATGTGGGTTTGGAGCAACTCTAATTTAATCTGAAGTTGAGAAATAAAATCCTTCTGACCTACTTCTTGTATTGTCCTGGCCCTAAAAACTTCTGATGGTAAAATGGCTAGTATTTGTCTCTAAACTTGGAACATCGACCTGAGGCAACCCTCTGCTATAGTTAATTTTGCACCTGAAGTTATTCTTATTCTTTTCCAAACTAGAAATGCACAGACTCTTCTGACTGTTACTAAATATCTCAACTCTCAAGCTTCTTATCATTCAAAATAAATAATTTCAGATTTCCAGACTTGCTGACGGAAAGCTTTTTATCACATACACACATCCTGGGGCTTTGAATTTCCAGTTCTGGACCACAACTAGTTGTATTTCATTGTCATACTGAGATTAGGGTGCCATGCTTTGAGGGGCATATGGAGTCCTGGAAGTAAAAAAGTCATTGGAGATGCCTAGAGCTGTTGGGGTTTTTGCAGTTCAGATGTGCACAGCATTTGTATAGATCTATGCATTCTGGCAGGTTTCTGTCAGATCTGTGCCATGGTGTAGGCTCTTTGAGTGTAATTCATGACCGCTGAATGGCTCTTTTTAACACTCCAGCACAAATCAGCTTAACAAAGCAGTGAAAGAGTTTTTTCTGTGCAGAAGAGTTTTCTTAAGGTGAAAGGCCAATGCAGCAACCGCCCAGAAAGATATCGACTTTCTGGTTATCAACATTGGCAGTCACCTGCGAAGGTGGGAAAAGGAGACCAAGTCCTTCTGCACCCATCTGTGAGCATCAGCCACTGCAATAGCAAACAGCAGTCTGTAAAGAGCAGAATACCTGAATCAGAGGTGGAAGCAGAAGCCTGAGCTTTGATTTCTAGGATCCAAAGGCAATGGATATCTTTTTTGCCAAACTTGTGCCAGGATCAGATCTGTCAGTCCTGAGTGTTCCTAACATTTTTTAATGTAATTAGTAGAATTAGCATGTCTGTGTTCACTCCTGTTTCCTAATCTATGTAACTGCACTAGATTTTAAGTAGTTTGCAAGAAACACCATCCTGTATTTGCTATAACAGTCCAACAGGGGCTCAGGTTTTGTTTGGAAAGTGACAATCTTTCTGATATATATTGCTAAAAAGAGTCAGCAAGTTTTATTTCAGTGTTAAGTTCTGGATTTTGGTGACTGGTCCTGGAAATAATCTTTTTGAAAGTGTCCATAAAATCTTCCTTTCTGAATGCCTGAATACTGCAGAAATTAAAAATTAAAGCAACAAACAAATTTTTGCAACCAGATGCACCATCTTGTATTGCAAAATTGTTCCTCTTTGGAGTCCTAGATACAACCAGGTAAATCTTCATTCTGTTTCTTCAGTATTAAAATTTGAAATGAGGTTGGGCACTTGTTGCCTTTATTTGTTAGTAGTTTTTAAAAATAAGAATCAGTCTCTCTTTTTTTTAAGTTAATGATTATCTTCAACAGTCACATGGAAATTCTCCAGCTTCAGAAACCAATATGCCATTCTGGTGACTTTAATATTTCCTTTGTCAGTGGTCATTCTTTTGCTTTCCTTGGTGCAGATTTGCTCAGCTGCATCACAGAAACAAGCCCAGTGCAGAGAGCTCTACTCCATGATTTGTAATAGAGATAGAACAGAATCAGATCAGATATTACATTTGGACCCACTGTTATTCATGGAGCTGTCAAAATGATTAAGAGAAGTCACTAAAACTTACCTTCTTGGGTTTCTACAGCATAGTGATATGTGTCAAGCTGCATATCAGCATATAGAAGAAGGTTCTTTTAGTATAGCCTTTTCCACATCCCATCTTCAGCTAGTCCTCAGTCTTTCAGCACTGCTAACTTCACCTGAAGAATTTGACTAGCATGGTGGGTCCTCCCCTCTGCCTTGTGAATTGCCAGAGAGTAGAAAAGAAAGGGTTAAATGACAAGCCTATGTGCAGAGTTAGGAATATTGTGCAATCATGTAGAAAATACCTGACTGATAATTTACCACGTATTTATAGAACAGTTCTAATAGAAACAGTTCCTGTAACAGCTTTTGCTTTAAAGAGAGTCTGCACTTTGCAAACGGCTCATGGAACAGATCATCTTAGCTATTCATTATGGAATGTGTCATCCTTACAAGAGAAGAATTTGCTGGGCTCGACAACAGTCTAGTCTAACTGTTTAGGTCTTTACAAAGCTATCTGCCAAATTATGAGAAAGGTAATTCTGCAGCATCACCTATATAGCTCATACCTCTTGACTGTTGAGAGATCATATATTTCTTTAGCTTCCAAAAACAACAGTTACCTCCTTTCTTGAGCATCTCTTAACAACGTGGGTTTGTCCGACACAGAAATGGAAGAATTTTGATCATTCTTTGACTTGAACCTGAACTGCTTCAAAGATCAGCAGGCTTTGGATTAGTTTGATTTTGTTATGAAGAAAGGCCAAACGTGTTTTCTAGTTTTGACTGCATCCCCATCCCTTTTTCTGATTTGCACATGTCTAAACAGGACAAGAAACTTGGGCTCCTCTTTGGGTCATAGACCAATGTCAACCGTACTGGAGAGGCACACGTGTAGGTACTTGGAGAATGAGAAGTTTAGCTGCCTGTGTGCTGAATTGTACAGAGGACAAAATGCCAAACATTTCAGCAGCACAGTCCAAAGCAGCAAAAAGATAGAGTAGATTACCCAAGGAGTGGCAATTATAGAAGAGAAATTATGAGAGGTGAAAGAAACATCATCAAGAATGGTTTAGGTGAATTTGAACCTCATTAGGTATTTATCTGGAAATAAGCAGCTGCACATGAGTTTGGACCCAGAGGAAAACTCAAGCTTCCTCAGATGAACAAAATAACATAAGGAATAGCCTTTGCCTAGAAGCCATCAACTGAAAGAGTGCTCGTTCTATCCTATAAGAACAAGCAACAGGGATGAGCAGTAATGGTTAAAAAGGAATAGACATTTCACTCATTATTCTTCATGTCTACAAATTGCACTGCACTCCCAGCCTGTGCCCATCTCTTTGTACAGCTCTTCTCTCTTTAAAATGTGCTTTAGTCGCTAAACTTGAAATATAAGGTGATGTTCTTCCCTCCCCTTTACAGCACCTTGTTTGTTTTAGAAGAGAAGGGGAGAATGTCATAACTCAGGGCTGGATATGAGGAGGGTATGACAGGATTGGAGGTTGTCACAGGAGTGGCATATTGGTGTGGGATGATATCTCATAGATGGATATATTCAGGTCAACAAAAATTGCGCCTAGAGTAAGAACTGTGAAGTGTGATTTGATTCTCTTGTAGCCAGTAGTTCTGTGCTCAGCTTCACTGAGGCATCCATGAAAAGATCCTGATCTTTTCTTCTCTAAAGTTTGCTACTTTGCCTGCTATTAAATATTCATCATAATTACAGTTTTAGAAGAACACTTTGAACCTTGTTTTGTGGGACACTGCAAATACTGTTTCACTATAGCAGTGGAGCAGTGTGAGATCCAGGATAGCAGGTTCTGGTTGCAGGTGTGTTAAGCAAGATACCAAATTCACAATGAATGCACATATGGGCCTGAGCTGTCCCTTACAAAGCTCACAGAGTATAGCTGAGGAACAGAGAAAAGGTACTTTTGTAGTGGTGTCTTCAGGAAACACACTCAGCACTTGACTACACAATTTTGACTATGCATCAAGTTCACTCAAAATACTTTACTGGATGCAAACAGAAAAAAACCCCAAACCAACATGTAAAAAACCCACAACCAAACAACAACAAAAAACAGCAGAACCACCTAATTTGCCCAGAAGGAGTGAATGGAAATTTAGAAACTAAATTTGTTGCACTCTTCTTAAAGAAATTGCCATACTTTCTGCAACCTTTCCCCTGGCTTTTTTGGAGGTGGTAGAAATATTATCCATCACTTCAGATCCTTCTCTTACATCAAAGAACCTCTCACTGAGCTGTTTTGGAAAGTAGAAACACAGGTAGCAAAGAAAGACCAAGCCTTTGACCTTCCCTGTAAAGGCTGGATACTGCAGACAGCTTTACAAGGTGCTTCCAATGACCTCATTCCACTGATTCCCTCTTCTCTCTGTTTTATTTACCAGCATAAAATTTTACTTTTCACTATTTCCTTTCTCACTCTAGAGAATAACACTTCTTTTCAGGGAAGACTGGAAAACCAAGAGTCCCTTTTGCTTATCCATTCCTCTTCTTTTTCAGTGAAATGCACTCCTGTAATAGATTGGAGGGTCTCAGGCCTTCCTTCAATGTGCTTAAAGCAGATATCTGCCTTGTCAAAGAACCTCAGCCTGAACTACAGCCCGGAAACCATCCAACTGCAACAAGGTCCACTTGATCTCCTTCAGAGCAGAGACAGCACCTGCTCCAAAACAAACAGCATCACCTTTCACAATAGAAAGATTATTTGGCTGAGAAATCATTGACCTCTTACACGTAGGTTTTTAATCCAGATGCTAATCTAAATGGACACAAAGTAGAGACAGATGCTTTAGAAACTGACAAACACACACCTGTGGGTCAGGGAGAAGGAAAGGTATTTTGGGAGCAGACAGTATATCCCCCTCTTTGCACTACTGATGTGGAGGCACCAGGTGACAGTCACTCCTGGACAGCAGGAACTGCTAAATTCTCCCCATTCATAGCTATCAAGAAAGAATTCAGCTCTGTGAAGATATATAGGCACCTGATCATGAGCTTGGTGAACACAGAGAAGGTGTGCCTCATTTCACATCTTCTGAGTTTTCCAGCCCTTGCTCTGCAAGTGCACCTGGTTTTGAAAAAGTTTTGGGCAGCTGCTTACTGATAGCAGCAGATACACAAGATACCCAAGGCCCATCTGTAACTATGATCTTGAAAAGAATTTCTTGAAACAGAAAGGTGAACGAAGGAGAGCAAGATGGACAACTTCATCCTCTGAGCACAGCAGTCTTTCAGCCTGTGGTCCCTCTGGTTTCACAGCTGCCATCATGTTCTTAAATGTCATATATAGACACCAGGGCAGATCATAAGGTCTCATTTCCAGCCTCCACAGTGGCATCATAACCCAGTTTTCTTTGTGAACAGATCAGTTTAAAACACTTAAAACCACAAAAAGGGACAAACTTTCAAGAGGTGAGCTTGCTGCACCCCTGGCTGTTTGGCTTGCTGCCTTTGGGAAGCCAGAAGTGTGGTTACAGTTCAAAGCAGGACAGGCTCTTCTTTTTTTATTTCTTTCTTTTTGGTCCTTTTAAAGTACTAACAGAACCCACAACCCGAGAGAAGCATGAGGTTATAGAGTGCTATAGAGTGGGGGATGCTTTGTTGTGTTTTCTTTGCAAATGTCCCAACTAGAGCTGGAAAAACAAAGAAAGTAGAAAATTATTTGAGAAATAAAATAATAAAAAACAAACAAACAAACAAAAAACCAAAACTCAACACCAAATTCTATCTCTGCAAAGGAAAGCAAATGTGATAAAATTTTAAACTTGGAAATATGTCTATACTTCTTTTAATCCAAAACACTCTGTGATTCACATGCCCACTAGGTACCCATGAAGACAGGTTAATGTGTATGGGTGTGTGCTGGTGAACCTTATTGTACCATACTGTTGAACCTGTTCCTAAAGATGTGAGCAGTGTAAGAAGTTGGTATTCAACAGCCCAGTAAAGGTGAATAAAATGACTGCCAGGCAATTATTGAAGTACAAGGGCAAGATGAATTTTTCAGATCAAGCTTTAAAGCACTCTTGCACAGTGGTAGTTGTGACACCAAAAACCAATCACCCATAATAGGTGCCTAAGGGTGGCATTCAAGTGGCCATCTGGCCTGTATCTGGTCTGTATTAAGCCGCAGGAATTGTGACATTGCAGGATACTTTGGAAAGAGTTAAGTGAAGCAGGAAATGTGGAAGATTTAGAGTGGGAAAAGAATTACAAAAAGATTAATTGCAAGTTCTCCCCATGATTTGGACCTAGCCCAACTGTCTGCTTCTTCCTCAGAACATTTGGTCCAGAATTTGGTGCAAAAAATGTGTGTTCATAATGTCTTTGTGGATGACCTTTCACTGTTACAGGCTACAGTGACTCTCTATTGGCAGTCTGAACCAAGTTTTGGCTCTATTATTACTTGCCTCCTTGCAAAACTTGATGTCGCCTAAAGTCTTTGGCAGAAGATATGAAAGATGCTTTACAAAACAAAGCAGGAGGGGGTTCCCACTGCTACTAGAGAGAGATTGTTGCTAGCTCAGCATTTGCTTTTGTAATGTGCTTTACATGAGGTATGTTACCCTTCTGGCAACACCTCCAGGCCTGACTTTTCTTCTTTGTGCTCATGTGGATCTGGGGTAGGGGTTGCTCAGGAAAAGGTTCTCACACTTTCCAGCAGAAAAGCTGCTTCCATTCTGTGATACCCCGTGCATATTTTTGGGTTTAGCACCAAGTAAGTCTGTACTTTCAAGTTTGGTAACCTGTCCTTTACGGATGTCACCTGAAATTACCTTCTCTATCTGTTGTTGCTGAATTATTCCATTGAATCACAACTCTGTTTTTTAATATGTTTGTTCAGGGTACTTTTTTTACAATACAAGGGAAAGACACTAAATGTGTGAGTGTGAACCACTCTCTTCTGTGGGGCAGGGATGGTGGCACATAGGTCTCAGACTGTGATAGAACATGGGGGTATTCATCATTCCTGAAGCACAGAGGGTGCCAACATGCAGGTACTTGAGCAGCATAACTAAACCATCTGTCTTTAGAACACTTTCTGAAAGACAGTTTTGTGCTTAAAAAGCAGCATTGAGAGTAAAGATTTTAAGGTCCTGATTTTTTGCCTTATATCTGACTCTCAGTCTTTGAAATATTACACTATGTTTTCCCTTCATCTGTAATAAATGACAATACCTACAGGTACATTGATTTAGTCCAGAGAGATCATCTGTCTTCTTTACATCACCAACCAGCACCTCTCACAATAATTTCTTAAATACAGTCCAAACATTTTGGTTAGGCCAGCTGTTTCAGATGTTAAAAATACTGGGTGTTCTAGGAATAAAACATAACCCAAAGGTTTGTCCACAATTTGTAGCTCTGTGATAGCAGTGAGCAGATGAAGTGGGCTATGAAATACTCTACTTGAGACCTACCCATTATGCCAAAAAGGTTAAACCCTTTTGAGGTGCTGTCACTTGAAATTATGGAAAAGCTGCCATCTTTTATTCCAAGTTTGGGAACCACTGCAACTCCAGGCAAAGATTTCCCACTTGCCCCTTTTCTTTTTTCTCTCCAATTCCTCAGTCATTCCTTGCTCTACAGCCAAGAATTAACCTCCTTGTCTCAGAGTGGCAAGATGCCATATGTTTCCCTATCAAAATCTTTCTGAGACAAATGCACAGGGTTTGTGGCATTGGCACAAGCCAGTGACAAACTCCCAGCCTAGCCCAACACAGACAATAAAATGTCAGGCTACAACATAAATCCTTCTACTCCTACAACAGGATTTACTTCTTCTGATCTTCTCTGAGCTCCTTGTCATTTGCTGTCCAATTTTTGAAATGGAATCTGAGGTCAGGAACTGCATTGTGTCTTTTGGATCACATTGCACATGCTTAACAAATACTAATAAATCCCAGAAACCTAGTTAATTAAACAGCCCTGAACTGTTAGGAGATGAGGACACTAGAAGATCGCACTTTCTGTTTTGTTCAGCTATATGATGCAACAAATATTTTTAAAACTTCGCCAAGATTTTTTTTTAAATTATGAAACAAGGGGATTTAAGGTTTTGTTTGTTTCAGAGTTATGCAGTTTTATTAGGTACACATTAGACAGAGTGTAAATGGTTTGTGTGTTCCCCCAGACCAATCATTGACTTATGTCACCAAGTTCCTCAAGCTTATAAATAGTGTCCCCAAAGTATTGTAATGACGTAAAGGTCTTATGTCACAAGCTTGAACAACTGGAGGCATGTACACCATCATTTACACTACAGCCTGTCTCCCACCTGCTCAGATGTACTGGTCCCAAATCAACCCAGGCACATCCAGGAACCTTGCTGTTATGTGCTGTAAATCCTCTGTCATAAGCAGGAGCTAACAGCTGGTGAGCGGAGACACTTCTAAAGCCTTGGGCAGATATTTCTCAATAGTCTTGGAGGATCTGAGGATATCATGCATGGCATTTGAGGTGTCAAGCTGCTCAACACCTGTTTTGACAAAAGCCCCACTTTTCAAGTAAGGATGCTGAATGAAGAAAGAATCCACACATGAGTCACATTGCATAGATTTCAGATCTTCAGTAGCTAGTATTGATTTAAAAACCATTCTTGCAATATCCCCTTATTGCCCCATGTCTACCTGATGTTTCTGGTTATCTTTCTGGACTATTCTTACCTATGATCACAAAACTCTGTATTGGAAGAGCTAGTGGGTAGGAAGTATCTTCTCCCTGAAGGTTTCTAATGAGGACTTTCAGGATATATTTCAAATCTTCATTCTTACATGGGCCAAGTCCCTCACAAATGGCTTGTAACTGTTCTTAGCATTTTCTTGTCCACACAGATAGAGTTGGACAGGCATTGAAACCAGCTAATGAAGGGGAAAACCCACAGGTTTTCTGATTTTTCTAGATCACATCTTTTTTGAAGTTATTCTCTCAGCTATGATAACATTACATGTCCTTGTTTATACAAGTAAGGATTTAGAACAGTCTTTGCAGAAAAGCCATGGACTATATGAGATGCAGATAAACCTGTGATACTCAAGTCAGAGTCTATTGTGTGGAAAGGGGATTTGCAGTGCCTACCTCCACATTTTTAGAACAGTAAGGGAAAATGCTACCCCTTTTGATATTGTTAAACTGCCTCAAAATGGGATCCTTGGGACTAAATTAGAAAGACCTTTCCCTCATTTTGCCTGATCTTCACTTTGGCAGAAAAAAATGACATGAGATTTCTAAGCAATCTGCATCAAATTTTCCATGGGATTCAGTGCATTTGGGGTGGCATTTTTTGGATTATTTAGTTCTGTACCTTGCCAACCTCTCTCTCAGCTGGAAAAAAGTCTGTAAAAGCTACTGGTTCTTTACCTTCAGGCCAAGTCTTGAAGTGTTAAAGCACAACTCCTAGTAACATGGATTACAATAAAATCTGAGTTTCTTTAGTTCACATTCACTGCTAGTTTATAGCACCGGGACCCAAAAGGTTGTTTTGCAATCTTAAAGAGGAACAAGTGTCCAGTAAACTTTTTAATACCATGTGAAATTTGAAAGCCTTAACAGCAGAGGCTTAGTAGTAGTGTCTCACAATGCATGGGCATTTAATGAGTTGCATTTTATGAGTCTGTGTTTCTTGGTGGCAATAAAAGGATATATGAAAGGGTCAAAGTTAGGAGACAGTAGGACAATGTATTTTGTCAGGCTTATATACAAGGTTTCTAGCACTTTCCCAAGGGAAGGATGGCCTAGGTCTGCAGCCATGGAGTATTCTGTGGGATTTTTAAAGGCCTTCAAATAAAAGAGGGTACTCTAGACCTTCTTTTGTGAAATGGAGGTGGAGAGGAAGCAGAGACAAATATTGGCAGGCATCTGCAACCTGTACGGTTCAATGCACAAGTGCAATCCCAAAGCAAGCTTCAAGTGCCTGGCTCTAGTGGTGTGGTCCCCACTCCTTTTGTCTCATGACTTCTGTTTTCCATTTTTTTCCCATCAAGGGTAAACATGTGACATAAGATCACAACTTG
Source organism: Xenops minutus (assembly GCA_035221455.1). Lineage (NCBI taxonomy): Eukaryota > Metazoa > Chordata > Aves > Passeriformes > Furnariidae > Xenops > Xenops minutus. The sequence continues at coordinate 14,574,883 of JAWWEE010000162.1, read as the reverse complement.
TATAGCTGTTCTCTAGGCTGTCATATGAACTAATTATCTAATTATTAGTTATTAGTACTGTTATTAGTATTGTTGCAGTTATCACAGAGATATCTCTGCTCTGGCAACTTTATCTATGGACAGCTGAAGAAGTGTCCCAGAAATCCTAGACACACAGTTGGTCCTAAGTCAGTTTTCATCAGTCCTTATTTAAGCTAAGTTCCTGCAGAATCCATTTGTTTTGTATCTATGAGCTCTTATGCCAAAACTTTCTTGATATTAAATTTCCTCAGAAAGATGTTTCCAAAACTTATTTGAGGGATACAAGTGAGGAACACAACAACAGCTTGTGGAAAACAGCATCCTTCTCGTGTACTTCTTGCTTACAGAATATTCTCTTGCAACACCTGAGAAGCTTTTTGATCCCTGTTTGTTGTCCTTCACTTTTGGGAAGGGGGAAGCTCACCCTTTTGTGTATTACTAAGTAAATCCAATGTGCCTTCAAGGTCTTTTGTTTGTAATTAAAAGTGAAACTCTGAAAAGAACTGAAATGTGGAGGAATGGCAAGCTGTGCAAAAAGCAACTATGGATGCTCGTCCCAGATACCCTTTTCCTGCTATCAGTGTCCTGCACCATTTCCATAGCCACATATTGAAATGTGCTTCTGGATCCACATATTACCTGTGCTATCACCATCCCCAATGTCTTTGGATATGCACTGAATAAGTATCATGACAGTGTTAAGCTTATTGACTGCTGACTCTTGGCAGCAGCCCCACAGGCCTGTGGGTAGTGAAGAATGTGCAGCTGGATTGGAGCAATGGCCCTTCACTCCTCAGGGAATAGCCCTCACCACTCCTGACCTTGGCTGTGCCTCGATGAGCAGCAGATGCTACAAGAGTGCCTCCCAGCTACCAGCGGGTGGGTGATGACTAACTGGGACATCTCCCTTTTTCCAGGACCAGCCCCTCCTTGCCAGTGACAAACCCACTGTGCTGGGACTGCTGCCCCCAGCATTCCCTGCCTCTCCAGCTGAAAGCATCTGGACTTTGCCAAACCCCAGATTCATGCGGTTTGGCACCCTCTACTCATCAGGAGCAGGAGCTCCATCCAACACATAGTGCTGTATACAAGTCAAGCAACAGCCGCAGCGAGGACTGGGACAGAAGCTGGCCCAGAAGCTCCCCTTTAAGCTTCAGGAGGTGGGTTAGTAGCCGCAGGGACAGGGTGACGGGAATGCTGTGTGCTGGGAGAAACAACAAGCCAAGCATTTGCCTGAAAAGGAAGGGAGACAGCGAGAGCTTTACAAGCTGCGAGGGAGGTAGGGAAGAGGCCAATAGAACAAATATGATGTATTTAAAATACTCGTCTCTCCCAAAATATGTTACCTCCCCCTTTCCCTGTTTGCAGCCTTGGTTTTCAAGGCTAGAATGATAACCCCTGTGCCTGCTTTAAGAAGACAGTGCACAGTTTTTTTCTTCAGCCCTCAGCATGACCCATAAGAAAGCGTGCATGGGAATACAGAGGGAAAGGACTGGGAGAGGACAGACAGCAGTCTGAATTGTCCTTCTGAGCCACTTCTGCCAAGAGGTGGTGCAACATCTTATTTTTCTTGTCATTGCTATCATCTATTACAGGAAATCCGTTCATTAAACATCATCTGTGAAGCCTAAGGATGCAAGGGAGGGTATTACTGGGTGGGGGTCAATCCCCACAGATTTGGCCACAACACGGGCACAGCAGCTTCCAGGGATCCTGCAGCCCTTCTGGGAACTCCAAACCCCTGCAAATGCTCATGTGGATGAGGATGGGGTGAGGAAGGGCCAGCGCTGAGGGAAGGAGGTAGGAATGGGAAGAAGTGAGTTGCAGCATTCACACACCCCTAGAAGGTGGGGCTTTCTCAGCAGCAAAAAGGAGCCAGCTTCTGCCTCCACCCCAGACCAGCAAGGCTATGGGAAACAGAGCCAGCTTGTTTCCTGTAAACAGGCTCTTTTTCCCAAAGCCATGGCAGTAAAACAAGCCACTGAGACACAAGTGAGGCCAAGATTGGGACAGGTGCCACCGTTGGTAAGGGGCTAAAAGGCTTCAATTCTCTCCATTCTTCTCCAGTGTCCTCCTTGTCCCATATGCTCACCCCTTTTGCCCTCCACTTTAGCTGTTCTCCTTTCTTTCCCCTTTCCACATACCTCCTTCCCAGTTCCCAGCACAGAAGGGACCTGAGCAGCTACAACTGTATGGTAAAGTCATGGTCTGCCTCTGGCTGACTGACATTCATGACCTCTGTGATGTGACAGCTAAACCTGAGCTGGCCTTTTCTTAGTAACTCTCCATTTTTGGAATGAGGCAGAGGGTTATGTGGCTGTACATATTTCATGCCATGCTGAAACTTGGCAGATAAATTTGCTTCTGAGGAATATTTTTAAAAAGACTCTAACATAGCATTACACAGGACCAAGCAAGCTGTCCTGCCCATGCATCTTTTCTCTAGCTTCTCTCAGGTTTACTCTGACGATGTACTCAGGCTGTGTCACTGGAGAAAAGGAAGGATGATGTCAAAGTCATGGTAATGATCCACCTAGTCCATGGTAATGATCCATCTAGTCCCATATGCAGCTTCTAACTAGGTATCAAGAAATTATTTGGGATCACCAGCCAATGTCAGTTCCAACATCAGTTCCTATTAATTTCTCATAGGCCCTCACACTTTCTTAAATCAATCTCAGCTGAAAATATGAACCAGGTGAAATGGTCTTTGACACCAGCTGTGGCCCACCATTTAGGCATTTCTACATTAAAGGACCTGCAGGTTATCAATTCCTGTGATAGGTTGTGTTTTCCTTAAAAATCTCAACCCCTGAACTCCTCACTGTTACTGGATAGTCTCTGTTTTCTTTATAAACTAGGCATACATACAAACATCAGAATTTTTGTCAAAAGCCTGATGATGTGAACAAGAATGATTCAAATATCAAAGTGCAAGCAAATATATCTTGGATCAGCTCATTTCAAAAATTTTTCTTTTTCTGTCATATCTTATGATTTTTTTTTCTTGTCTGTCTCATGGCAATTAATCACTTACTACTTGGCAACATTAGGAAGATCATGAGCTGGCAGGAATACAGGAATACTGGTGAATTCCCCAATAGAAAGACACAGAGCCTTTGTTTTCCATGAAAATAAAAATTCAGGGTACCTGGTAACATTACATCCTGTAACTGTGCAAAGCTGGACAAGCTGTTTGAAGCCAGCCAATGTCAGGGTGTAGATAAAAATAAAATAGGTTTGTGCCCTTGTGTGCCTGCAAAAGAGGTGGATTTTTCTTTTTTCTTTTTTTTTTTTTTTTTTTTTTTTTTTGTGAGGGATCAAGGACTTGTTTAAAATTCACTGTTTATTGAATTTTAGCTTTGTTCTATACATACGTGGTGGGTAAAAAAGATGCAGGTCCTCCTTTCTTGCTTAGAAACCAGAATATAGGTGAGAAATTAACACATGCACACAAAAAACCAACCAACCACAGAGAATTTGTGTTTGTTGTACTGATTAAAACTGGGGGTGTTTGTGAGTGTGTGAATCTAAATCCTGCTCTTGAATATCAGTGGCTAGCAATTTTTGAATGATGCGTTCTCTCTCTGGATTAGGTGGGCTTCCAAGGTCATGAAGAAGTATGTATCATCTCCAGGGCCCCTGGGTCCATACTTTCCTTCTCTGGCCAATATGTTCCCTATTTTCTGTTGCTGAGGAGAATTAAGAAGGGCTCTGTCACCATAGCAATGCAGAGTTGTACCTGGTTTTGGAAAATGTTTAAGCACCTACAACTAAAACTTTCCAAGTCAAAGCTTGCCATGATATCCTCCGCTCTCTCCCCTTGATGACAGATATTGGGTGTGAAAGACATTTCAATATGACTAAGGCAGAAGAAAACTGATCAGAGCATGGTCAAAAGGCCCTCCTGGGGGTAAACTGAGTAGTTTTAAGTGAGGAGCAACCAAAACACACCCTGACTCAGAACAGGCCAAGAAGCCCAACCCTTAGATGTGGGTGAATCAATGCAAGGTGCAGTTATTTTAAGATCAAGCCTGAAACCATAAGAGGTGGAAAGCATAGCCTTGAAAAATGAGGTCACTGGGAAAATCCAAAGGTGCAGAGCCAGCCTGTTGTGAGGGGCTGATGACCAATAGGGTGCAAAACTTTTCCTGAAAGCTGCAGATCACCACTCCCAGAAAGGAAACAGCAAGGAAGGAGATACAGAAACACCTGAAAGCCTTCAGAAAACACCCCTAAGTAAACTAAAAAATTGTGGGAGAGCCACCTCTTTGCTCTACTTAAGGAAAAAGTATAACCAGAATAGATTTCTTCCCAATCAAGCCCATCCCTTCTACCTTGTTTCAGAAGGACCTATTGAGAAAGCTAGTTCCTTCTTTCCTATCTTATCACCTGGCATGGATTTGGGGCCTTCCCTCAACCTTGGCTGACCTTTGTTTGAGAGGATGCCTCTTATCCAGTGCATTGGAGGTCCTCCAGGTAGCTCATTGCTTTGCCTTTCATCAGGGATGAATACCAAACCAGACCAGTTTGGTGTGGGACCTGCACCAAACACATTTAATTGCCAGTGTCCCTTAATGTGTTTTCTTCCAATGAGGAAGCTGTGGCTTACTGTTCAGGGGGATTTCAGGGCTTTCACCAAATGAGGAACTCACCATTTTACCATATGTGTCTGCAAGACTACATTTACTTCGTACTCACCTAGACTTCAGGCTGTTGTATTGCCTGTCCTTGTGGAATTTAAGTTAATGATGAAGGCTTTATGTCTTTTTTTCTGGTATCCCTAAGAGGAAATTACCCTTTGCAGGAAGAATGACAAGGTTGTTTGTTTGTTTATTTTAATTTTGAATGCCACAGTCCACAATTGGAAATTTCAGATGGTTAAATAACCCTCCCGATGCTCCCACACCATGAATATCAAACCAAAACCCATGACTGCACAAGCTCGAAATGTGATACGGGCTTCTGAGTCTGAAAATAAGTGGCCAAAGATTTGACTGGAAAAAACCCTCCCTTCAGCCTTGCATCTATGAGTCACTAAGCCACCTTTATCACTCTTTCTGCATCTCTGAAATGCAAGCAAGAGCATCATGAGAGCTGTAATGTATAGGCTGTGAAAAAACACTTGTCTGGATCATTAAAATTAAATCTTGGATAAGAACTGAAAGATTTGACCTTTGAAAGCCACACTGGTTCTGGTTTGGAATGGCTTCATCTCTAAATAAGAATTGTCCATGTCTGGCAGTATGTAGAAATACAATGTTCTGACTCAGGAGGCAGGAAATAGCAGGAAATTACTCTGTTTGAAAATTAGACCATAAATTTAGATATGGCTGTTCTGATCCTGCCATGATTCGATACAAGTAAATCAATGTATTTTTGGTAGAGTTCATGAAACAAACAAAAAATAAAAAGTGAGAGGGAAAGAAAAGTAGAGAGTAGAAATGGACTTTTATAGAAGAAACTAAACAAAGAGAAACCAGTTTGTGTAAACTATATCATAGATGTCAGTCACTGGTATTCCACTGTACTATTGACAGATGCCTTTGGAAGTATCCAGTGGAAGGAGCTCAGCACAGAGGCTCTAGAGACATGAATGCTGGGATTGCATCTCGCTCAGACTTGCCACTTTGCAGCTGTCCCTGCCCTTGGCACTTTTCCTACCTTTCCTCTGTTTAAAGGGCAGTATTTGGGACAATTTGGGGAAGGGGCCAAAGCTACCTCCAAGATCAGAAAGCTGCATGCATAGAAAAGGTCACGCCTCTGCTGCTAAAGCTCAAGGAACCAATGCCTGCTGCGAGCCCAGAAGTGCAAAGGCTTGCAACAGGGAATGAAAGTCATCAGGACTTGGAAAAGGGGTCAGGAACTTAGAGGGCAGAGCAGCAGGCCTAGGCTTCATGTGTGCATGGGCAACAAGGTGTAAAGCATCTGTAACTAAGTGCCTAATGCCCTAAGGAACAGCAGGCAAATCCCAGTACCAAAGGAACAAGGGGATCCAGACTAAACAGTGCTAAAGGTGTAGCACTGCACTCCCCTGCTCACTGCTCTGCTGCCTTTCTAAAGGCCCCCTCATGAGCTGACCAGTTATATCTTAACAGGAAACAAATCTGTGGGCAGATCAGTACAGCGTGGGTATGTTATGACAGCTGGAGAGGAACTTCCTGAGAAAGTTACTCCATATTGCTGGACTTAACTGGACAGGCTGAGATGAGGGAATCCCCATTTATAGTGCCTGCATTCCTAGGCTGAATCCCATAACAGGAAAGCAAAGTATCACATAAGAAAATGTCCCAAATCTGGGAGGGAACTTGACAGAGTAAATGTTTCCGAAGGTCATATTTCAGAAATCTGTTTAAAGTGAAGTCCTAGAAAAATACCCAGTTCTGCTGATCTGCATCATGAAAAGGTGGCTTGTGTCACCCAGAGGGGTGGGGAAGACAAAGGAAGATCTTAGAACATGATTCATTTGGCACTTTCCTTGTTTCCTCTGCTGGAGCCTGACTAAACCCCCTGCAGCAAGCAGGGCTGTGTGCCTGCCTCTGGTACCCTGTCACACATGACCTTCATGAGCAGTGCACTTCCTGGCCTGCTGCAATGCAGCCTGCAGTGGAAAATGATGGAGCTGCCCTGATTCACAACAAGGAAATATCTAACCCAACAACTGCTAAAAAGAGAGTTCCATTTCTAAGAAATGGCTTGCAAAGTAAAGAAACAGCAAAATTGCTGGGGAAATCTAGCTATGCTGAATACCATTTTCTCCTTTTGTATTTAATGAAAATACTGGATTTAGACTGTACAAACAGAACATTTCTAGCAGCCACATGCAGATAGGTCCTTGCTTTTCTCTTCTCTCTGCTTACCTGTGTAGTTCTATGTAGCTATTTGACTCTGTAGAAAAAGCCTGAAAATCTGAATTAGATCCCTACAAAGATACCTAGATCACCTTTAGACATTTAGGCCTGTGTAATGGAAATAGTACCGAATGAGCAATAATATTTGTGACACAAGCAATTGTAAGGCAATGGCCAAGAATTATGGCAGTGGAAAGACCTTCACAGTCCTAATGCAGAAAGAAGCAATGCATTTTGCCCTCTTAGAGAGCCTGTCTTTCCTCATTGATTGTCACGTCATACCCATCTTAAATAGACCCAGCAATACTGAGGTAAATAAAGAAAGAACATAGCATCAGAGCTGAGGTCAACATCTGGATGGACTTAGGCTTCACAAAGGAATTCACTGACTCATTGGCACATGTGAGGACTTGTCATCTCCTCTGCAGCATTTAGCCTTTAATCATCAGAGCCCATTGGAGTAGGCTTGGCTTTCAGGAATATTAATGGAGTAGTAATGCTGTGAAAAGTGAAAAAAACAAGGCAAGAAAATGACTGGTTCCAAAAAACATCAGTATGACTCCCTCCCTTCATACACACACTTACTTAAACACACAAGGAGGGAGTAGCCAAAAGGCCAACACTGAAAACTAACAGTCACCCACTGTGTGTTTGAACAGGAATGGAATAGGAGTCCAATCTGTGCTCTGACCCTGCCTGACCCTCAGGGACTCCACCAATGGTGCGAAAGGTTTGTGGAGGGCTGACGTCTCCCTCTGACCTTGGTGGGGCATAATATGGAGTGTCCTGACAGGATATCCACATGTCCCCACTGTTCTGGGGCAGCACTAACCAGTTCGGGGAGAGGGAAGGAAGGGGGAGTAAGAGACAATGGGCAGGGCTTTCCTGTTGGAATTGTTTGAAAGAACATGTGCCATAGTGTCATTTCTGGAAAAAAACGTGCCTTGAATGAGTTGCAGCAGGCACAATGCCTTCCCTCACACACCCAGCACACCCTTCTCCTGCCTCAGCAGAGAAGACCCACAGATAACCAAAAGCAACAGCTTGTAGATCCATGCTAAGGAGAGCTGCTCAGCGTGCTCACTAACCTGGGCCACATGCTTGGCTTGTCACTTCTTGGAGACCTTTGTGTGTATGTGAAGCCCCACTGGCCAAGGATGAAGAGAAGAGGCTTAGAGCTGATGCACCACCCCATGTGCCTGGGTCCACACTCCTGTTCTTCTGCAGGTTATGAATGAACTTCTGAACCTCCTGAGGTTGATAGATCACAGGTGACAACAGGAAGTGACGGGGAACTCAGTTGTGCATGACTACTCAGTTTCTATTATTTAAACTAGTGTTTTATTAAGTTCACTCCCTGTGACCAGAAGGATTTGGAAGTACCTGTCTTGATTGTTCTATTGCAGTGACCTTGTGATTCACAAGGCCCCAGATTGTATTCCCAACACAGCTAGGGAATTTCTAGGGGCAATTCTCGTAGAGATGAGGACAAGATCTGCTCCTATATTCTTTGTTCCATGTGGGGAAGGCCGAAATAGAGGAAGAAATTTAGATTTTGGGTTGATTTTGAGTAATCAGTTCCACCATCCCCTTCTGGTGTCCTGCACCTCACAGCAGTGGTTTCAGTTTACCAAGAAGGTAAATCACTGGCTTGTTCCAATCTTCCCAGTCTGCTTCAATCACATGTTGTCGGATGAACTTGAGAGCCACTCTCTCAGCAGCGAAAGGTGGCCTTTCCTGGATAAGGAGTATTAAAGCTGCAATGAGTCTCAGGAATTTATACTATGAACAATAATCAACTGATCAACATATTAACAGCTAAACCTTTCCAGTGATTTAGGAGGCAATTTCTCAGACTAAGGTTGAACTGCTACTCTAAGACAAATCTTAACCATTTGCTTCCCCTGTTTTGATAAATCCTTCCAGTCCTGAACAACCCAGAACATATTCTATGTGCACCAAAAAGGTCTCTGAGATCACAGCTAAAGGATTAAAACAAACAAACAAACAAACAAACAAACAAACAAACAAGGAACAAAATGCATCCAGCTCTGTTTATTGCAAGTCAGTTTTTATGTCAGACTGCTCTTATGCCAGGCTCTTCCCAGAAAGCAGAGCTGTTCGTCATGTAGTTGTACAAGTTTGTTTCTTCACTGCAATACCTGTCAGAGAAGGCATTCAGAGTCCAAATACAACACTCACCTCCTTTAATGGTACTTCTTCCTCTCTGGAGAAGGTAGGAAAACAAGGGTAAGAAACACCCTTCTTAGTTTGGAAGCTGCTAAGGGCATTAATGGCAGGAGTTAACAGTCTAGTCTGCTCATGGAACATGTTAATTTGATGGGGTTTAATTTCATTTTGCATAATGCTCCCAAGCACCTCTGGAACTAAAAAGTTAGTGGGACATAGGGGAAGGTGTTTCTATGGGTTTATGTTTGTCTAAATACGATTATGTAAGCCCTTATCTTCTTCCTGTCCTCCTGCCTCTGCCTCTTCAGCTCTGCTGGGAGCATTTACTGTTGTGTTACTTCTGCCATTGCCTGTGTCTCACCATCTCTGCTTTCAGCATCTCTGTAACAGGATGGCAGCACCCTGGCAGAGCTGCCCAATGGGTGTCCTCTGTTGGTGGTCTTGTTCTGTATCAGATGGTGACTGGGCACAATCTTTACAGGTCAGCCACTATGGCATACTGGGTAATTGTGACACAAGAGTCACATTTGCTATTTAGTTTTCCATTACAATAGAAACTGTTTTGTGATTGGTCTGTGACTGTGAAATATGAGCTTTTCCTTCCATCTCAGAATCCATGAACTTAGACTCAAGGCTAAAATATTTACCTCTGGTATTTCACTTCAGTGTTTTCACTATGTTAGGGAGAGAACAAAGACAGTGAAACTGAGATCTGTGATCTCCAGAATAGAACAGAAGCTCAATAGTCGAAAGCCCACCCATGCAATGCTATAAGGCCCATCCCTTATAATCCACTCTGATGTGACATGAAAATGAAAGAGAAAAAAAAGAAAGAAACAAGGAAGTTTGTCAAGGATAGGAAGCAGTCTTGTAATTGGTTTCTATTAATTATTTTTTTTCAGTCCAAAAGTTATTTGGACTGAGGTTTTTTGGGTTGTTTGTTTTCTTGTTGTTGTTGTTGTTGTTGGGGTTTTTTGTTTTTGGTTTTGGTTTTTTTTGTCTTGTTAAAGCACTGATGTCTACCATGTAGGAATTAAATGTTAGAAAAACCAAACCACCCTGTAAACATGAGAGTAATTTTTTTCTGTTCTCTTGTAGAAGTGACATATGAATACTGTGAAATTACTTCTATTGTGCAACTGACACATTGTTATACCACTTAGCAGGATGGAGCTGACCCTCAAAATTCCCAACACACAATAAATTGAGATCCTCTTTTGGAACTGATGCTAGCAGTATGCATGTCAGTAATGATAGCCTTTGGGCCTTGTTCTGGAGTCATAGGGAGTTTATGAGAGGTCATATTCTCCCATTTCCTCCCTGCTGAAACTTTCCTGGGAAGGTCTCTCAGCATCAGGATGTGTCACTTTCAAAAGGATGTTTGGGCAGACTCCATGGCTAAAAGAAATTCAGATTACTGATCTGGAGCTAGGTAGGCAGAAGGATGCAGTATAGAGCGGTAGCTGTTCCCAAGCCTGGGCCACTGCTCTGATTTCCAGAACCAGTGTGTAAAAACTCGAGTCCCACAGTTTCCATTGTATTACTCACATTGGTTAGTCTTTATACATAGAATGCAAATATAATGCAGTTACAATGTTTTGTGTCATAAAACATCATCCATGTTGCACTTAGGTCTCAATCTGGCAAGGAAATATCAAAGGAAGTACTACAAAAACAAAAATCAAAACAAAACAAAACATAAAACAACACACAAAAAAAAAGGAAAGAAAATCAACAAAACAAAACAAAACAACCAGCCAAACAAACAAATAAAATCACCCCGACATTTCAAGCTGCCCAAAGCATCTGGTATTTAGAGTCAAAAGTGTAGCAGGTGTAGTTTGTTACAACCCAAAGTACCATACCAAGGTATGGATACCATAATGATGACTTTGTAGACAAAGAAAAATATCTCGCTTTTTTCTCATAACCAGAAAATCAGAAAATCATGCTGCCTCAATGAATACATCTTTTTAATAATTGTGTGTCAAATGCATAGTGTGATTGATACAAGTTATTATTTTTAATAATGCAGCCAACATGATGTGCAATTGTTTATAATTACATCTACACTACTGGATTGTAGATGTAATAGCTAGTCCTATAGCATGTGAACATTCACAGAAGTAAACTACAGCCTTTCAGCAAAAACACAGCCACCCCAATATGTTGAAGAAGGTCCACTGATCTGTCTACCTATCACCTGTTCCACATAAGAGAAAAGATTTAAGAGGAATGAAAATCTAACTGCTCCACAAATTAACCAGAGACAGACTTATCTGGGGAAGTAAGGCAGCTTCATGTAGCAACAGAATTCTCTACAAATCTTTCTTTTGTTAGAGAATGCAAATTTGGGAGACTGTCAGTCTATCAAGAGTACTTGATCTTTCATAGAAAGAGCAACTATGTTAAAACAAGGACAGAAATTTACTTTTTTTGTAGGCAAAAAGTGGTTTCTCACTGATTTTCATGCTCCTGTTTCATTTTTAAGGCTGCACAAAAAGCTATACATTATTAAGTGCAACTTGGTCACCATAACTGAGGAGGTAAAACAGTAGAACTCCATGAATTGGAAATAATTCCTTGATGTTTGCAGATGGCAGGCTCAAAATGGATAAGAGATAAGTATACATTGTAGAAGAAAATGTGGTCAAGTACTTTCACTTGCAGACATGGGGGGTGCCAGCAGGTGTATGCACACATAAATCAATTTGATAAACCCTAGGAAAAAAATCTGTCAGAAACACATAGATATCATTTCTACCCAAGTAGTCCAACCAGTGGGGCATTCTTGGCATAGGAACACAGCAAGGCCAACCAGAACAATCTCAGAAGCAGGGATGGAAAAAGCCCTACTGTCCTCACTATCATATACATTTTGCCAGAAAAAAACCCAAACAATTAATTCTTGCAGAAAAAGACAGGAATGGTGAGCGCATCTATCCTTAGGGACTGGCAAGAGCAGAAATGCACTTTCTGGTCTTTCGGAAGCACCATATCACAATCAGGGCTGGACCTATTTCTTGGCTTTATCCATGGCCTTAAAGCTGTTTCTTACCCCTAAATGTTTGCTTTTTATTTAGATACATGCTTCTAGGAAAGAGGACCTTCAGAGGGAATCATATCTTTTATTTTGTTGGTAGTGCAAGTTTTTGGAGTCCCTAGTGGATTATGCCAGTTTACCTTTTGATAGTTGTGTTTCCTGGATGGCTGCCACACATTTTCCCTTTCTGGTTAGTCCTATGGCAATGATCCTAGCCTTCAACAGATAGAATGTTTGTTCTCCTGGTGTTCAGTAGGACTCTAAAACATAAACACTTTTTCCTGTGTTTCTGGGTACACTAGCATTCAGAAGCCAAACTCCTTTATGAGTAGCAGTCACATCAAGAACTCAGCATTTTCAAATCTCTGCAGACACATGAATTCTCTCTGCCTTGCAAGGCAATAAAGTTTACAAATAACTCTCCACACTTCTGGGGAAGAAAGTTGAGAAATTAAAAGCTCCAGTCTGCAGTAGCAAAAACTAGTCATATAAACAGGTAACCAAACAAATAAACAGGTAACCATTTAAAAGGCACCCAAGGAACCTTTCTGGCAGACCTAACATTTTGTAGCAGGAAACCTTTGCTTTGTGCTGGAGCAGGCAGGTTTGATCCTTTGTCTGCCTATGTCTTTCCTCAAGGTGCATGTTACTGACCTGGGAACCCCACTGATATTTTTTAGCTCTGGAGCTCCATCACCTTTTTCCTTTTGGTTTCTTTCTTTCCTTTGTTTTTTTTTCCTTCTTCCTTTGGGCGGGGGCTGTGGGGCGGGGAGGGCAGGGGAGGGCTTGGTTGCATTTTTTATCTCATGCTGTTTTACAGGTTCAGCCTGTGTATTTCCGTGAAGCCTCGGAGTTTTCTGTAGCTCCCTCTGCTTCATGGAGTTCTCTAGGAATGCTGTTAACTGAGTAAGACTTCTCACTGACATCAACATTCAGCAATGTTGAGCTGAGAAAGCAACAGACCGTGTTATCTTATTGTATTTGTCTGAAATAGAATTCAACATGAAGAATCAGTGCATTGTTTCAATGTCTGCACACCAGTTAACTATTAATGAATTCACAGTCAATAAAATACACTCTCTGGGTACTACCCAGTCAACAGTTAACCTGGTAGTTATGTTTGGAAAAGACTTTATGAATTCCCCTGTTACCACAACATGAAAAGTTCTGGAACATTCTCCTGTTGGCCTGAAACTTCACAGAGATTTTAGGGTGGCAAAATCAAATCCTGCATCAGCAGGGGGAAGAAATTCCCAAAAATTCTGCTTCAATATTTTCAAGGCAGTGCTAAAATTCATATACACCATTTTGGGATTAAGAATTGACAGGATTGTTTTTTGCAGAAATGACAACTGTCCTGCTTGAGGAAAGAACATGAATGCATATCCCAAAATTAGGAACACTTAAAAAATAACCATGCTGAGAATATTCTCTTTCTTGTATGTGATAATTTCTGTAAGAAATTTTCTTATGTAAATTGATTAGATGGATAATTTTTAAGGACAGTTTTATTAGACTCCACTATACCCAAGTCTTACATACATGACTGTACTGCAAGTCTTCAAAACTGATTGCTTGGGTATCTCACTGGAGTCTTAAAAAGAACATAACTTGGTAGAGTTATAAACCAATTTCAGTGGGCAATGACACATGCACACACATATATATAGATGTAGTCCTTAGCATTACACAATCACACACAGTTTTCAAACACTTAAAATGTTAATAATGCTTCAGTGGTTGCCAGCACGGTTCAAGTTTAAATGCCTTAAAGATGCACAAAACCCAGACAGCCAAACCAATGAAAACCCCACGGTTCCTAGCTTAGTAGTTTTAAGATGACTCATATTTCATCAAAGAACTCCAAACCATCTCAAACTGAAATCAGAGCACTCAGAATCTGGTCCATTTTTGCCCTTGGTGCTGCCTTTCCATTTCCAACACTGTTACCTAGAAGTCACGTACACATCCATCTACATAAGGATGTGACACAGGAGTGGTTACAAAGCAGTTTAATGGGCTGGCTAGAAAGCTGTGATAAGGAGGGGGTATAAACAGGGTTTCTCCTATGTTGAGGCTTTCTCTACACTAATAGAGAGTGACTTGATTTTGTTTATGGTGTGGGACCTGGATTGCCCACAAAGTTCTTTTTCATGGGATGCATTTTCTTGGTCCCCTCTCATTAAAGTAAATCTGATTACATTTCAGTCTCTTTTTTTAAAAGAGAGGGGAGCTAGCAGGGGGAGCTGGAGCCACACACTTAGATAATTGCCATTCAAACCCAGCACAGTAGTCCTCTCAGCCAAGTCACACTTAGGGAAAGGAGACAGAGGGGAAAATTTTGTGCTATTCTTTGACAGGCTTCATCGGGTGGATGAAGCATGGTCAGTCATCCATAATCTGACAAGGCCTCGGAAAAGGCAGAATCATGACCACCTCCTATACTTCCAACACCAAAACAATAGGGGATACTGTTGTGGGTTGCAGGAGGGAAAGGGAGAGCATTTAAAGTTGTACTAACAAGGAGCAATGATTATCTCGTGGGTGGTGGTAGGTAGGGGGGAGCTGGAAGAGGACATCTGAAGAAGCTGGGAGGGGATGAGACACCTCATCCCCTCCCTGCTTCAGCCTCTATCCACCCTGAGACATTTCAACATTCGTTATCCAAGCAGCAAGCTCTTTTCTGTGATGGGGAAGAAAGAAATCAATTGTGTTTTTAAAAGCTACTTGGAGCCCACAAAAGGTGCATTGTTTCAAAATGGGTTGAGGGGGCTGGGTGCTTTGGGGGAAAGAGTTGAACTTATACCATCATTTTGTCTAATTACGCCTGATGTTATTCCTGTTGTCATGTGGGTTACTACAAAGCCAACTGCCAGCTTGTGTCCCTGAGAGCAAAGACTAAACTGTTACGCTTACAAGGACACAAGGCTTGTTCCCCTCTCCTCTCCCTCCTCCCCTTCCCACATTACTGCAGGCACTGTCTCCGTGTTGGGATAGCCACACATTTGGAGGAGATGTTGGGAAATATGGGGGCAGAAACTACCTAAGACACACTAGCCATTTCTGCCAGTTAGTAGACAACCAATGGGATTGTCCTGTAAAACTCCAGAGACATGCTGAGAGTCATCCAACCAGTCACCTAGACAATGTCCTCTCTTTTCTGTTTGGACAATGCATTTGCAATGTCCAGTTCCCAATCCAGGCACAGTGGAACTGATCACAAAGCAAGCTGTCCTGTCATCTCCTCCAGCTTTCCTCTCAGATAGTTGTCTTTGACAGAAGGGAAGTGGGAGGCCACCAGGGTGTTGCATATTGCCAGCAAGGGAAGGCACAGGTCCCAGCGCACAACAGAATAGATCACAAAACCAGAGCAGCTACAGCTATCACCAGTGTAAAATCCCAGATCCTTCAGTGTGATCTTTCTCCTCTTCTGAAGGCCAGATCCAGTGATCTGACTGTGTCCTGCTTGCACTGACCTTCATCTCATCAAGGTTGGGAACCTTGCTGGCTTTCTAAGTCTTTCTGGCCATGTTTAGAAAACAAGCAGAGCTTGGGCTGTCCCTGATGTACATGCATCCATAAATGCTGTCTCCTACCAGTCTGGCTCAGCTTGGGCCAGGAAGGGTGTATCCCAAAGGGCACTTGGGGTGAGGGAAGACTTCCAGCTCTGCCCCTGGGTTTATGCTAGCCACAGCCAAAATAAACGTGGTCAGAACCTGATCCTTGGTCAGGCCCTGCCAATTCAGGCAGGGTCACACCTCATAGCTGGGAATGGGTGAAAGGCTAACATGATGTTCAAAGCATCTTAGTAAACCTTTTGTTTGCTTTAATATTAATTTTTTAGGCTGCACTCCCTGTCTTCTGCTGACATCTTAACCCAACAAGACACACCATTTCATCATTGACTTGGACTGGACATTCAAAAAGGAGACTATGTGGTCCTTCAGTGTTGGGGAAAAACCTCTCAGTCTTGATCACTGAGGTGCGCTGTAAATGCTAAGGGCTCCCAAAGCCCCACAGGTCCAAGCAGGTTTTTACAACATTCTTCCCCTGTTTGTACATATTAACAACAACAACAGCAACAAGAAAGGGAAATTAGCCTGTGAAAATAAATTTTTTCTTGTTTAAAGAAGATGTGCAAAGGCATTATTTTCTTTTACCTTTTTTAAAACTCTAGTTTATAAAGACATGTCACCTGGCCCTGTCCTAGTTTCACCTGAGCACTTTCTGCTGTATGGTAAAGAACATCTTTTATGTTACTGTTCTTCCACACTCAAACAGTGTTCTGTTTTGGTTTGGTTTTAATGCACACACATTATCATACACTTATCGTAGAGATGGCAAAGTCAAAAAAACAGATGTTTAATACTAAAATCCATCCTTACTTTATGCTCACCAACCTCAAATCCTCCTAGTCATTCCCTTACTCTTTCCTTATTAGAGTGAATTATGGTAACAGACTTGGAAGACAAGTGGGTCTTGGAACTGATTGGGAAGCTATCTGACCTGGTTTCTTCAGGTCAGATATACTGACCATCAAAGCTAGACTGTAAAACTCACCTTTACAAAGCAGCCTTCCCAGCTCCAGCAAATGACTGCTGGGACAGACATGCTGGAGGCTGTAACAATAGATGTATTGATGGAAGGGATGATTTTATTGTAAGCTAGATTTCGGAATGAGTAATTATACAAACAAGCAATTTACTAAAATAAATAGGAATGTCTTCCTCAATTGGGGCATGATTTTAGTTTGACTTGTAGAAAGGCAAATTTCTCAAAGTTGAATCAAGGTTTTAAAACAAAGAGGGCATTGGCAATGAGGAAATAAGCACTGTTTCATCTCTTCTATGCATCATTAAGTGTTATGTGCATATACATGCAACAGGCCAGCTGTAAATTAAAGAATCAGGAAATACATTAAAATACCAAAGATCTGAGGCCAGGTAAGGCCCACTTTACTGACCCACCATCTGCGGAGCAGCATCATTATATTCTTCCCATGAATTTCACTCATGCAAGACAGGACACTTATTATTTCTCCTGGTGGTGGTGGTAGTTGTTTACTGATTTCTCTCCCCTCTGAGAAGGCTGGCTGCAGGATGTTTGCAAGACAGCTGAATATGGTGATACTGCTGTCTGCCCTATAGCTTCAGCTAGCAGCTCATCAGACCAGACACTTTGGAAATCCAAATATTTGTGAGGTCAGCCTTCCCCTCCTGTAGTGCACCACCACCTTGTTTACAAGGCCTGTTCTACCCCACACTCCTTCATGGACAGAAGGCAGCTGGGACGAGAAAGCAGTGCTAGATTCCAGGAAGAAAGAGAGATCTTCCTGTAAGAGAAAAGGCAGCCCTGTGAGTTTCTGAGTGGGAGAGGAGGTAGTGACAGATAACATACATCATCTTTCCCTGCTCAGGCACATTTCAGCAAAAACTAGAGGATCTAGGCTTCCTTTGAGGAACATCATGCAATGAGGCCACGGAAACTAATTTACTGGAGATTCAATAATAGAGATCACTGAAGTAATTAAGTTCAACTTGAAAAACACAGGAAAAAATAACGTGCCGCTCCCTTCCTGGCCCCCCTCCACTCCTAAAATTCTGGGTTTACATTTTGGAAACAAAAATGTGTATAAAATGTGTTCCCACGTGACTTTGACTTTGTATTCCTAAATTATTCCTTTCATTTTTAAATTCACCTTTCTTTTGTTAGGTAGCATTAAAAAAAAAATAGTAATTCCAAATCAAAATATCTTGTTTAATTTTGGGTTGAAGGAATAAAATATTTTCTGTAGAACAGAAACAATTATCTTCCCTGTTATTTAAGTCAGATGTAAAACTTGAATCATTTGTTATTTACAAATCCTTTTGTTACCAGCTGAGATCTAGAGCCCCATCTCCTGGAGTCAGGTAATTATGTTGGAAGGTTGGTTTTATTGCTTTTGACATTTCTGACCCTTGTGATTTGGAAGAAGATCTTGAAAATGTGTTTTAAGCATAATGAACACTGTGACATCTGCCTGAGTCTCCACATATCCAGAAACAAAAGTTTAATGAAGAGTAATCTGTTCCAAGTTTATCAACACAATGCTAACTCCAAGGTTCACTTACAAGGTCACACCAGCATCACTCATAGAGAGCTTGCATAGGACTAGATGCCTTTATTCAAAAAGATTTAGTCTATTCCCTTGGTTGACCCACTAGGATACATCAGGAGGAAAAACCTATTCAACATGAGTAAGCCTGTTCCTCTATCCTATGGAATACCAAGACCATCCATTTACTGCTCAACATTCAATCCCAGTGCTGCTAAAGAAGAAAATAACTTCTTGCTGTTCCCTCCAAGGATTTGCATTCAAGTTTCTAGTTTACAGGGTATACCAACAGACATTGATTACAGTTCAGAGTCCAAAGAAGAGAAAATGACACTGAACAAGAGCTCTCATATTTTGTGTGGCTCCAATGATGACGAGGTAAAAGTCAGAAAAGTCAGCCTGTGCTACAGCCACAGACATGCAGTGCACTCAGTTTCAGTATGGCCGTCTACAGTGGTAGACTCAAAAGAGAACCATAGTCTGAGCCAGGACTGGTCCAGGGCCAAGATTATTTTCTCTCTATCATTGGTCTTTACACCCTTGAGCAACTTGGAGGTTTATCAGGACTCTGCCACTGCCTCTCTCAAGCAATTTACAGTTATTTACGAAGCCATGGCAACTTGATTGTCAGTCTGAGCTCTTCACTGTCATTTGGCCAAGCCAGGCAGATTTCACTTTCTCAATTGCAGTTCAGAAACCCATCTAGCTCAGCCACCTCTCATAATTTTGGTCATTCTTCCTCTAAACTGCCTCCACTTTGTGTCTCTCTCTTCCTGGCAGTGACCTGAAACCAAGCTGACTTCTTACCGCTTTTTCACAACAACATACCAGCTGGAAAGAGGTCTCTCCCGAGCACAGAGGTTGCTGTTTAGGATTTCTGAGCTCCATATTGTTCAATTCCCTGGTCTCCCACAGACTCACTATCCAGCTTTGGGCAATTAAAATCCATCTCTGATGCCTCAGGTCCCACTGTCAAAGGACAAGAGCAGTCCTTTTTCAAAATTTGTAGTGGTGCTTAAGTATGCAATGCACACTCAGCTGATCTCCTTACCAAAACAGCACACACACACACACACACACACACACAAAATCCACTCTTTTTTTACTTCCCACTAATACATTCTAAATAGAGCACAATTTGTCACAATTTGCAGATGAAGGGGTGCCATCCATATGTTCTGTTCACTGAGACTCTCCACGACCATCCATCACAGATCTATTGTGCCAGTTTCTTTGCTGCTGGGGTCCCCAAACCCTTCCAAGACAGGTCACATCAGGACTCTGCCTCTCTTTGAGTTTATTTATCCCTCTCTTGGATGTTCAGCTCTTCCTGAGTTTGTCCCTCCTTTTTAGTCCATTTCTCTTCCCCCTGCCAGTCTCATGATCCCCTGCAAGGCATTTCATGAAAAGCATTGTGTTCACACACTTTCTTCACAGCATCTTGCTCTGTTCAGGTGGGGAGTTAATGATTTCCCAAGGCAGTACTGTGGGTCTCGCCGTCCCCTTTGCTGACAAAGTATCCCTGAACTCCCCTAAGAGAACCTGAACTTCTCCCTTTGAGGGAATAGTGGGTTAGAAACCTCTCTGCTGGAGGGTCTTTCTGAGGTTTCCCACCTCCGGGTGTTCAGGGGGAGGCCAAAAGAAAAGAAAGCCAAGAGAGCCAAGAAAGCCAGAGCAGCTGCAGAGGCTGCTGCTGAACAAGGAGACAGTGGCTTGGCACACCCAGAGAGCTCACCAGAGGCAAAGCTAGAAGGCAGAAAGGCATTGGGGGTGGAAGAAGAGAGAAGTAGGATATTTAAAGGAGAATGTGAGGGCAGATGAGGTTAGAGATGATGGAAGCAGGGGAAATGTCAAGGTGGAAAGTGCTGCTTAAAGAGGAGAAAAGAAGGTGAAGGGGCCACAGGAGGGTAAAAGAACTATCTTCCCATTAGCCGCACCCATATTAGTAATTATAAACTTATCCATCTACCTACACCATGGCCCTTCCTCAGACAAAATGAACAGGACACTGAGAGTATTCCTATTCCAGACTCATAGAAACAACAGAAAAAATTCATTTAACCACTTACACATCACTGGACAGTTGCTCAGAAAGGCCCAAATACCCCTGGGATGTTACTTCCAGGCTGCATCAGGTGTTTTTTGAATCCCCAGATGCCTATAAGGTAACATCCTCATGGCAAAAGCAACAGGCAGCCATTTGGGGTCATGGTGTGCACTTTGCAAGATGTGTTTGGGTCAGGCTGGGCTGCTGAGAGGTCATGACAAGGAGTCCTTAGCACCCACCCTGAATGTAGAGATCAATCCTAAGCCTTCAGGCCCAGATTTTAGGCAAGTAGAAGAGCACAGAGCACTCAGGACTCACAGCAAGCAGCAGCTCCAGAGAACCAGATTAGGGACCCCCCTATCCACAGCACCATCCCAGGGGAGAAGCTGGGCACCTACTGCTGAGGGTCCCTGAAACAGTGGCACAGTCTGTCTGCCATTCAGTCCCTCAGCACTAAGAAGGAGGCAAAGTCTGTAAGAAAAAACAGTATTTTTAATTAAAACAGGCTCTATGTGGCTCTATTACTTCAAAATTCTTACTTCTGCCCCACAGGGTTTCTAGTTGGAGTCAGGCAGGTCATCTGCTGAGGGTGAGCAAAGGAGAGTGGCAGTCCCAGCTTGTCAATTTTGTGCAAAATGTAGGTGGTTTTACTCCATGGACTGTAACATCAATGAATGTGCAAGTGAATCCAGTTACTGGAAAGCCAGGACACTATCCATGCGTTTCTGATGTTTTGGGGAATGATGCTGTTTCAAAGATGATAGGATTGCATGCCAGCTGCTGGCCTTCCAGCACTTGGAAAGGAGCAGGGGACAAAGTTCCTGTTTATGCACAAGTGACTGAGTAACCAGCAATTTTGGTAAAGAAGCATTACACACTCCTAAAGAGCAGTCTTCCACTGGGAGGTTTTCAGTTTGTGGTCAGTTGTTGCAGTGTGAGACTCACAAGCTGCCATCCAATGTGCCTCAGGCTCTGGTCATGGCTGAGCAGCTCAGAGAAAGTCTCCCAGAAACAACAGGGAATCTGATTCCTGGCAAATGGGAAGCAGATTTGGGACAGGGATGTGACACACATGAGGAGTCACATTACAGATGCACATACAGGCACAAGAGTCAAGGAGCACTTAGCTAGAAAGGCATACTAAGGCTGGACATGTCACTGGGAGAGGACAGTGAAGGGAAAGATCTCTCTGCAATGAGTTCCTCCTGCACATCTGGACTCATCCAGTCACATGCTGTTACCCACAATATTACACTTTTTCTGTCTTCCCCATGGCTGCAAAATCTGGTTATTTTTCCCAATTTGCTGTTGTAGGGTTAATGTCGACCACAGGAGCTGAGACAAGCAGCATTGGCCCCTGTTCCTGAATGAAGAGAGAAAGGACAAGCCCACATTCATTTTGCTGAGGATCAGGAGCCTCAGCTATTCAGGGGGGCTGTTAGGATGAGTTTGGAATCCAGGGATATCAGAAGTTGGAGGCCCTGCCACACCAGTCAGGTGATAGCCACTCTGGTTGACCCTCATGGAGAAAAGAGCCCAGATGAGCATTGCTGAGCATCACCCATAACCTCAATAAAGGCTGAGATCCTGCAAGAGGGGTGCTGTTACATCAGGCCTTCCTTAAGGGCTCCTGAAGACAAGGGACTCTCAATGAGGTCATGTTGGGGAGCCAGGACTCCCATCTCAACCAATGCTAAGTCAAGGAGCTGGCAGTATTTTGGCCCTGTGGGTAGGGAACAAGGAGATGAGGAACACTGCTTGCCAAAAAGGAAGGAAGCTCACAGTGCAAAGGCAATCAGGTTTTTGCTGAAACAAAACTACCTCCCCCTACACTAAGAATCCTATCATTCCCCATCCACCATTTTATCAGTTTGATGATAAGCTCCAGGCTTATCTTCATTGGCACAAGTTCTCATTTGTTCTGAGGTAAAGCAGAGGGAATTCAGTGGCACTGAGGAAGGACGAATCTCATTTTCATGAGTGTCAGGCTACTCTCATCAGGTGATGCTGTGGCTGCAGCTTCCCTTGGCCTTGCTGTAGCCATCTTCTCATTCATGTTTCTTTCCTTTTCTATGGACATTTAAGGCAAAACTCAAAGATCCCCCTGGAGTCTTGGTTTCCAAAATGTCAAATCCCTGATACAATCCTCCTTTAAATGTTAATTTGAGAAAAAAAAAATTACATTTAAAAAATAAATCATCCAGAAGCTCCAGCATGAGCTCTGGCTCAAAGGATAAAGTTGCAAGAAGGTCTAGCTAGTGAAGAACAGGAAGGAGACAATCCTTTGTGGGCTGCACAGTGCTCAGGTACTAGAAAGTCTGCACAGGAACCAAAGACAAGTTTGGGTGAGAACCCAAGCCCAGTATCTGAGAAGAGATAGTTGCTGGTACAGTAGTCGCTTGAAGTCTAAATATCTAAGAAAAAAATGAATTCATCCCTCCATGCAGAAAATATCCCAGCTGATGTATCCAGCTCCATTGGCTTACAGCTTTCCTACATTTGCCCTGGAAATTTGCCAAGCAGTGTACACTGAATGTAATACTCTGCAGGTTTGTGACTGTTTTTCTTTCTTTTTCAAGATCCCGAGTCAGCGACAGGACTTTTTTCCCTTCATACTAATTTTTCCCAAAGGGCAGAGACAAAGTTATTCCTTATGTGAAGAAGTTGAGATCCCAAAAAGATTTTTGCCTTTGCATGCATGGCTTTACATGTCCCCCTTGCTCAGCTCTGAGAAGTGTTCTGCTTTATAAGAATAACATGGCGTGCAGATGCCTATAAATGGAAGATGAAATTGTTACTATTAAGCCCAGGCCCTGCCAAGGCAAACAAGTGCAGGGCAAACTGTGTGTGCAAAGGAAGGGAGCTGAGAAAACTTGAAGTCAGCTGAATCATAACTTCACTTTAATTTTAACATCACTTAAACTAGATAAACACAGCCATCTTATTAATAACAAAGCAAGCTCCTCAGTAGAGCTGTTGTTTGGAAAGCCAAGCCTGTGCACACGAGTGCAATGGGAAGAATGTTGCAGGAGAGACATGCCTTCCAAAGCTGTGTTTAAAATTTAAAATAGCTGGGATATCTGAGATGGAGCAACTTCGCAGACTTGAATAACATTTGATGTCTCTGTTGCAGTTCTCCAGGGTCCCGATCTCTGCAGGGCCAGGAGCTTTTCACAGCTGGGGCAAGAAGGGTGCAATGATGACAGCTGCTGCATGTCCACCAGCAATGCAGCTCCATTCTCTGTGGGATATTTGGACCCTCATATTGTGCAGAAGTGAGCAAGTTCTGGGGGCACACCATAGGGACAGTGTATAGCGCAGTCCTGTGCCCTGTTCGCTGTGTAGTGAAACAGAGAAAATACCACTTTGATAATTAGGAAGCAAAAGTGAAAAAGTTACAGGAACATCTGCAGGAGTTTTGAGACACACCGTGGCAGACAGCAGAGCACAGCAAAACAGTTTTACTGTTGTCTTGGAAGAGTGATTTGGTGCCTGTGGTGATCTGATAATCTCAGGGTGAGGAGTGAAAACACACTGGTACAAAGCTTGTTCTTTATTACTTCTGACATTTTGTAAAGGCAGACTGGCTCAGTAACTCCCGTAATATATAGCCCCTAAAGCAGCAATGCAATTCCTAATGCATTCCTGATGAAACTCCCCTGACTTCCATGGCCTTGTGTTAACACTGGATTTGGCCCTGTCAGTAAAGTACATTTAGAATTCCAAACTGAAAACTGCCTCTGGATTCCAGAGGGACTTGAAAAATTCCCAGAGCACTGGAGTGCAGCAGTGAGATTTATGTTTTTCCCTGACTTTTCACTACTCAGTAATACATTTGTATGGCCAAAATAAAGCCAGATCTGGCATCCTCCACTCCCAATTTCTCTTCCACCCACTGAACTAAATGACAGTGTAGACTGGAACAGTAATGCCCTAAGCCCCAGAAGAGCTTTCTGGGGGTATTTTCACAGTCTGTGGAAAGAATGCATACGTGGGTATTTGAAATAGAAAGGCTTGACGCTTTAGACCCCAGTTTGGAGAGCCACTGGTGACACAGGTTCTTGTGCAGAGGCACAGACAAAGCCAAAATAAGCATCTTCTGATATTTATTTGTAGGAAAGTAGCACCTCTGGTCTTCAAATGGACGAAGGACTTGGTTGTTATTGGGCACTTTTTTACCCACTGCCAAAATCTCTGCCAGCTTTGGAAAAGGGTGACTACTAAACAGATAAGACAAGCAGGCGGAAGGAGGAAAGAGGCACAAGGAAGGTCATACAAAGCCAAAGAACCCCAGAAAGGGTTCAAGGCTTCTCAGCAGCATGGCAAAATTGGCTGTTGTTGCCACAGTCCTACAGCAGGAACATGGGGAGGGGGAGCAGCAGAGGTGGAACCGGGAGTCAGGGGCAAGCTTAGAGCTCCTTCTGTTGCCTGGGCTTGAGCAGAGATGGAGGCTCCATTCCACTCACACTTCTTTTAGCCTCCTTCCTCACCTGGGCTAGAAGAAATCATGAAGTTTGGGTCCTACTGTTAGCAACAATCACATCTCCACAAGCTTTCATCAGTGTATTGAGAATGAAGGATGCTTTAACCCTGCTTGTGATAGGGTTTTGAGGCAGAGGTTTGCAGCAGAGCAGTATTTCTCACCCAATTATGCATGAAGCCTTGTCAAATGGGGAAAAGAATAAGAGGAACATGCAAGGGACAGTCTTCATTTTAGTAAGCTGTGAATGAAAAGTATTGTGGCCACACTGATAAAATGGTCTCTGGCGTTTCTCTTTTTGGAGTGATTGTC
Source organism: Xenops minutus (assembly GCA_035221455.1). Classification (NCBI taxonomy): domain Eukaryota; kingdom Metazoa; phylum Chordata; class Aves; order Passeriformes; family Furnariidae; genus Xenops; species Xenops minutus. Next base: position 14,549,845 of record JAWWEE010000162.1, on the reverse strand, counting down.
ATATTATCAAAGGTTAAAAAACCAAAATGAGCAGATCTCTGGAGGCTTTTCTCAGCTCATTTCTGTGACTCTATAATCTGAAAATTACTTAGTTTCTCTTTTTTTTTTTTTCCACTTTTGTATTGCTCTTTTCTGTCTATTGCTATTGTCTGGATGCATTCATGGGCAGCCTGTACCCAGCTGTTCTTGTGCCAACATTGTACTTGAATTAAATAACTCTATTTCCTCCTCAATATTTAGGGCCCTGATGTATCTGTGGCAGCCAGTCCTACCCTTTTCAGCCTTCATTTCATTAAACTCAACAAGCTGAGGTCCTCCTGTTGTTGTCTGCAATATGAATATGCTCTTCTCTGAGCTGTTGCAGCACCTTTTCTCTAGTCTTCCTCTTCCTTTAACATTGGAGAGATTATGATAGTTCTTCCAGGATTTGCTGCCCAGAAAATACTGTCTAAGGGAAAATTATCTAGTTGAAATTGGATGTAAGGGGTTATGGGAGCTGATGGGAAGGGGAATGCTATGGAAACAGCATTTCCTAGTAGAAGAACTGGCCACATATAAAAGGGATAATATTGCTGTCCTCCTTTATTTTGCACTGTGATTCAATGATTTGGATAGATAATCAAAGTTACTAACGAGGTCATTTCTTTAATCCCGGCCTGGTACTTCTCACCATAGTTTGTCCAGACCTCTGACTTCAAACTGGATGACAGCATCCTACTCTACCAAGACAGGTAATCTGTCCTGCAAACATTGCTGCCAGTATGAAGCTGCTACCCTTGGGCTCCACATGCTCTCCAGCAACCTATTCTGAGGCCAAATCATAGTTTCCAGCTACCTCTTTAGGTGTCTCCTGGCTAATGGCACCATCTGGTGAGGCACCCACCTTTCTCTCAGGTGACATTATCCCTTGGGAGCCAAAAGCTATAGTCCTCTCTGAGCTGCCAATGGAGAGTCAGAATATGAAGATTTACTTTGCACTGTGTCCTGAGTAGTAAATTCCTTATGGAAGACAAGATAAAGAGCACCACTGCTTGTAGGGCACAGAAGGCAAACATCTTGCTCCTATTCATCTGGGAAACAGTATAGCTGTGAAGGAGAAGAGTAGCAGGCTCAGTCCTGAAAGGTCACCATGCACTAAAAAAAAAAAAAAAAAAGAAAAAAAAGCTTTTTTTAAAGAGAAAGGGGTGTCTGACACTCCCGGAAGGATTTTATTGCTTGCATTTGTAAGACGCTAGGCATTTTTAATGATGTGTTAATGACTATATCCTACTCAGATGGGATTCATCACATTGCTCTTTCTCTGTTTAAAAATTTAGCATCTACTCTTAGCTGGTTATTTAGGATCCCCCTCTGCTGAAGGGCAGAAGATCTTTCTCTCTCCAAGAACATTCTCTACCACAGAGAGGATGCACTGCTATCCAGAGCTGTCAGCCTCTTTCCACACACTGTAGCAGCACATCCAAACTCCATCCCAGCTCACAATCGTCTCTGAAGCAATAGCCACTGTTTCCTGCCATGACCAGGGATGTGAAAAAATAATTTGAATTGTCCCAAAAGCAAAGTCAAAACTAGATTACGGGAATCCCATTGTTAGCACTGGTGAACAATAGATACACACAAACTGACAGGATCAGAAACACAGCCTATATTGTGTGTCACATATTGTTCTTCCTACCCTTTAAGATTCATATATTTGCAAACAACAGTAACCTCGGGGAAATATTTGGAACCTTTTTACCCTGTAAATTGCCTTTCCCATCCTCTAAAATGTGCTACTGAGTGTGTTCCACCCTCTGTTGCTGCTGTGAGCCAGATGAAATGGGCTGATTAAGGGCAAACGTCTGTGGGCATTAGGTGACAGGTGAACCAGGACTACTCAAAGGGCCCAGTGGTGTATCCAGCTCCTTGATGCTGAGAGAGAACCATTCCTGTGTGAAATCATGCACTTTTTACTCTCTATTACACTGGGCTACCAAACCTGGAAACCTTACAAATCTGAATGACTACTGAAGATGGCAGTCATTTCCATTACTTTGGGGAGGGACTGAAAGCACTGACTACTGTGACTGTTGCCTCTATTTTTGGTTCTTCAGTCCTCAATAAACAGGACTATAGAAAGGCAGAGCTAAATCAAGAGGCCTGGCTACTGCCCTCAGAGCCATTTGTGTCATTCATTGACTGATGCAGATAATCTTAAAATCTGATATCAGTTTTGACAAGTGCTATATATCCATGGTTGGCATGCTTTCCACCTCCTCTCCTCTCCTCTGCTGCTTAGAAACCCTTTTCTAATTTCTAGTTCCTAAGTTAATTCATTGCTGTATCTGAAGCTTTTTGTTCCTTTCTTTTATTTGTTTTTTTTTCTTTTTTTTTTTTTTTTTTTTTTTTTTTTCCTAAGCTCTATATAAATAACCCCCAGTAGTCTGGAGAGTTTGTTATCAGGGCTATAAGTTGCCCCCCATTAAAGGCTTTGAGAATCCCAAACTAAAGGCATTTGCTATTTTTCACAGGAAATGAGAATGAACCTTGTGGTTCAGATGTTGTTGTGACTCGGGTGTTGTGTTGGAAGACACCTTTTTGTATAACAACCATTTTGTCTGCAGCATTAGTCAGAGATAAACTTCTTTGTCCCAGAGCTCTGTTTTTTGGCACCACCTGACAATTGACTCAAGAATCAGTCAGTATTTCCACAATGATTAACCCAATGACTGTCAGCATTCACAGATCAGTGTTAAATATGGGAATACTTTGATTGCACAGATGCCAAGTGACCGTTGCTAATTAAATAAGAACATCTCTTGAAAGCCACCCTCCTGAGTGACCTTTGTGCTGTTGGGCAGCCTCAGAGGGTGAGCAGGAGGACTCTTACTTTTGGCTGTGCTACACAACACTTCAAACACTTCAAACACCAATTTCAAGGAAAGAGTTAAAAAAGTTGAGACACTTCAGTGCTGAAAAACTCTGAAAGAAATGCCATTTTCAAGGGAATTAATTTCTTGAAATACTGGATTTTGTTCAACTTTTAGCCATTTTTCTGTTCTTTTGAAGCCAATTTTCTTCTCTAGAAAAACTAACAGTTTTCATTTTTAGCTCCTCTGAAAGGCTTGGGTTTTTTGGTTTTGTTTTTTTCTTTTAGTCTTCTAAATATTTTCAAAAGGAAATGTGGAGCCAGAAAGTTATTTCAAACAAACAAACAAACAAACGAGAAAATAACAAAGTGCCTGATTATAAAATGAAACATTTCAGGTTTTCTACTTCTGCCACCCCTCCAGAAATTAAGAATAATGAAGTTTCTCTCTCTCCATGTTTTTCCATTAGAAAAACTTTCACCTGGGAAGTGTTTCTGGGAGTAATGTGCAGATTACAGGAGTGGCAGGGCAACTAGTCACAGTGGAAAGACAGTGAGCTGAGAAATTTGTCTCTTTAATTAATTTTTGTCTCTTCCTTTGCACTCAGGCAGACAGTGGAAGTATAATGCCAGGAAAAGACAAATATTCAGCATGAGAATTGATAAGAGCATGAGCATACCTTCTTATCTTTAGTGGCTTGCATCCTGCAAGAAGGGAAAACAGCTTTTCTCTTCCATGATTGTTTGTTGTTCAGTGTTAAGTGAGTCACTACACTGAATATGATGGAGCAAAACTTTCCTAATGTCCTGCAAGTCATGGAGAAACTCTGGGAAGAGGATGCAGTGATAACTGGCTCAGTCAGGAGAGGAAAGAATATGGTCCCCAGGCTCAGAGCACTGAAGCCATGAAGAGTCTGTTGAAAGAGAGGAAAAAAAGCAGGTCAGAATATGGACCTGCCACTCAGTGATGCAACTGTGACCTGGAATAACCGCATATATGGGTCCAGAAGATCACGGGATGTTTGTAAAATAGATCTTCTCCTCTTGTGTAAGCAAGAGGATAAAATTATCCTGGCAGCAGCTGTTGTTTCCCAGAATGAGGATCAAGGCTGGCTGTATTTAAATATTCCTCCAGTATTCAAGACATCAGGCTTTTCTGTCCCTATGATCCTGCTATTGCTGTCCTGTGCAAGTGGTCTCAAACATGCAGATATACACATTTCTGCCTAAGACAGTAGCTGTGATCGTGTGGCATAAGGTTCCTCTTACTGTCTTACACCATGTAAATCTGTTTCCTTATTCATTTCTGCATCATAAAAAGCAGTAGAAGGAAGAATGGGGAATCCAGAGAAAAGAAAGGAAGACAGAAGAGAAAAGCAGAGTAAGTCAAGGGACTTACAATCATAAAATATACCAAGTTGGAAATGACCCATCAGGATCATCAAGTCAAACTCCTGGCCCTACACGAGACACCCCAAGAATCACACCTTGTGTCTGAGAGCATTGTCCAAACACTTCTTGAACTCAGAATCACAGAATATTCTGAGCTGGAAGGGACCCACAAGGATGACTGCGTCCAGCTCTTAAATGAATGGTCTATACGGGGATCAATCTCACTATCTTGGTGTTACTAGCACCAAACTCTAACCAACTGACCTAATCTCAGGGTCTTGGTGCTGTGACCACTTCCCTGGGGAGCCTGTTCCAGTGCTCAGCCACTCTCTGGCTGAAAATCTTTTTCCTGATATCCAACTGAAACCTCCTCCAACTCAGCTTCATGCCATTTTCTCAAGTCCTGTCGTTGGTCACAAGAGTGAAGAGCTTGGTACCTTCCCTTCATTCCCCCTCATGAGGATGTTGAAGATCGCAATGAGGTCTTTGGCAAATATAACACCATCTTGAAGCATGGCCAGGATTTGAGCAACAGACAAGGTTGAAGCTCATTTACAAAGCTGGAAATTAAGTCCCATTTCCCGTTTTCAAAGAGGGCAAGGACTTTCCTGAAGTCTCTTTCCAAACTGTCCTCAGCAAGCTGAGTGTGGACAGATGCCATCAGCAAGGGTGGCAGACAGTCATTCAGATAGACAGGAGAGGAATGAGTGTGGTTGGATGAATAGATGTCTTGCCACATGACACCCTACAACCTGGCACCACCAGGGTTGACGAGAGAGCCGGAGCTACATGGGGTTCCCTGTCCAGCAGCTTGTGGCCTCTTGGAGGCTTGCTGCTCACCAGCTGGCTGCCATTCCTCACAACCTGTTCAACTTCATGTGGGTAGGTCACATGTGAGCTCAGCCAAGATAAGGCTTTCCATCCCTCTATGAAACCATGTTGTTCCCCCTTCCCCTTCCAAAGGACTCCACATATTTGAGGTTTTTACTTTCCTGGGCAAAGAAGAATGTGCGTAATAGATTTGCTACTGGCAGTGCTCACCATAAGTGTGGGTCTGCATCTGCTGCAAAAATAAATCAGACGTGACAGGGTGGTCGGGTGAGTATCTGACCAGAGCTTCAACAGTGCATTTAATTTACAAGCAGAGGGAAGGTTTAATATATCCGTTCCTCTGTAAATACACTCATGTGGCATCCCCCCACCTGTCTCCTGGGGAATCAGGCTCATTGCCACAGGCTGAGAAGCTGAGCCCAGGCTGATTTTACAGGGCACTGCAGCCAAGCATAGCTGTGAGCCTTACAATTTTGCACTAAGAGCCCCAGTTATCAATGGCTGAGGAGCAAGCAAACACCTGGCCGGCTGGGTTGCATTTATTGCAGTATAACAGTTTATTTGGATTGTAAAGAGATGTGCAACCAGTTGCTGGCTATTGTGGTTAAGATTCAGCAAGCTTTAAATTTTGGTCTCTCCATCAAGACCTGCCTTCTGCAGCATGCCATCTTCATCATCCAGACCCAGTGTACATTTTGTGTATCCCATCCTCCAGGCATTCTCCTGATGGCACACTCACAGCACCTCCTGATCCCATAACCCTTGCAAAGTTCCCCTCCATGAGGCTCAAGAAGAATAATATCATTTCCATCCTGTCCATAATATCACGTTGTAGTGGTTTGTGGATTTCTCCAGTGCCCAGGGCGGTGTCTCTGGAGTCATGACTCACTGCGGGTGGGAGCAGGAGACAGCAAGGGTGTCTGTCAGCAGTGGGAAAGCTCTGCCTCCCTCTCCCCACAGTTGCCTTCTGGGCGTATGGGAATAGTGCCCCCAAGTACGCCGTGTCTGGCCGGATTATCAAAGATCTTCGGCTGAGATCTTTTCACACGGTGCAAAGTGCCAGCCGCTGAACAGCTAACCTGATATTGAAGGACACATTGCGTTACAGCCTCTGAACTAGCTTTGTTTTAAAAGTTCTGCCTTTTGTCTGTAACTCTTCAATTTTCCGTCTCTTTTTACCTTCTCTGGGGCCGCTCTCTGCTTGCCTTTTTCAGCCCTTATTTCTCTTCTCCTGGTCAGACAGTTTCCCTCTTCGTGACATGACTATCAGGTTGTGGCTTCAGCTCACTGAACCTAAATTTTAGGCACCTCTACTAAACTGGTGATCTAAATTCCTATGGCTGATGGAGAAAGAGACACACTGGAAGCATGTCCTACCCTCTCATTTTTATCTGTTAGACTGGCAGAAATCCTCTCCTAAATTTGTCAATATATCTCCAGCAGCTATAGAGCAAGTTTAATTTATGTAAGCCACCCACTTTTTAGGTAATTGGGATATTGTCAGATCGCTCTTGCCCCTGTCTTCAGAGAAGCAAAAGTTGAATTTTATCCTGTAGCATCCTGGTGGTCTTTTAAAATAAGCACAAACACAGAGGAAACTTTCGGGTTTTTCTGTTTTTCAAAGAGAGGGGTTGATGTGACTGGGTCATTAGGAAGATTTAATGCCAGTATCAAAGTAGTGCTTTCTACCTATGATTTGCATCAAACTATTGTTCAGTTCACCTGTATCTAATTAGTATGAGCTGCCATCAGTACATGACAGCTGCTCTCTTGCTTTGTTTATAGTGTTTTGCAGAGTCAAAGCTATGAATCTGCACTGCTTCCTGGAAAAATCAGCCTCCCTCCACCACTCTGGACCCTCAACACAGCCAGGAACCTTGCATAAGGTCTCATCAGTGGCTTAGAGTTGCACACCTCATTGTCAGAGGCTCTTGAAGGCTTTTAAAATGTGGTATGCAAAGGAATCACTTCTGGGACTTGAATACAAATTCACCAGAGCATGATGAGATTCTTGTTCTGATGCAGACTTAGGGCATGGTGTGTGGAGTGGATGAGGATGATTCTGTTCATTTGGGCCCAAAGGTGTTTTCATTACCCTCCTAACATGCAGATCAGATAAAGTTTTTTTAGCATCGCACAGGAGTGTCACCTAACCCTATCAGGAAGGAGAGAAAGAAGTGCTAATTCCCCTTTAAGCCAGTATGAAATCTGTATTTCTAAGATCAAATGTTCAAAAGCATGACTTCTGCCACAGAAATCCGTAATTAAACTTTAAATCACAAGCAATTATATAACATGAAGAAGTATGAAAGGGACCGTTTCATATCAAGTTTTTTAGTATAAGAAATAAAACTTTCTAACTCTTAGGCAAATTCCAAAAGTTAAGGAGCTCCTTATTTATCTAAAAGAGTGATGATATGCAAGCATCTGACACCAAGAACAGGCCTTTTTGAAAAAAAATACAGTTTGTCAGGGTGGTGTGGGGCCAGTTTTACTGAAGAAATTTGATGGGAGGATGAAATTCTTCCATTCTCCCCATCCCCCCAGCTCAAACCTGGAGATTGAAATGTGAACATAGATCAACTTAAATCATAGCTTCAGGCTCTGGGATTTTGGCCCATTCACTGCCAACTGTTAATATCAAAGCATGAAGAGTTTTACATGCAGAGCAATAACTTTTTACTCAGCTAACGCCCTTTTCTCTGACTGCAGCTAGAAATGTTACTGAGATGTGACAGAGCTGGGTGGAGATTTGGCCACTCCTGGACCCTTGCCTTGTCTTCTCCTCACCACCACTGCTGACTATCTCTGCCAAAAGGCCAGCATTGGCAGCTCTGCAATCACACCCAAGAAGAGTTTCCTCAGAATAGCCTGGGTTGATTTCTGGAGCAGTTAATAAGCAATTGAGTTGGTGGGTTGGGAAGGAAATGGAGGGAACAGAGATGAACAGCTGGAGAATAGTAACTTTCTCAGGGGATGGCTGCCACTGGAACAGCACATCAGATCACAGATTTGCTGCCAAGCATCTGTTTTCTTCCTACCTCCTGATGTGGTCCAGCTTCTTTGTTTTGACTCTGCTCCCTCCTTCATTTTCTGACATTGTGTTTCTCAAATCCTTATGCATCCTCCTGGTTACAGAAAGGACTCAGCAATCCAGAGGCCCTGGCAGTGTATTTGAGAATTGCCCCCCATCCCCTTGTGTGTTGTTCTGCCTAACAATGTCATGCCAAACAGGCTTAATCAAGCTCCCCAAACTAGTCAGATCTCCAGGGAGTCCAAATTTGTATATTTTCTTAGGCAGAGTAATATCACACAGAGTATTGAATGACAGTTAAAAACCACATCTGGATCTTGCTCTATTATAATACATCCATAGCCCTAAGGGAAGCAGTGTGGTTTAGTGATTCATGAAACCTGGGTTTTATTCCCAGCTCCTCCACTGCCTCCTTGGGTGACCTTAAATAAGTTATTTCACTGCCCTGTTTTTTGATTTTGGCATCTGTGAAAATGGGTGGAATGATGCTGTCTCCTGCCCAAAGCCCTTTGATAGTCTCTTAAGGCAAGAGCCAAGCACTATTGCTCAGCCTTACGAGACATTTCCATGTGGCATTTAATGCAGGGAGATGGTGTGCCCCACATCTTTCCTCCACAGATTAGTGCACCTCTGCAGACTCCATGAGACTCTCCCACATCTCTCTGTCACCACTGCAACCAACACAGTCAGAGAGGTGACCCTGTTCCTGCTGCATGAGACCCATGAGCAGGAGGCATACCAGAGCATATGGGATTGTGCCGTTCAGCTTGTCCTGTTAGGAAACACCATGTTCAGTGGCAGCCCTATCATTTCTCCTGCTGTGATAGGCATGTATGTAATGACCTGCCTTGGTGGATTACATGTGTCAGCAGGGACAGAAGCAGAGAGATTTGTGCAGGCTGAAGGTCCCAAACTGCCTTTCCTTCTGCACAAAAAACCTCATAGGAAAAAAAGAAGAGTACCTGTGACAAAAAAGAAAAATGGTGTTCTGCAGAGAGGAGGTGAACACACCCAGCCCCTGCACAGGACAGTATGATGTAGTCATTCTCCCCCTGAGTGTTCCATGGATCATCCAGCTGAGTTTTACTGAGACACAAACAGTTAAGCTCCCAAAGAGCACAAAATGACAAGCCCTGCTTTTCCTTTGAGAAATATTCCCATATTCCACAGGTTACAATCCACTAGATAACAACCTTGAGCTGAATGTTATCACGGCTGAGATTCCCCACTGCAGCAACATACAAGATACTTTTTTGGTTTACAACCCACTGAAAAAAAAAAAAAAAAAAAAGACCCAAACAGCAAAATAAAGTGAAGGTTCACAGCTCTGACAAAGCCTTTCAGTGGGAATCTGGGACGCTTTTCAAGTGTTACCGACCGCTTTATTTTCCCATGGCTCTTTCCAAGATAATAATTGCTCCGCAGATGTTTCCCTCAGGACAGTGAGATGTTCAGGTACCGGGGCAAAAGCTGAGGCTTTGGGCTATCGTTCACAAGGCTACTGTTACGTGCTGTGTTCTTGCAGAGTGCAGCCTTTTCCCATCACAGAATTTCTTAGGCGTCTAGTTTATCAGAAACACTGTAAATTTGAGCCCTCTGGCTAATTGTGCCTGATTTATGTGAATGACGCGTTTGTGTCTGTATGCAACATGAATAAGAAAAGGGAAGGTGCTTTATTTCTGCCACACACGATAACTTGCACATACCGAAAAGCACAACTCTAAAATATGTTACTCAGCACTTTGGGAAGACATCTGAGAAGATTTGAGCTTCCGGCTTTTGACACATTACCAGCTTTTTTACAAGTCCTGCAAACCAAAAATTCAATGTTTTATGTTTAGTTTCCCACTGTGCTTGTGCTTTTCTCTGTCCTTAAACTGGCAGGAGCAGTGTGGACTCTTCCTTTTCCTGAGGACAGAGTACCACCTTAGGAAGAAGGGACTTTACTCAACACCCCCACTGTCACAGCAAAGGTGGTAGTTATCTTCCTTCTCAGTAACGCTGCCATCTCTGCCTCCTTCATTTAAAAATAGGTCCCATTAAGCAAATTACTTGGGCCTTGAGAGCAACCATCCCCTTGTGATAATTTGAGCTCTGTAAAAATCAGCCCCAGAGGCACTCACTGAGTCACGTATTGTGGACACTGTTTATGACTGCTTGTGATGGGTATGGTTATACAAACTCAGGTGATGGGAGCAGTTCATATTTGTGGAGCCTGTGCTGGGCATTGGACTGCTAGGTTTTGTCTTGGTGGGCCACCCAGGGAAGATGTTGGAGGTGCTCGCCACAATCCTGCCAAGAGATGGGGTATGGACTAAATCATCCTCCAAGGAGCAGGGATGGCACGTTTGGGTACCAAGTTAAATCCAAGTAGGTGAATCACACTGAAGTGGGTTGGACATAAGCCTAAAGAGAATCAAAGGAGAAGCTGCTTCATAGCACATTTATATCCCATGAGACAGAAAAATCACCCACTTAAAGGAACTGATGGCACAAGGCTATTTCCTTCTTGCTTGCAAGTCTTTTTACAAAACACTGGCTTTATCTAACTTGAAAAGACACGGCCCAGAGATGCAAATTATCAGAATTCCTCTGTAGGAACAGAAAAGGCGACTTCCCACCATCCACCCTCTCCAGAAAGGATGACCATCCAATAGCTCCTCAAAACCTGACCAGAAGGTCATTCTGATCATCAAGAACTCTTCCCAGATGGTAGCTTTTATGCAGGAGCTATGAAATTACAAGGAACAGCTTGTTGTCTTTCCTCTGCCCCCTGTAGGTCCAGCCAGCCTGTAAGTCACACGCTTCCAGACACAAGAGAGGTTCTCTTTTCTCTGCTAGGCACAGAGGAAAGAAGGGAGTGAGAAACCCTGAATGCAGCTGCAAAACTTGGCTGTGACTTGGTTGCGCAGAATGTTGAGCATTATGGAGGTCTGGCCAGGCAGGGATTTGTATAGAGTTAAAAGAAAATTGTGCTCTGCCTTACACTGCTCATTTAAACTGGTGTTTCTTTGCTTCTCTCCCACATAACAATGGAGGGATATTTTCTGCCTAGTCACAATCACACACACACACACACACACACACACACACACAGACCAACTTGGAAAAGAAGCCAGATATATCACTTTGGATCCTATCGAACAGTCTCCTAGAAATAGAAAGCCAACAAGAGAAAACACTTGGTCACTGCCTGATTCCAGTACCTCTTTCTGAGCTGAGCCCTTTGGAGCCAAAACGGTCACTGTAATGTCAGGACACTGGATTTCATAAAATCTGAATTCATTGCAAAGAGCCCTGCATGGCAAAGGCAGTCAGTCCCATACCCCATCTGAGGGAGTCATCTTTGATGTGCAAAGTTTCCTGAGGTGATGCCAAGAGCCTGTACCACTGCCATGGCAATGCTCTTGCACCATAGAAAAGAGCAGTAACTGTTTTCCATGCAAGCCTCTGTTCCCAGAAGCTCGACTGTGCTGAGTATCACTGGCTATGGCCTGACTGTACACAGGGAGTGGACATATCTGGGTTTGGCACTAGTCCTTTTCTAGAGGACAAACAGGCTAAAAAATCTAGTAGCTCTACCTTTGTCTCCCAATGCACTGAGATTCAACTTGGAGTAGCAGTTTGAGGGATCTCTTTAAAACTCAGCACAGACTCACATTCCTGGAGAAGCTGCCCAAATTAGCCATGCTGGACTAGATTCCCAGTGGCATCTACTTTATGAGGAAGCATAAAACTCTCGTTCCTTCCCATTGCACAATCTTGCAGGATAGGGAGAAGGCAAGGGGAACACCTTCCCCCAAACAATCAGCTAATTAATTATCACATGCCTGGGTGTAATGCTTTCAGCAAAGCCTTGTCTGTGAGCTGATTAGTATCATTAGCTGGTGCCCTAAGGATTTTGATTACCCTTCTTGTTCTGATTATACAGGAACAGCCAGGCAAATGCTTTCACAGGTCATAAAATTATATCAGTTCTTCTTAAAGCCCATCTACAGTCCTTAGCTCTCTGACCTGCTGTGCTAATGAGTCACCATGCATTGCCTGAAAACGATCCTTCTTACTAGCTAACACCTGCCATTAGGTGACCTGGCGTGCAAGTATAGAAAAATTACAGCCTTTTATGATGTTAAGCTACTTCTGTAGATTTACATATGGGTTAGTAGTAGATGTGGTCTAACAGAGGAGGCATATTTACCTGGGTCATCTTCTACAGAAGCAGTTCCCTTTCCCAGATTCTTCAGTGACCCCTAACCAGGTTGTGTAGAAAGAGCTTTACTTCCTGCACAGACTCATCTATATTATTATTCTAGTTTCTGTGGACATGTTTGATCTGAACCCCTTAGATCTCCCTTCCAACAGCCAACATAACCCTGGACTCAAGGTTCTTCAAGATCAATGGAGGGAAGAGAAAGGACGTGGCATCTCCTGCAAAGCATCCCATGATCTCTCAGGTCTTCCCTCTGCACTGGAACGTGTCCCAGTGGGTCTGCCCCTTCCACTTTTGCCCTGCATTATTAAGGGTAAAAGGCACAAAAACCTGTTGACTGCACACAGAGTTTTCCTGTGATGTGACTTGTACTAGCAGAAGTCACATTTCATACCCATGTGCTCAAACATTATGTGAAAGCAAACATTTATCTGCAAGAATTATGACACTGGTGCTTTATATGCTCACTCTACTTCAGACTGGAGCTCGGTGCTTGTGAAAACAAGTATAATTAGCTGTGTCACTCAGCTCAAGATAAAACTTGATAAAACCCACTTTCAAATAAGGTGCCAATCAAACAAATGCAAAATAACAGCGAGCCATCCTTTCTTCACAGCTAGTTTAATAGCATGAATTAATAACCACAAATCACTTAGTTCAAGGGAGTGCTTCTGTAATAATTAAGGACACAAACAGTCAAGAGCAACACTTTCACCTCTCTGTGGGCAGCTGCTTTTTGTGCTGCATCACAGAGGGTGGTAGAATGAGGAAAAAGGACTTGCAAGCACAAGAACAATGTCATAGAAAGAAAGGAGATGGAAAAAGGTCAAGGGCACAGTACTGTCTCAGTTCTGACAGAGAAATGTGAAAGGGGCCATGGTCAGTAGCTTGGTGCCCTTTTGACTGCAAGATAGAACTAAAATAACTTATAGTGAATGCAAACGAAAATTAATTCTAAGCAGGCGTGTTTTCAGTTCTCTGTGATAAGGTCCGCCATATGCATCTACAGTGTTTGATACAAGAGTAGGAAGGACTCTATAAAATCCTAGAAGTGCTTTTCAACCCACAGAATCAGAAACGTTGTCCAAGGAGCTGAAAAAACAATAGATCAGTATATTGCCAAACTGCGCAAAATGGCTGATTCATGCAATTATCAGAGCCACTATCACCAAGCAGAACAATATGCCCAAATTGAAAAGGAATGTTAGAAAGACATGGGAAGACTCAACTGAACCAGTCACATGCCAGTTTCAAAATCAGGGCTGGAAGGAAGCCGGGAATGCATTGTACAAGACAAAAATTTACAGATGTCCTCATGCATCTTCCTGTCAAGCTGAGTGGGCACCCAGAGCAAAGGCCCAGCTGCCTCTGGAGAGAGGAGCTCTTCAGGCAAGCTGACCTGACACCCTGCGTAGTCTAATACGCAGATGAGGTGCAGGCTGGAATGTGGTCTTATGGAGTTTCTCAAGAGTAGGAGCCAGGATCCAGGATTGATGAAACTGCCTGGCCCTTTTGCAGCACCCAGCACAAGACAAAACAATGAAGAACCTCAGCCAGTAGTCAGCAGGCAATGAAAGCCCATTTCACATGCTCTATGTTCATGCTTTATCAAGGAATGGCTTTCAGGTAATGTTCCACCAGAATATTGCTACTGTCAGGCACAAGGTGAATTTCCTACATTTAATAAACTAAATTACACTAAATTAAATGTTAAAATTGCTAACACACTATCACAGAAACAGGCAAAATCCAATAAAAATGTTAGGTCAGTCATTCTGAAGTTTCTTCTGTGGCCTTGATAGTATCCACAATCACTAATCTTAATGCACACTTCGGACTAGTATCACCTATACCCATCTGTGATACTAGTCCAAGCACTGTTAGAGCCCAAACAAAGGTGTAATAGGGAAAGAAGCATCTGACTGAGAATCAAAATCTCAACGTTGGACTAGTGCACAGATCCCTGGTCAGGATTCAGTTAGTTCCTCAAAATAAATCATGTGTCCAAAGAGGAAGAAACATCACTGGGAAACATAAATCCTTGCTTGTGGAACAGGCTAGTTAGTGGCCACGGACTTCACTGCTGCCAAACACCAAGAACTGTGCTAGAGCAGAAACTACAAGCTCATTAGAAAGAACAGAAAGGGAGACTACCTGTGTGGACCCTGATGCTTGTGCTTGCTCTTATTCTACCACTCCTCGGCATTTTTGAGAACACAATTCACAACATCAAAGAGAGAACAGATTCATGGGTTCACAAGACAGACATTCATTAAATCTCCATCCCACCTGTGTAGTGTTAAGATTGGAAGAGGAACCTCCCAAATCCTGCTTCCTATTAGCACATGAGGTTCATTACAGAATCATAGAATACTCTGAGTTGGAAGGGACCCACAAGGGGGGTCCTCATTGAGGCTCTGTAGTTCTGTAGACTTTAAAAGGATTGCTAGTGTATTAACTATATGGACAAAGCATATAAGATACATTTTGCTATGTCTTATAAACAAGACAAAAAGGCTGTTAAAATGGATTGAGGTATAAATAGGAGGGAAGGTGCAATACTGAAGGATAAGGAGTGAAGAGCTCATTACTCCTTGAATTTGTTTATTGTGGAAGGATGGATATCACATTCAGCAATGACTTGTTCCTCTTTCTTCCTGTCCTGGAAGAAAAAATATCCAATGCATGTGACCAAACCTGGTTCTCTTTAGCTGCAAGCCTTCTGAGGTCCTGGAGCAGAGCAGGGCAATATTTCATGGTTTCACAATGCAATAGCAAGCCACAATCCTTGTCATCACCTGTCCTGACTTACTTGGTCATGTGGCCTGCCCAGTTTCTGAACAAAAGCTGATTTGTCTGTGATGCAGCTATTTTTAAGAACAAGTACCAACCGATTGCTCACAAAGCCTTCATTATTTAATTCTGCAGTGAGGGCTTTGCAGACGTGAAAATGCTTTTATATGTTGCACATAGCCGTGAGCCTGTATATTTTCTCTTTTTGTTTGCAGAGTAAAAGTTGGAACAAAGATAGCAGGACTAAACCAAAGCCCCTTTTCTTTGCTGATAATCCTCTTGGACCCACTCCAATTCTGTGTCATCGAGTAACTCTTTCCTCTCTTGCAAAGTTTGAATCCACTGCCTAGCATTCATTTTCTTGAAGAAACAAAGAAACACTGCATACTCTGTAAACAGCTGATCTGTACATAGACAGCTTGGCTGGCATCACCAACACCTTTTCCTATATTTGGGGTTTTTCTTAAATAATGGGAGTCAAATACTTCATAAACCAGTTCAAGTTCCACAGAGCCATATGTTTCTAGACGAGTGAACTTCTGCTGCAAAGGAAGAATCAGCACTTGTTATTTAAATATTAAATAATGGTGTTTCCAGGGCTACTAAGAAAGGAC
This sequence comes from Xenops minutus, assembly GCA_035221455.1. Lineage (NCBI taxonomy): Eukaryota > Metazoa > Chordata > Aves > Passeriformes > Furnariidae > Xenops > Xenops minutus. The sequence goes on along the minus strand of JAWWEE010000162.1, from coordinate 14,534,123 downwards.
ATTTTTATCTTTGGTGTTTTAAGGGAATAAGTGGCATCAGGAGGTTTATTCTATAGAAGTTTTGTAGCCTCACATTTTTTCCTTGACTTGGATCAGGACAGCATCAGACAAAAAAATATTTCCTATCAAATAAAATTCTGAGGTATGGGTCTCAAGTATCTTTTCAGAGTAGTTAAAGTATTCCACTTCTAAGGAAAAAAAAATGGATCTTATTTTCTGTACTTTTGATATTCGTCTTATAATGTTTATTATAAAAATAAAAGCTTTTTGGTTTTAAATGAACATCTAAAAATTTATTTTCTAACCAGAAAATGTTAGCTTTACCAAAAACTTATCTTGAAATAGACATTGATCAAAATCCATGTGTGTGTCTGGAGGTTTTTCTCTTTCCATACATCATTTTATGAGAGAAAATATGTTTCCTTGGGAAATTTCCAAAACACTTTTATTCATGATGTTGTCTGTTTGTGGAGCTTCTGAATACCAGTCTCCTAAAATCAGGAGACATGTTCTTAAGAAAAGGAGAAAAACAAATTATTGTGCATTTCATGTCTACAAAACTAATCCACCCAGTAGCCGCAATTTGATTTACTCATGTCCTCCATATTTTTTAAACATGAGCTTATGCTGGGTTGTATGGCAGACAAATGAGAGCAGTGCATTCCTTGGGCAGACTCAGTAAGTCTCCCACTAGCTCATATGGGCAATGTGGAGATGATAAGCATGCAAGCAAGGTATTCCATATATTTTGCTACCTATGGTTTCCTCCTAAATCCTTTTTGCACTATGGCAATTCCTGAGTCTAAGTTTCTTCATATAATGCTAGAAGCATTCAACAAGGTTGTACAAAACCCAGGCAGGTGTATTCACACAAGGTGAGTCACAGCTCTGGGTGTCGTATGGATTTAACTTGCAAGGGATTCACTTCTGAGTTGAGCCTCACTTCGTGAGACAGCAGGAGCTGCAGCAGAGCAAGGAGCTTATGGAGAAGGATCAGTGTAATAAACCAGTTAGATCACCAGCACCAGCTGTCAAACAAGGCTATGATGTTTCCTCTACCACCCAGCAAACCCTACAGGACCACAGATTTTGATAGTGGCCCTGTTCCACAAAGGGTAGATTATCTGCCAGCACCAACCCTTGAGGAATCACAGCTGGCCCCTGGGCTGGCTCTCTTCTCAAAAACCTAGACATTTCATGCCGAAGCTTGCCAACCAGAGAGAAACATAAGAACCAGACTCAAAAGGAATAAAAAAGCCCTCCTGATTAGGTCATTCCCCCTCACCTATGCTGAACAGATCGGGATCTGTTGGTCCTCCTATATTTCATGGAAGCCAACTTTTTGTTGAGGTTTTTTTTTAAGAACATGCACCAACCAATTGCTCACAAAGCATCCTTTCTTTAGTTCTACAACAGGGGCTTTGCGGAAATGAAAATGCTTTTATATTTTGCACAAAGCCAAGAACCCATATATACCTCCCTTTGTATTCAGAGGGAAACTTGGAAGAAAGAGAATAGGAGTAAATCAAAGCCTTTTCTTTTTTTTTTTTTTTTTCTTTTTTTTCCCCCTTTTTTTTTTTTTTTGCATTTGCCAGCACTCTTGGGTCTGACCCAGGCTCTTGTTTCTGTGCTCTCTGGACAGCCATGAAAAGCCATAGGGTTACATGTGAATTATTCATGGTTCAACTGGTTTTGATGGTTGAGCTCTAAGTGCAATGGCAATGTGAGGAAGGATCATGCAGAGAGCAAGAGAGAGTCCCTCCTAACATAGCTACCTGCTGTTCTTCCCTGGGGACTGCTACTATACTAGAAAAAAATTATAACAAGAATGAATGGAGGGGAATTGGTTTGAAGACCAGATTGTGCCTGTCTTGCAAGTGGGATGACAAAGTCTACATGGAATCCTGGGATAATCTAAAAGACAAATGTCCACTGCTGCAGCTATGTAAACACCACAGGAAATGTGTCAAGAGATAGCACTGCCCAACATATCAGTTGTAAAACATTTCCATTTTTAATTCAAAAAAGGTTATAGAGGCCATGAATCTAAGGAGCAGAGACAGTTCTAGCCCTGACCCATAGTGCGTCACTGGTCACAGCAGGGAGAAATAAAATCCCTGCAACATGGGAGAGTACTGTGTTGAATCTGGAGCTTCTCTCTCTCCCTAGAAAAAGAGATTCTTAACTGAGGACTCGGGTGTCTCACAGAGGATTTGCTGCAGACCCAGCCGCCATGCCCGTTCAGTGACTCATTTGAAAACAACCATTTTCTGAGAGTCTTTGTTTATGGATATTTGAGCAAATAAATGTCAGCTCCTCCTCTCTGGTTATTAATGATGCAGTTGCTCAGCTTTGTCTGCACAAATTCTGCATCCTTATCTGGTGCCTCATCTCAGACACAAACTGAATGACCGAGATAAGCCATGTGCATCTCCTGTACTGCAGCACCATCAGCAATAGCTAATCTCCTCTGGGATCACCAACCAAGCTTTACCTGCAGGGGATCCATGGGGGTGGATATTATAACAAGAGCTGTCATCTCTTTGTGTCCAGATACCTCCTCCTGAAACTCAGAGAAGGGGTTTTTTCTTAGACAGTCCTGTCTAAAAAAAACAGGATTAAGATGCCCTCTGAGGGACTGGTCTAGACAACCTACTGGGCAGTCAGCTCAAGAAATTAAGGATCTTCGGGGTCTCCTTTCTCCTCATAACATAATTTTCATAAGTGTTGGGGTATAGATTACTGAAGATTTTGTACACAAAGAATATAGCAAAGCAGGCTGTATTACATTTTTTTAACAGAATAATGCCAATTCATTTCAAATTAGACTGTTGGAAATAAAAAGTGAATGCTACCAAATTTTGCTTTGAAAGTCTTAATTGCCAAAAGTATGTGTTCTAGGTTTTCTTTTTATTTAAAATACATTTCTATTTTCAGCTGAAAACTCTAGAATAATTTCATTTAAAGATTAAAATGTAAACAAAGCTTTTCAAAAAACCTGATTTATTGATGTAACTTTTTTAGTTTTTCTGCCTAAAGGAATTTTTCATGTCCCTTTATTTTTGCCAATTTTTTAGAAGAAAAATTAAAAAAAAAATCTCAAAGTCCTTAAGAAGAGTTTCTTTCATAGTCATGTATTTGTCTATCAAAGGCGAAGAAACAGTTTTGACTCTGTCTGATAAGTGCAATGACAGTGATGGAAAATAGACTGTAGTAACACTGTATCTATTAATACGGTCTCTGTCTCATTTTCAGCCAATTTAGTGGGGTTTTTAAAGCATGACTTATGTCTGTAATAACCTAATCTTTAATTCTATTCATACAGTTGTACAAACAAAAATTGACACTTTCCAATTTTCAGTGATTCATCTGACTTAAAATGCAGCTCTCTGTGCATGTGTGGTATACTGGGGAAAGCCAATAGACCTGTACCAGCCACCATCCTTTCTCTCCCTTGTACCTTTCACCTCTTATGAGCTGGAATTCAGTCACTCATTCTTCTTTCTACACTTCCAATTGCTGTAGCAAAGAAATGGGCATAAAAATGATTTCATTGTTTTGGAGCCAGAGACCTGGGTTGTCCATAATTTCCTGGCTCTCAAGCTAGGACACTACAGCCTCAACCTTTATTGGTCCCAAAATGCTCATGAAACTTCCTATAGTCCCTGTTTCCAGACAGAACTAAGGACTGTCTTTTGTCTGAGATACTCATATAGACTTATTGCCAAATTGTCTGTGTGTCTCACAGTCCTCCCTCTATTTATTTTCCCAGTATCACTGGGAAAACACTTGTTTGCTAAGAATCAGACAGATGGAGGGTCTTCCCAAGCCCAGATCTTTCTTAGGTACCTGACATTTATTCAAGTGGAAAAATCCCACTGATTTCCATGAAAGCAAAGCTGTTAAGTACACTGGGGACCACAGATACTGGCACATAATTATGGCAGCTTAGCAAGTTACTACTTCTTCCTCTGAGGTTTAAAGTAACCCTTTTCACCTCATGGTGAAGACCAGGTCAAACACTTTTGGGTGCATCAAGTGACAGGCAATGACTCCATTCCCTTAGGACATATGAAAGTTTAAGAACATTTATAAGAGAAAGGACATGTAATCATTCAGGAGAAAAAACTAATTTATAGGCCTGCTTGTGTAGTTTTACTATTTTGCTTTTCATCACAGTTCATTAGAAGTCAGGCAGGACTTTATGTTCAGCATTTGGGGTTTTTTTCTCCTCTTTTGCTTACTGGCTTGCATGTATGGGACCGCACATGTAAGCCTGGGAACAGGGTATTCATTTGGGGTTTAATTCCCAGCCATTTGGGGGCCACCTTTCTATGAATCAGTTTTCAAACACTCTTCTAAGTGACTTATCCAGGATCACATACCAGCAGGACCCTCATCGGCATCATATTATCATAGAGGCTATACCAATAGCATCAGGACTGAAAAATCTTTCCTGTCATTGCTCTGATGCCTTTCATGCTGGCTTCCCAAAAGCTCAAAAACTATGATGCACTTCAAAAATAATTTGTGATAAGAGGTAAAAACATACACATAAAGGGAATTCACTGTTGCAAAAACCTTGGGAAAGGTGACAGTAGCTAAGATTGCCTCCAAGCTGATGAGAGTTTCCCCTTTGGGCTAGCAGTTCAGGGTTCTCAGTCATATTGCTCTTCAGATTAAGGTTAGATACTGAAAGGCTTATGGGTCCCAGATGCTTCTCTGTCCCTCAGCTAGAACACCAATACCCTTTGGCAAAGGTACAGAATGATCCACTGTGGGCAGTAACTCTAAGGTTTACATGAGGCAGATAAATCTGCCTGATTTAATTAGCTCAGTTCTTGCTCACAGTTTCAGTGTAGACACAAAACAAGATAAACCCAATGTGTCTGTTTTAGTCAGTGATAGGAATTTAATTCTGTTATTCTGTTATCTACAAAGGCAAATGATAGATAGACTAGATAGATAGATAGATAGATAGATAGATAGATAGATAGATAGATAGATAGATAGATAGACAGACAGATATATGGAACAGCCTGAAGCGATTCTAATGATAAATCTATTTATTTTACTGTATTTATATGGGATAATCTTCTTGGCTGAAAAATGCCCTCAAAAAAAGTCCCTGCGGCGTCAGTTTGCACAAACAAAGACAAAGCAGCAACAAACAAATAACTCCATCTCACATGCTACATGGGACATGAAACACATGGCAGGCACTTTGCCCTTGAAATGTCTCCAGAAAAATTTTTACCAGAGGCAGTTTTGAAGGTGTTGCTCCATGCTTGTTAGGGGATCCACATGCACATGCCTACATTCTGAGGTGAGAAGAAATATGTTTGTAAAGTTGCACTACAAAACAGCAAAGAAGTTGCTATAAAATCAGTTCTGGCATCATGCTTGGATTAATTTATTTGCTAAATCTGAGTAACCACTTATATTTTTTAAGAGCATGTTTATTCAGATGGAAATAGATATAGAAGGCAGAAAAATTCTAAGCTCTCTTTCTGGGGAATCTGCTTCAGTGTATTCACACAGAATAGCCTTTGTGGGATGAAAAAAGTTTTGGAAATAGTGCCAACAAAAGATTAGGGGCAAAGGAAGGGTCACACTTTCCTGAATCATCCTTTATCATCAGAGACAAGATACTGATAGAGCTGAGCCTTGGCAAGTTCTTGTCTGACCTCTAATACTTCTGTCACAAGAGTATTTTAAGTTTCTGGACAAAGATATCTTCTCTGGGTTTTGCCCTCCCTCTCTTATCCAGGAGGACCTGAAACAAGATAGTCAGCAGGGAGACACTCACTTGAAACCTAGGCAGCAGCCAACTGCCTAAATCATTTTAGACCCTCTAAGGTATCCTCAGCACCCTCATGGCCTGCCAGATACACCCCACTCTCCTCATTCTGCATGTCCAACAGATGCCAGGTGGGACACTCTACCGGTCCTAAAATGTCACTGCTTTTTTTGTCTAGGCAGCCTAGTCCCACATGTGTTGTGGGTGCTATGTTGTCACCACCAGAGACAGATCTTCATGGAAATCAAGGGTGCTTCCAGTGCAATGTCCTAGTCATTCCCTGGTCTTTCTAATAGTATATCTTTTGCCAGCTCATCATCTGTATCTAGAAAATAATGGAGCATCTACTCCCCACCAGTTTCAAGGAGTGCTGGTGGAGATGTATGTGAATTCTATGGTCCCAAGACAATGAATGACCTCAAATCTGCTGCATCCCAAGTCCTTTGTCAAACTGGGTCCCCATAAAACTTTTCACAAAGCCTGAGATAGGACTAGCTCTGAGGAGGCAGGAACAGGGCAGGGCTGTGCTTACAGGCAGCCATGTACAGATACAGCCACTGTGTCAAAAGAACAACACCCATCCAAAGGAAGGGGCAGTTTGATGGAGACCACCTTCACATTTCACAGAACAGAATCATACAATGGTGTTGTTTGGAAAGAACCCTAGAGTTCATCTAGTTTCAGACCCTTTGCCATGGACAGAGGTACCTTCCACTAGATCAGGTAGCTCAACCTGGATTTGAACACTTCCAGGGATGAGGCATCCACAGCTTCTCTCGGCAACCTGTCACAATGCCCTACCACCCTCACGGTAAATAATTTCTTCCTAATATCCAATCTAAACCTATATCATTTTAGTTTAAATCCATTTTCCTTTGTTCTATCACTACTTTCCCTTGTAAAAAATCCCCCTCCAGCTCTCTTGTAGCCCCTCTAGGTACTGGAAGGTGCTATAAGGTCTCCCTGGAGCCTTCTCTTCTTCAGGCTAAACAACCCCAGTTCTCTCAGATTGTCTTCATAGCAGAGGTGCTCCAGCCTTTAGATCATCTCTGTGGCTTACTCTGGACTTGCTCCAAGAGGTTCACATCCTTCTTATATTGGGAGCTCAGGGCTATATGTGGTACTCCAAGTGGGGTCTCACTAGGGTGAAGTAGAGAGGCAGAATCACCTCCATCGACATGCTGGTCACACATCTTTTGATGCAGCCCAGGACACAGTTGGCTTTCTGGGCTGTGAGCGCACATTGTCAGGTCATGTTGAGATTGTCATCAACTAATACTCCAAGTCCTTCTCTTCAGGGCTGCTCTTAATCCATTCTCTGCCCAGCCTTCATTTGTGCTTGGGATTGTCCAGACCCAAATGCAGGACCTTGCACTTGTTGAACTTCATGAGGGTCACACACGTCCACCTCTCAAGCTTGCCAAGGTCCCTCTGGAAGGAACACCTCCCCCCCCCCCGCCCCATCTCCAGTGTGTCAACCGCACCACACAGCTTGGTGTTGTCAGCAAACCTGAAGAGAGTGCACTAATCCCACTGTCCATGTATCATATTTCACTACTTTCCCACAGGCATAGGTTCAGGGTTTTCCAGTCCCAGGAAGCAAGAATGAATACTTTGGGCCACCTGGGCTTCAAGGGAATCAATTAATTCATCTATCTTACCATGCCAATAAACTCTAATCACACTCCATCATCTTGTTTAAACATAAGCTTGGTAAAGTCCATCTCCATTTTAACACATTACTCATTTTACTCCTTTTCTCATTAAGATTCCTTCTTGGTACTCAAACACTAGCAGTCAGTGTCATTGTCAGATGTCCCATTTAAGTCCCAATAAATTATGATTAGTGCCAGTGTTGTTTGGAAACAAGGCTATTAATAGAGTGCTCCAGTGGAAACACAGAGAAGCAGCCAAGCAAAGGGTGATGGGTGAGATAGCATTACCCCCACTTTGCCAAAAGGGACTCCTACTCTGCCACCCATGATGGCCAGCAGCACTGAAATCCTGCCAAAAAGAATGTCCCATCTGCCCCATAAGAGTAAACTCCTGCCCTGGCCCATAGTGAGTTGAGCCAACCAAAGGAGATACACTGTGTCACAGGGAAAGATAAAAAATGGACTTTTAAATCTGAGCTGGAAGTGATGGTTCACAGCAGCAAGGCAATGTTGTACCAAACTACCTGTATTAGGATACGGCTCAGAGGGGTATTTCAACATCTCATGGCAAATGGAACCTTCTCTCATCCCCATGTGGGAGTGTTCACTCTGCCGTGCATTTCAGTGTTTTAGTGATGAGTCAAGAGTAGTTGATGGATGGGTGTTTGAATTCAGCTGGGTACCACTCACTGACTAGCAAAGCATGTGGAGACCAAGTGTTTATTTTTCATGTTCAGCAGTATAAATCCTGAGTACCCATCCCTCCCCCAAAGGGGAGCAGTCTGGCTCTCAAAACACATTGCCACTCTCCATTGCCAAGATTGTTGAATTTGCCATCTAACCCATGAAGCTGGCTGATAGCCCTCATGCAAGGGGTCTGGAGGGTCTTTGTCAACAGAGGCAAGGCTGCTGACTGTGGAGACACAGCAGAGAAGGAGGGAGAGTCAGTCACCAGTCTCAGTGAGCACCCAGGATGCTCACAGATTGGAAAGTAAAGGTTTGTCTCTGGACTTTTGGATGTTGCTGCTGCATTTGCCATCAGACACTTTGCTCAAGAGACTAAATCCAAAGAATTAAGATTGCCTGGAAATACAGTATCTTTTCCTCCTTCTCTTTCTCTTAACTCGTCACTAATACAATGGAGATGCTCCCAAACCAAGCACCTATCATGCTCATTCTCCTTTACTGGGTGAATTAGAATCACTGTACTATAAAACACTGCCAGACAGCCGGGGCTGTTTCAGACTTTTGTGCCTTTCCTTCCCAAAATACTGTGTTTTCAAATTGCCTGCATCACAGACAGTGACCCAAGGGAGACAGCCCTAAGAAGTTCCCTCCAGAAGGTGTTTGCTTCACACCTATGGAAATACATAGGAGAAGACCACACAATACCTTGTGTGCAGTCATGAGCCTTACTGGAGTGGTTGGGGATAGGTATAATTAGGGCAGTGGTAAATAAACCTCCAATCTTCGCTAAGCACATGTTGGGTAATTTGTGTGTATGTGTTTTGGCAGGGAGAAAGAAGGACAGAAGGACAGTCTCACAGCTGCAGGTAGCAACCAAGGTATTTACCATCTTGCTCTTCCCCCAATCTACCACTCTAATTAGCTTGACTTGCTTGCACCTCCTCTCTTTTCTGCTTTCAAAGACTCTGCAACTCACACAAAAACATGCAATCCTAATTGGCATTGTCACTTCCAGCTGACAGATCTCCCATAAAACACACCCAGCAATAAAAAATGTAAACCCATTTCCCTCCCCCACAACAAAGTTCAATTAAAGTAAGACAAGGAAGACTCCAGTGGATGGCTGTAGGCAGACTGCAATTTGCTGGATTTATGAAAAAATGTTGTAATTTTGCCAATACTTTGATGAGGACCACTTTTTGCTAACAAAATGAGGTGGTATTTACACATTGGAAGACATTAAATCCCACTGAACTAATGGGTGGGTTTTAAGGCTGCCCTAGGTGCTTCACCATGAAACCCAGTGTGATTTACCAGCAAACAATCAGCTCCTACCCACTCTCCTGAGCCTTGCACTTCTGACAAGCACTCCTGACAGTTTGTTTTCCTTCCCATTTCTGTCAGTGCCACTTGCCACAGCACTGGGGATTCTGTATGCATTTTCTCTCCTCTGTGCAACTTCACTAAGGCTTGCTGATGTTTTTGTGGCAAAGCCTGCTCAGACACAGACTGAGGAGATTCGGGGGGCACAAAAAGGAGTTGGCCCTTTCAGCCAGAAGCCTCTCTCTTTTGGTATGGTGGACATCTTCAAGGAGTGATTCAGGTTTGAGCTCCGTCCCATGTCTTCAACCCCTTGAATGAGAGCTTTGGGTGGGATGTAAGAGAAAATGCAAGCTTTTCTCATTACCTCCTGACCCCACAATATTTCAGCCCTTCTCTGCATGCAGCCACAGTACCTCCTCTGCCCCCTCCCTGGCCACAAGCCAGTGGTGTGTGAAGGTGGCAGAGGAGAGGAGCATCAGTAACACAGTGGCCAGGGGTGGGCAGGGAGGCAGGGAGCACTCATAGGCAGAGGGGGAGCTGGCTGAGGTAGGTGGGATGATAATACAGCAACTATCTGGAGCCTTCCCAAGGGAAACCACAAACAGATGTGCTTGTGGTGTTGCAGCAGGACCTTGATGAGATAACTAGGGGGGATCCTTTGATCCTCATCTCTGATGCAGGTGGAGTGAAGGGGCCGGGTTTGCTCAGCGAGAGGTGGGAGGAGAAAAGGCTGGTAGAAGCAAATTTCCCCCTTGTCCTCTGGCAGGGCAAGATAGGGAGGGCACGGGAAGTGTCCAAAATCTTTGGATTTGAATTTTGCCATCAGCACCCCTTGCAAGAAGAGGTGGTAGTAGAAGTGGTCCCTGGGGAGGCAGGGCCAGTGAACGGTGCTCTTCAACACCCAAAGCCAAGTCTTCAGAAGCAACATGGTAATGATTTTGGCAGCACCAAGAGATGCTCCTCCTGCTTCCCCACCACCTTGCTTCTTGGGTGGCCACTTCCCCAGGGCAAGGAGGGAGTGCAAAGAACTGTATGATAAGGAGAGGAAGGGCAGGTTTGGTGAGGGGCAGGAGAAGATGGTAAGGAGGACTAGGGGGAGGAAATCTGGACCCTAGTCCTCACTGACACCTCAGCATTGTGCTGCTCCCCAGGTGCCATCTTCCTTATCCCACTCCACCAAGATACATTCCTGATCCACTACCACTGCCAGCGAGAACCCTGCAGAGCTCAGGGATTGCAGCCACCCCACCAAGTGGGACATGAGTCCTAGTCAAAGATTCAAGCCCACAGGTCTGTGTGCCTGCATGTGCTCTTTTGTGCACAGGGGAGAGAAAAGTCAGTGCCAGTTTTTCCCAGGCTTTGCACTGTGTCTCTCTTCCCTGGCAAGTCTGCTGGAGAGGAGGAGAGGTAGGCAGCCAGGAACGCACGCTATGAGCAGAGGGGGAGGCGGAGGAGGTGGCTGCTTGGGACAGGGATGCTGGCTTGTGCTGTGGGTCTTGGTGGTGATAGATCAGTGTGGGATGCCAGAGCCAGAGTGCCTGTGGGGGAAGCTTGTACTGTCTGGCACTGCTTGGATGTTCTCTCATCTTTGATAGAAACAACTGAATTTGCAAACTTGTTTCCCACAAGAAAGGCCTTCAGTGTTCACAAGGGAACAGATTAGGGATTGTCCTAAAGCCTCGAGGTGGCCAGGGCAGTGGGAAAAGCCAAGTACCAGATGATTTCCTCGGAATGCAACAAATCTCACAGTGAGATAAGAGCAACAATAGCTTTCCCTCCAGCCCTCCCTTCAACCTCAGATACAGCACCTCACAGGATCTTCATCTCTGGCAAATGCTTAGCAGCAAAGGCAAAGCAGAAGTGAAACCTAATGAACTCTTGTCTCAATAGGTCTGAAGGAATGGGTGGAGGGCAGCAGGCTAAGCAGAGCTGGCAAGAGATGCTTTCATGCCAGCAGTGTTCCACTGGCACATGGCTCCTCTCTAGGCACAGTGAGAGACTGCTGGTCAGCTCTAGCCATTGGGGAAATCTCCAAGCAAAATACTAAACCCTCTCTGCACTAACCATGAGTATCCTTTGCATTCAGCAAAAAAAAGACTAGATTCCCTGATCAGCCCCAGACCATGACTTTGTATATCACATCCCTCCTAGGCATCTCTAGAGGTACACTGATCACAGTACAAGAAAGGCTTGGTGAATCTTCCTTTCTTCTTCCTTTCTCTACTGCATGATTTCTCATTTCTACCCACTCTGCCCTTGAAAATGACCAGTAATGTCAGCAGGGTGTGTATACCTGCCACCACACTGACTTCCAAAGGTGAGTGGAAAGTGTAGCCCTGTGGGTGATAGCTGTAGACTGTCTGCAGACTGAGTGAAATATCACACCACAACACAACGCTCAGTTTTTAGTTTAGAAGTTGGATCTTAGCCCATGGGAGCTAGAAGCATAACTTTAAAAACTGCACTTTTAACAGTTTTACATATGATTCCTACAGCCCTTGCAAGATTAAAACCTTTTTTCCGTGCATGGAAGTTACACATTACCAGAAGGGCTTCACAAGAAATGGTGATGCCTATTGAGTTGAGGAAACACTTCTTTCCTAATTATTGCTCTGCAAATGAGTCAGAAAGGCCTGAGGGGTATTATTTGTTAGAAGAACAGCCTGAACTTCTGACTGCTGAGGGAAGAAAAGATTTCCCTGGTGTTACCGCAAGACATTCAAAGAGCTCTTCTCCTTGTGGCCTTTAATCCTTACATCCCAGACAGTCTCATGTTTACATCATGAACCATGATGAGGGTTATTAATCCTCCTCACAGCACAAAACAATAGGCTGGTCCCTGTCATGAGAAACTCAACAGTGTAAGGCAAAAGGCTTCCAAAGGCCATGGGCAGACGCAGCAGCCCTAAGCAGCTGTGACCAATGCAATGGTCACCTTCAAACTCCTCATTCCGCAGTGGAGCTGGTGCCCTGCAGAGCCTGGGATCCACCCCAGAAGCAGCTTCATTTCAGCTGAAAGACAAAAGTTGCCTATAAAACCACTACACGCAGGCCTGGGGGTGAAGCTCCCACTGACCATATCACCCCTATTACAGACCATGATTCCTGATAGCTGCAATGGTAGGTTTTAGATTAATTTGCCATCATTTCATCATTTACTCTAAATGCTGTGGTTCTTTGATAAACATGTCAGGCCTTTTTCCAAACAATTTTTCCATTCAGAGCTGATGAAAACAGGCTGTCAGCACTCCCAGTAGAAACACCCCGCTCATGGCAACAGTCACTGTCCGCCCTAGTGGTCTCCCTGGAGAAAGTAAAAGCAGGAAGGCAGTCTCAAGGCTTCACTCCTGGAGCTGGTTGGGTCTGAGAGGCAGGTGACCACTGTGTCAAGAAGGTGATGATACTCTTTCCGTCTTAGGGACTTAGAGGACAACAGAGAGTGAGTTTTCTCATTCTGGGAGCTGGACTGGCAAGCACCAACCCAAAAATGAGGAGGGGGATGATGGCAGCCCTCAGCGCTGGGGAAAAGGAACCATTTTTTCAGGACAAAGCATGGGTTGTCTTCCAGATGTCATTGCTAAATGGCTTTATTAGGTGGTCTCTTCAACATCTCCATTCCTTCCACCCTCACAGGTCTGTTGAGAGGCAGTGACACCCCGAGGCACAGATCCTCGTGAGGAACTTCTCTTACTTCTGCATTCATCATGCAAAGGTAAAAGCCTGAGAGAAGTATGAACCTGGAGCCAAGCACTGCATCACTAGAGTCCATCTCTCTCCATGAGAGGTCATCAGTCCCAGAATTATGGCCAAATTCTGTTTTTCAACACTGCACCATGGTAAGGTAGACCACATGGGTCCTGCTGGGTCCATGATTGATACCTCAATTGAAAAAATGTCCCTGAGGGGCAGGTGTAAGCCTGGTAAGGCTTCCCAGTATGAAGACAAGCATACTGCTTCTGTGGATTTCTGCATGTGTCCCACCCATAAAGAGCCCTTCAACGTCTCTTATCTGTGACTACAAAATTTGTCCTTATAGCTGAGTTCACTGTGGTAATACTAAAAGACAAAGCTTAACTACATCACAAAGCAGGAGGGAAAGGATGACAGTCTGTGTGTTGAGTTATGAGCGTCTGGCAGTTTCTTTTTAGAGTATTTATTAGGATATTGTCCAAAGAGTCCTTCACTGTTTATGACACACCATAAATACCATCTGTCTCCCCTCACCTCCCGAAACAGTGAGCTGTTCTTTGCTGCAATGCTGTTTGCAGGTCATCTTGATAACCTGCCCCACAGCAGGAAGTGACAAAAATAGATCTCCCCACTTAAAAAAATCTCTTTATTTGCACTAAGCACTGATATTTTGCCGCTATTGATGTAATCAAACACCAAGTTGACAGCGTGTGAAAAGTCTAAAATAAAGACTCCCTTAATCTGGAAATCAGCACCTGGAAGTGTGCAATCAAGGATAGCTGAAGCAGGAGAGAGCAGAGTTTGTATCCAATATACTGAGGTATTGTTCAAGACATCCAGTTTCACAGAGGGCCGGTGACATTGGTAGAAGATAGTTATACAGAGAGATATGTAAATAATAGGGGTTTTTTCCTGGGTACACTCCTTTTTCTCATCTGGTCATCTACAGTAGGTGGATTTTGTGGTCTTTTGTTGGATCCCTGTTGCTCTACAGAGGCTGTTGTATCTCCATAAATGTCAGAAGCATCTGCAGTGTATGCTTAGATTAATCAGATGGTGTATGAGTTCAGTGTGAATTCTGTGAGGATGACACAATCACAGAAATCCTGAAGTTTCTGGAGTGATATTATGCATGAGCATTATACTCAAAACAACTTGAACCTTTTTTCTTGAAGCTTTTTTCTAATGTCCTATTGACAGCAGAGTGTGCTTGTTCATACACATCTCACAAGCACAACTTTGATTCTAAGTCTTTATTTATATAGACAAGAAAAACTAGGCAGAGAATTCATAGATAACAGCAGCTCATTTGTAGAGGTTGAGGCAAAACACAAGTAGGCCAAAAAGAAGGAGCAAATGATCAGGCAAAAATATGACTTATCCCCAAAGAAACCAAATTTTAGTTGATGGTATAATATCCAGCACAGGAAGTATTTTGCTGAGTATGAGGTATCTTTTCCTAGTTGGTACACTGAAAAAGGGTTGAATTCATGGAAATCCTCAAGTCTTACTTTTGCAGAACTGAACAATTAGAGTCATCCCTTCCAACTACATAATTGGTGAACCCAAGACCCTCTGAGAACATCTACCTGAGATCATAGGGAAGGTCAGCAGTAGGCAGCTTAAGTATCCAGTTAAAGGAGATCAACTTTTTAATGTTAACTAATCCCAGTGGACAGCTGACAAATGAGGCTATTTAAAGAACTATTTACTGTCATTATTCCAAATTGAAGAACAAATTGTTTTGAAAAGTTCAGAATTGCTTCACAGCTGATCAGAGCTGAGGAAAAAGGCAGAAAAGGTCAGATGACATATTGTGAACTAGTTTCCCTTCTCTGAAACTATCTAATCAACTTGGCTTAATTACAGAACACAGCCCCCTCCGAGCTGAGACTGACACATAGAAATATCTGTAGGCAATTTGGATAAAACAAAAACATCACATCTCACAACAATCCCTGATGTCCCCATATTGTTTGCATGGGGACTAAATTGTTCCATATACACAAGTCCTTGTTTAGATTGTTTGCTGCCATCCTCAAGAGAAGATACTGCAGTGGAAGGGGAAAATGAACTAACATACTCTAAACCATTCTTTAGTCTCTTAGCTTCATGTCACGGTAAGTAATGAGTTTGGTACTACATCATGGCAATGTTATGACAGAAAGCAAAGCCCTTCTGACCTCAAATTAATCCTGTCTTCTCTGAGAGCTTTGTTTCAGGCTTCACTGGGGACATGTGTGTGTAACTTTAGATGATATCTGAAGGCATTTCAGATGTTAGCCAAAAGTGTGCTTTATATTTATGTTGGATTTTGTTGCTCCTTTCAATCCAACATGATTTTGAGGAAGGTGGGGAAATCTCAGGTGGGAAATCCCTTGACATCCCCTGATTCCCAGAGTAACAAATTCTAAGCAATCGTCAAAAACTACTGCATGACCTGTATCTGCTGAAATATAGAGAGCTGTGGTCAGGACTATTACAACCATTTAAAGTCGAGGCAGAAAGTCAAAGACAATCACTCATTGCAGGAAAGAACTGGCTATATCAGATCAAACAGGGGAGAAGCAAGTTTATGCCTCTAGATCATTGAAATCAGAATTAAAGAATTCTGTGGGGTATTTAGACCAAGCATATGTTGTGTTAACATCTACAGAAAGGTTTCCATGCTGATTCATAGAAGAAAAATGTCCTGTTCCCTATTGATCTATAAAATCTCTTCAGACCATTCAGTGTCAGCCAGTTTGTGTCTATCAGCCTTCTCTTCCACGGTATTGTTTCTTTCCCTCTCAGGATACCTGAGTCATTTGTCCATTATTTGGCCAGTGAGTAATTGATGCCTGGTTTATTTTAATTTTGGTTCCATCTAGTTTCATCCTTGAGTTAAGACAGAGGAAACAGGGTGCTTAGAGCAGAGTTTCTTTGCATAATACTAGACAACTTCTGAGTTGAGTTTTCTAAGGTCAAGAAAAAATTAGAATGGAGCTAGAAACTCCTTGAGTTCCTCCTCACAGTATTCATACATCCATCATTCCAGCTGGCAGAGAAGGGAGGAGAAACAAGGAGTTAATGCTGAGCAGCAGTGAGGCCACTGGTGTATCATGGGGTATCCAGGGGCAGGGCTGGAGCAGTTGAAGTCAGTAGGTAATGACCCAAGTATCCCATAAAAGAGGTGGGCCAGAGTGTTATTGTGCTTTTTTTATTTGATTGGGGATGAGGAAGAAGTTTTGGTCTTTGGACTCTGTAAAACTTCCCATTTGATTGAGACCAAGCCCAGGCTGGAGAAACCTTTGAATTTTTAGTGTCATTGTGTCACGTGGGAACCCTTACGTGTCTTCTCTGTTTGGTAGTTCTTGTAAGGTGTGTTTTCATAATGATAGTGAGGGAGCAAGAGATGGCAATACAAGGAGCCATAAGACAACTAGAAAGTTATACTTCTTTTGTAGTACAAATGAAGAGAAAATGAGAGGTTTGAGTCCCATGGTGGTAAGTTCAGGGATAGCAAAATCCACTGAAGCTTCACGAATTGAGATTGTCTCTGTTCTCTTGTCTCTGGGGAACCTCTACTTTCCATGCATTTGGCTATCTTCAGATTCTTTATGTAAGTGTAAGAAGAGAAGCATAAATTTCAACAAGGAGCAATTGTTTGCTTTCCCCACCCAACTTTGAGTCAGTTTTGCATGTTCTCTTCTCTGCTGCTTGCTTGGAACAGAATCACAGAGTGACAGAATCACAGGCACAGAATTGCAGAAGATGCTGAGCTGGAAGGTACCCACATGAGCATCTTCTGGCTCTGCACAGGACCATCCCCAAGAGTCACACCATGTGCCTGGGAGTGTCATTCAAATGTTTCTTGAACTCTATCAGGCTTGGTGCTCTGACCACTTCCCTGGGGAGCCTGTTCCAGTGCCCAACCACACTCTGGGTAAAGAGCCTTTTTCTAATATCCAACC
>JAWWEE010000162.1:14489232-14513254 GCA_035221455.1 Xenops minutus | reverse complement strand
GGTTGGATATTAGAAAAAGGCTCTTTACCCAGAGTGTGGTTGGGCACTGGAACAGGCTCCCCAGGGAAGTGGTCAGAACACCAAGCCTGACAGAGTTCAAGAAACATTTGGATGACACTCCCAGGCACATGGTGTGACTCTTGGGGATGGTCCTGTGCAAGGCTACGGACTGGACTCAATGTTCCTTGTGGGTTCTTTCCAACTCAGCAGATTCTGTGATTCTGTGATTCTCACACACACACACACACACATACACACCCCTTATTCTGCCAGTGGTGAGCTTAGCCCCTCCTGCAAAAGACAAGTACCCCATTCCTCATCATTTCCCTGAGGTGTTCCCCTTTATTCACCAGTTTACATCTTGGCTAGGTTGAGTCTAACCTGCTTTACATGGACTAATGCTGCTCGTATATTAACTATCACTAAGAGATCTTGGCAGCTCCCAGTGCCTTATTTTTTCCAGCATGAAATAATTCTGTGGTGTTTGTCAGACATTTAGGACACTTGCTACTTTTCCCTTTGACCATTCTCGCTCCCTTCCACTCGTTTTTTATGTCTCTACTATTAATAAAAGCTCCCTGAGATACCCAAAGCATTGCTTAAAAAATAGGGGGGGGAGCTCACTAGGGGGGAATAGGCCATTATAGAAAAGGCCAGGTGCTTGGCATGTCCCCAGCTTGTGAAGGTGGGAGCTGTCATGAGTCTGAAAAATATCAGTGTGGGAGTTATAAATAAAAGCTTTAAAGCCAGGGTTTTAGAAAGTCATCTTTAAATGCTACATAATTTATAGCCTGTTGCAAAGAGAAGAGTATGTGAGCTCTGGAAGCCAAGCTAGCCCATTCTTTGCTCCCTCCATAGCTGGACTGTTCTTATGCATGTAGTGAGGTGTATGGTGGACATCCAAAATTCAGGATTTTAATCATCAGTGCCTCCTTCTACAGGTTTAACTGAGTCACTGTGGATGAGTTTCTTTCAAATCCTGGTATCTCAGTGTGAACCAGAAATAAATACCATTGGCTTCATTATTGCCAAAAAAAAAATAAAAAAATAAAAAAAAGAAAATGGAGTCATGAGTAGGGATGCTGCACTCAGGTAGGGCAGCATTGAGAGATAGCAAGAAATTCAGCAATAAACAAGAGGGCTCACTCTGTGCTCTTTACAAGTGATTTACTTTCTCATTGACTCAACTCCTCCTCTTTAAAGCAGGGATTATCCTAAAAGGTTGAGAAACTTCTTTCAATAGCAGCTACAAAATGTTTTGCTCTTCTCTCACAGAACAAAGCCATACCAGAGGCAGGGGGTAAAGGCCTACCCCAAGGAGGGCCAGAATAGCTGCCAAGCTGGCATTTACAGCAATCGTTTCATCCAGCCCTGGAAGTGCTGCTACCTCAAGGATATAACATAACAGCTGTCCTATCGCCATCCAGCAATAATAAACAACGGGAAGCAGAATGGGCTTTCAAGGCAGCTGAGTCTCCTGAGATGATCTAGCCCACCACGTTATCATAGCTCCTCAATTTCCTCAGCTGGAAACAACTCTGGAAATCATGAGTCCTAAAACAAAATAAAATAAATATATAGTGTCAGAGCTTTAGTATTAATGGCAAATAGCTATGATGCTGATGCCTCCTCTGAAAGGTCGTCCAGTTGCCTCACTATCCATTTCACCACCTTGAGGCTTGCTTGTGTACTGTGTAGAAGGACCAGTGCCACCTCTCTGGTCTCTCTCACCTTGCTTCTCCACAGACATCTGTATCCAAGCCTTGACTTGTTCAGAGCCTGCTGAGCTGGTGAGATTTAACAGGATCTTGCCGCCCAAAGTGCCGTGGCTTGAGGCTATAGATTTAAGCAGAAGCATTAAGCACCCTGCTCTTTAACTCATTTCTAATCCATTTATTTAAACTTCAGAGTGGTTTTAAAGCACAAGAATCAAAGGCAAGAGCAATTTAGAGTTTTCCAGAGCAGCTCTGTGATCTGACCTCTGCACATATCCTGGCTGCCTTTAAAAGTGCACCAGCATAAAAGCACAGTTTGTGACAAAGCATCTGGAAGGATTAAAAACTTTCTGGGATGGAATATGCTTCTGTCAAGGACCTCTTTCCTATCTCAACTCAGTTGCCAAAAAAAAGATCTTTCCTCAGGGGGCTTCTAACCCTGAGGGATTTAGAGAAGAATTGCTGAGAAGAGCATATAGTGATTTGATTAAGGGATAAATGTGAAAAGGAGTGGGAGGGGGCTAAAGGATAGAAGGGAGAAACAGGATTAAAAAGAAAATAAAAAAAGTGAGAAGTAACTGAGATTAATGACTCTGTGTAAGGCAAGGTTTGTGGAAGTCAAGACTCTGTGGGCCATTTTGCTTTCTAGTATACATGACACCCTTCAGCAGTGCAAAAAACTAAAACCAAGAGGGTTTCAGGGAATGTGGGAACAGGAAGGATGCAGTTGCTAAAAAGCAGAGAAAAGCAGAAGGGCAAGGGGATTTTACGTAAGGGTTTCAAACCCTAGTAGTTCACACTGCCTGCCTGCTTATGCCTCCTCCTTGGACAACGCTTGGGAAATCGTTACCTGATCTCTCCCACCTTTGTTTACAAAGGCAATCTGGGTCAATTCATCCCTGCTCCATTTCTTCTCATTCTGTCTGGATAGCCACTATGAAGTAAGTGGTAACCAATATCTGTGCCCATGGAGTCAGTCTGTCTTCTTATTTTCTTATTCATTAAAGTAGACACCTTAGAAAGGCTGGAAAATATTACCAAAGCCCAGGAGACTCGATCTTCAGAATAAGGAACCAGTATTTCAGCCTCAAAGGCGACGTGAGTCTGGGACACAAGACAGAGATGAGTATGAAAACAGGCTCCTCAAGCAAGCAGTCCCTGGACATGCTGCTGTTTTCTTGTTTGTTGAGGTTTTTGTTGTTGGGGTTGTGGGATTTTCACTTATTTCTTTTTTTCTCTTCACTTTCTGCTCCCTCACCTCTCCACCCTGAGCTGGCCTGACATTAAAAACTGATGTAAAATGAAGAAGCTGCCTGCTAGTATGGTTTCTTCCCTCTTCATGATCCCTTTTGCATGCCAACTCTCCCGCTGTGTTATTACAAATGTATTTCTGTACACCACCATGCTAGGTCCTGTACAG
Organism: Xenops minutus; assembly: GCA_035221455.1. Classification (NCBI taxonomy): domain Eukaryota; kingdom Metazoa; phylum Chordata; class Aves; order Passeriformes; family Furnariidae; genus Xenops; species Xenops minutus. The sequence continues at coordinate 14,510,119 of JAWWEE010000162.1, read as the reverse complement.
ATTCAAACCAAGAAAAAAGAAATAAAGGAAGAAACTCTGGACAAACAAACTATTTGTTCATGTAGAACTACTGATGCCTGGTTTCCCACTGACTTGTGGCTTGTGATTAATGAAGACCTCTGAAACTTTTCCTGTTCTCAGGACTCTAATTTAAACACATGAAGTTGTGCTGTCATATATCTCTCTGTATCTCTCTCTGGGTGCTTAATTTTGTTTATATCTCAGAAAAATATAGAAGAATTCTATCACTTGGCCAACAGGTTTCACAGTTGTTTGGAGGAGAACAAATTGGCACATACAAATACAGACAATACAATTTCTCAAGTCTAGTTTCCTTTAGGAAATAGGGTTAAGAAGATCCTTCCTGAGAAGAATGAGTCCTCCCAACAAAATTACTACCTCACAGACAAACAAGCTGCAAGATTTTGGTGTCCTTGTAGTATGAGCTAAGAGACCTGAGTCAATGCACATGGAAAGGCAGGGAAGCTCAGCTGAAGTCAAATTATATTGAGCTTAGCTCAAGCAATGCCAACAGGCACTTGGACTGCTTCTTCTCCTGTGTTTATACTGCTTGCCAAATGTTGAGACTTGGAAGGCAGCTGCCCTACATCTCTGCTAGGGTCAGAAAATTTTTGGTCAGCTAGTTCAGGCACAAATAGGGGGGACATTTCACTCCATTGGATGGATGCCCCAGTTCAGCTTCCTTATGCTGATTTGCATTTTGGAGAGGAGATATCCACTGCAATCTGGTAGTGGCTGTGGCTTTGGAAGTCACACCTCCAGGAGCTTTATTCCTGAGGGAAATGTCAGCATGATGTAAGGAGTTTCAGCCTGGGAGCTCAGGCTCTAAAAGTGGATCAGAAAGTTTGACAGATACTCTGCAACACAGGATTTGGATGAGCTTGATTCAGTTTCAAGTGTGTTCAACTCAAGCTGCAGTCCTGCCTTCAGCTGCAAGTTTGCTTCAAACAGCACAGCAGGTTTTTTGTATCACACAAAGACATGAACAGACAACCCATGTCTGACTGGGCTCTTCTATTCCACAGCACCACTGCTGACAGCAGCTAACATCAGATGCCAAGGGAAAAGACTGTGAACAGGGTAAAAGAGAGTGTTTAGTCCTACCACCAATCTGAAGATACAGGACTTCCAGAGATGGAGATAAGGACTTTCTGCTTAAGCTATCAGTACTTTTTTCTGGCTGCCCTTTGTCTTTAAGTTCCAAACCTTAGAGCAGTTAAAGACTTCTGCAGTGATCTTATGAATATCATCTCATATAAAAATAGCCAAGATTTCAAGGTCTCTGGTTGTATCTCACAAAGAATAAATTTGACTACACAAATCCTTCCCTTTCATTTATATCTAGCATGTCCATCATTAATGAATATCATCACCAGCCAGGAAAAAACAAAATACCAAAAACTTGTAGGATACTAAAGGCATAAATGTATATTTACATTTCCTTATGATTGGGCTGCATTCCCACCCTTTTCCCCAGTTTATGCTATCAAGATCATGCTTTTCCTTCTTCTGACAGGCTGGGTGGAAAGCCTTTTGGAATGTCTAACACTATCCTTCCATCTCTTTTTTCAGTCAAGAGATTAAGTCCCTTGAAAAGAACCTTCCAGGAGACACTTAAAACATTTCTTTTAGGGAGAAGAACTAAAGGAAACTATCACTTATATTACAGTTGGCATAATTCTTAAGTCTTAGATTCAGGCCTGAGCCTATCATAACTTTTGGCAAAGCTTTCTTTCAGGTGATGGATTATGGTAGGAATCCTTTTGTCTTGACAGTAACACTCGACACAATCCAATCTCAAAATAGAAATACAAAGAGTCAGAGGGAGAGAGAGGGAAAATATTTTCCTCAGCACCACAAGTAATTACCCAAAGGAAGGTCATAACTTACCAGTGCTGAAGGAAAATATACCACAATACAGACCCAGTCCAAGGAGACTGAAATGACACTGTGCAGGTGGAATTGTAAACAGCTATAGAAAATATAATCTCTTGTGAAGAATTCCCAGGGTACTACCTTCATTTGTCAGTTCCAAAGCTTACCTGGAACACAGGTAAGTAAATCAAAGAAGGATCATTTACTAGTAAAAGTTTCCTCAACACTTTCCCTCCCTCCCTCTCATGGCCAGCTCATTTCCATTTAACGTGTTTGCTGACTTAGCCAATTTGTCTCTATTGTCTGCCTGTTGTTTGGCTAATTCACCAATGGAAAATGGAAGGTATCAGATGCTCTTCAACAGAAACCTGAAACTAAACGTAAGTGCAAGGTGGGTATTGTATCTCCTTGTAATTTAGATACAAATCCCTCCCACTTCTTTCTCTCTTGGTCACTCTTGTCTTGTTGAGGACTTGCAGTGTTAACCATTCATGCTCAAGACCTGCTCAGCCCTTGAAAGAAGTAATTTAACAAGGTCTTTCTGAGGCAAGAGAGAGGAGAAAGTCAGAGACAGCAGGATTTAAGAGGATCAAACTCATTATGACTTATTCTAATATCAAGACATTCACTATCATTCTTCATGCTGGATTTTGCCAGAACCACCATACACTCTGTCTTAAACATAAATATATCAACTTGTCGACTGCAAGTTTTTGGCTGCTCCTGCCTTCTGTGGTTTAACGTTGCTTGATAATTGCTAATCAGTCCAAACCTGAACCACACATGGATGGGCTTCCCTGATCTCTCCTGTGGTCTAGTCTAATGGTTTGATTAGTCCCAAGCAATACATGGTTCCCATTCTCAATTTTTTAGGATCCCTGGAAGAATTCTTTTAATAGAAACTCAGTCCTTGGGATTTCTCAAAGACCGACTGGATAAAGCTGGGCTGAAAATTGTTCTTTTTTTATTATTAATAATATTACTGTGTTTTTGTTTTCTTTTCCCATGGAAAATGTTGAGATTTTACCAAACAATGAAAATCTTTGGCCAAGAGCCCTCCATTTCAGTTCAGAAATACTCTCCTGTGGGATTTGTAGCTGGTATGCTTTGTGCCCCTGTCGTTCCTTGTGAGCTGACATTCCTGTCTTGCCCACATCTCTCATGGTGCAGCATGGACCCGTCTCTTGCTGAGACAATGCCATGCAGCATGGAAGTTGTATCACCATGGTGCTTTGTGAGAAATGTACTTCACATGGCAAGCCCGGCACTGAAGCAGGATGGGGTCACAAAGCTCGGTGGTGACAGCCTCAAGGAGACACTGTCCAAAGATTTCCCAGCTGAATCTCCAGGCCTCCTGCCACACTCTAAAGCCTTGTTGAGAGATTGGTCATAACTTAACACAAAACAACTTTGCTTTTATTGAAAGGCAATTTTCCACTGAAAAATATTCTGATGGAAAATTTCAAGCTGCCCCAGAGGAAGTTCTTTCCAAAGCCCTTTGCATTGTCATTTACCAACTTAATCTCACTTTTGTTGGATTTCTTTCCTGTTGCCTCTGCTTAATCTCTGATAACAGAGGGAGAGCTCCCTTTCACACAAATGTGAGATCAGGGGAAGCTGACATATGTTACTAATGACATATGGAAGAGTTTGTACCTTTCCCAATGGACAGATTTACAAGGTGAGCTTTCATAAGTCCCTAAAGGGAAGATATTCCCCCATCTTTTGTATGTATTAAAAATGAAACAAAAATCCTTTCAGATCTAAATCCAGCAAATAAAGAACCTCCCTTTTTTTTATCTTTCTTTCCAAAGGGATTTGAACCTCAGTATCCCATTCAACTTGTTTGTTTTTTATTTTCTTTTTAACTCATTTCAGGCTGGTAAAAGGTGCCAAACTGCCTGAGCTACAAATCTCCCTAATTTTTTTTTTCTTTTTTTTTTTTTTTTTTTATGACAGAGGCAAAAGAAAAGTCCTATGCTGTAGCTAAAGAATCCGAATGGACTGGACATCTCACATGCTTTCAAAAGGTTTACTTTTACAGTTAACATCTACTTCACTGTCTCAATTAGGTAGTATGCCTGTTCGCCTAGGCTAGTAAGACCTTTCTCCTTCCCAGACTACAAAGAAGCAACTTCCACTCTCTCCAATATTTCTAAGCAAAGCAGGTCTGAAAGGGGCAGCATAGAGGTTAAGAACAGGGATTTTAGCAGGACACTGAACTATTGGCATCCCACAAATTTTTCTTTCTGCTGTCTTTTTGCTTGTTCTTCCCCAAGTCCCTAACTTGTGTATATTCTTTTGTCTGAAGTGACACTGCAGCAACTGCCAACTGCCCAGTGGCATTTTTTCCTGTGGATATGCTCTAGATCAGTTGCATTTCAGCCTGGAAAGAGAGGCAGGGGGCATGTTTATACACTTGTGGGTGGGAAAATGCAGTAGACAGCATATTCTGTTCCAGGCTAGATGTACAGTTCATCTCCAGATCCCAGGTTCCCCCATTAAAACCTACCCCCTGCCCCAGGGAACAGCCTGGCAAGCTCTTCTGACCTGACAGCACTGGCAGCTGTTTGGCAGCTTCTGAAGTGGATCCAATCTGGTATGAGTTTGCTACACTTTCATTTTGTCTACATCTTCCAAACAAATAACTGAGTCCAGAATCCCAAGCTGTGTTTTGCAATGGAAATGCTTCAACGTCTGGGAATTGCTTCTGCTGCAGGGAAGATATAGAGTGCTGTTAACTGTTTAAAGGGTCAATGAAGAAGGGAAAGCAGTCCCACATTTATGGGCCAAACACTTGCTTTCAGGGCTTCCTAATGAATGCCATGTGGTAAGGGAGCCTGGTGAACCCGAGGGAGCCTGAAGTTATCTGTCTCTCTGAGTCAGTGCCCTCAAAATTCATGGACCAGCATTTCTCTGTTAATCTCCCATCTCTTCCATAAATCTTCTTTTACTATCAGACCACTTAATTGGAAACACTATGCCTTTACAGTTCAGTACAGTGCCATTGAATAAATGTGAGTCCCATTCTACAGCCTTGTGGATGATCAACACAAATTGAGAGTTATCTTGGCTTTCAAACAGACATAACTTCTTATGTTTAACACCACTAGACTTGATGTGTGGAGCAGTAGAAAGGACAACTCAGCAGTGTTCAATATCACATTGCTTAGTGATGTACACAGATGTCTTTCTGTTCCTGACATTCCTGCTTAATTCAAGGCAAGAAAGTGAATTAAAAAACAGCTGATGTAAACCTTCAATTAAAGCCGAAAAACAGTGGGGAAAATATAGGTGTTGGAAAGTTTTCATTCTTAGAAGAGAGAAAATTCTCATCTTTCATTCAGAGATCTCTAGAGCTTTTGATTCCCTTTGCAATAACCTCAGAGCATCCATCTGATTTGGCTTCATGGATTATTTGGATTAGATTGCAATGTATATGTGAATGGACAGTCTCAAAACTTTTCCAAGCAAATGTGGTTGCCTTATTTTACAACTGGAGTATAGGAAGGAGAAGAGGCTGGGCATCCTGCCCCAATCCGTATAAGAAATCAGCAATAACACCAAAAGTGGAATCCCTACACTTGCTCTATTCCAAGTATTGCTTCTCCAGCCCCATCCCTCCTCAACAGAACACTCTTTTCTAAAACTTAATTAGAAGAAAGCAGATTAAATTATTTTTTGCATCTTCTCTTTAGAATTTCTTCTACCTCTCCATGAGAAATCCTGGCTGGATAGTTAAAAAACAAATCCATCAAGATTTCTGATTTCTTGGATTGCATATGTCATGATAACAGAGCTAATCACAGTTTATTTCATCTCCCATTCCTTCCTTATGTTACTCCTGAACAGCAACAGAGGGGATGGTCCAAAACCCCATAAATCACTGAGGAAGGCATGGCAGTTCAGGTTGAGTGTATCTTTGAAACAAAATTTACTCAAATACAGAAGGCTGACAGCTCAGTCAGTGCAGAATCTTTTCCTGGCAGACTAAGTTTTATTGAACTTTCCAGCTGCTCTGACTCAGGTCAGTGATTTGCCAAAGGTCAAAAGCTGAGTCAGGATCTTGGAAAACCCACAATAGGGCTGGCTTTCAGCTCAGTTTAGACCATACAAGCCCTCTAGTCAAACCCCTCCTCAATCTCTCCTATCCCAGAAAAAAAACAGCTTTCTTCTTGGAATAAGCAATAACTCTTCCAAGCCCTAACTGAGCAGGATAGGCACAGCTGCACTGGAACACACCTGTACTTTTTCTAGCCAAGTACCTTTGTAAGCATCTTGAGAGTGGCTGATGTCAGGTAAATTCAGAAGAAAAAATTATTTTAACCAGCTCATTTGTGAGGCACCTGATCCCTAAAGCATAAGCAGCTTGATTCCCCTTTCACTGACTGCTCACCCCAGAGCACTGCCCCACCCCAAGCTACTTGCAACCCCCAGAAATCGTTACTTGCAATCAGAAATTCCTTCTGATTCAGAATTGCAGCTCTTCTCTGACAACAGCACTGGCAGACAAAGGCCTGGGTCACATTTACCTCCTTTTTTGGGCATACCCCTCTCCCTCCATCCTTGCTGCAGATCTGCCCTGGTCGCAGTGCAGAGCATCCTGCAGCTCCATCACAGTTCTGGCCCAAAGTTCATCCCAGCTGGTGGTGGGATGGCACTGGCTTGCAGCCCAAGGACTAACAGAATTTGAATGCCACACATCTGACATGGTGCTGACAGCCCCATCTCAATTAATCATGTTGAGTGTTCTCTACAGCCCATTGTGGAGATTGTACATTATATTGCAGATGTAATCAGTGGAGGCTTGAATCACCACATCCAAAAGTAACTGTCTACATTCATGCAGATGAGTTATATCTGAAAGTGTCCATTTCTCCTTCCGAAATGTGGCTGGAGATGCTAGTTCAGATGGCATTCTCCACATCACAAACAGCTAGCAATAAAGTCAAGCAAGTTCTTTATTGCATCCACTGAACCAAGGGATGGGCAAATATTTTTCCCATTCAGAATCTTTTTCTTCCTCCACTTTCTCTGCATTCATGTTTTTATGCATCAGAGCAAGGAAGACTAAGATTCTCTATCTCATGCTGTCTGGGACAGCTCAGTCAAGACTTACCCATTTAAAATTCTCATCTCGTAGCTACTGCCACATTTGTTCACATAACAGCTATCATGTTGTCTTAATTTTCTTCACTTAAAAAACAGTTCCAGAACCTGTGTAAACCATCTTAAATGCAGAACTAGGACCATCCCTCCAAGCTGCAGACTTCCCATTAGATTGGACTTTCCCAGACACAAACCCTACCTAAGTAATCTAGAGTTCAATCAAAGTTTCTCTGAAACCCTTGGTAGGAGGAGAAGGAAGAACTTACAGAAGCTTCAGCTAAGCTTGAGGGGTATATTATGGTGATGCTTCAGCAACAGACACCAGGACCAGGACATCGAGAGTCCTTGTTCTCAAACAGCAATCATTTGAGTTTGAAACAACATTTTGATAGAAAAGCATGACATAAAACAGAGGAAAAAGGAGGGAAAGCAAATAACTCACTCCATAATTTGTTGGGTCTGTGTTGTGTCAAGTCATTGGAGAATGATTTGGCTTGGACTTGATTTGGGGAGCTTTTGCATTTTTTAAACAAATACAAGCAGCCATCACTCTTAATAGGTGCATTTGTACCCATGACTGATTGACTGGCAACTTTGTGAAGTCTTTGGAATGATCATATCAGAGGGTGCTGCCTCTCAAGCAAACAATCCTAAAGGAAGACTAGAACACTAGTTAGCTATTTTAACATATTCAAAATTAGATCTTTCCTACCTTTATGTTTGCTTTCCCTACAAAGCTCTCAGAACACGTGACAAAGTTATCAGGAATATTATTGTCAGGGGAAAATCTTGGTAGAGAAACTGAGGCATGGGCTTACCGGGGTACACTCTACCTCACAGGTTGGTGTCAGAGCTGGAAAGAGACTCCAGCTCCTCCCACTCTTGTGGGTAATGATAGTCAATATTTCCTCAGAGTTTTCTCCATGGCATGCCTCCAAATGGAGTCCTCATAGCAAAGTTGGACTCATACCCCAAAATAAGTGCCGATACCCTCAATGGAGTCTGTAATTATTCTCTTTGCTGCCTGGCTGCACTCTCTCCTGCCTTCCCTCCGGGCCTGGACACCTGTGTTGAACCATGATTGCCTCCTCATTTATGGCAAACAAGTCTGGATTCTCCCACTGTACATTTTTAAGACATTTTGAAAAAATCTGTTTTCTTTTTTTCTATCATTCTTGCCTTGGCGTGTGTTTTTAATTGGATCTACTGCCATTCTTCCTCTGCTTGTTAATGCTTTTCTTTGGGGAAGCACAAGTTTTTAACAGCACTGCAAATACTCACGCCTCTTTGCCAAGCCAAGTCCATTTCTTGGGGATAACCTGTCTCTGACCTACTTTTAAGTTATACAGCAAATGTTCTGCTTTCAGATCAGCCTACTACTGTTTAAATCCATACCTCTCAGCCACCATCTGTACACTACTGGGAAAGAGGAGGAAAGTCACACCTGGCATCAGGTTCCTTCAGGAGGGCTACGTGCTTCCCTGGAGAGAGACCACCCACCCATCCCAACAGTACCAGCATTCAGAGGTGGCTCTTGTTGGGGCTCATCTCTCCTTTCATCCCTCCCTACAATGCTTTTTCTGCAGTGACTCGAGACTGAAGCCAGGCACTGGTGTCAAGGATTTCATCCTTTTCAGTTTCTCTCCAGTACTGTTTGCTTCGAGGAACATTCCTGTGGTTCCTGCCAGGCTCTTTTCCAAGGGGAAAAGATTCAGGTGGCTTTGTTCCCTTCATCTTTGCCAAAAGTTTACATTCCTGCTGACACAGCAGGATAGCAGTGTCACAGGAGGGAGTACTGGCAGGAGACCTTGGTCTCTGCTCCCTGGACATAGTTACATGGCACAAGGCATAGAGCAACTGAGGAAGGACAGACTTGCATGGCTTCCACTAGGAGACCTGCAAACACATTTTATACTGATGATTACGTGCTAATTAGCAACACTGCCCAGCCCAAACATAGATGATTCTTTGACTCATTAATAGTGGTAGTGATTAACTAAATTCCCTGTCTATCTTCTGGGCAGAGCTTCAGGACCCTCCCTTTACTGTAGATTGCACTGAAGATACTTGAGGACAAATTTGGTGGCTTTGTCCATACTAGTCCAAAAGAGTGTTGCTGGAGAAGCACACGCACATCCCTCCTAAGAAAAAAGAACAGTAATGCTCAACAAGTCTCCCATAGGCAGCTTAATGTTCTTATAATGGAAACAGAAAAGCAAATTTCGGCTCCATATCCCCTAGTACACAAGATGTTTTTGGTCTGGAGACTTATGATGTCTTTGCCTTTTGCAGCTCGGTGACAGAGGTCCAAGCTGGACATCTCTGAAGTTTTAAGAACAGGTTTGGTGGTCTCAGTCAAACTTCTGAACTAACCCACTGTCAAAAGTACAGTGATTTAAGTCACAGTGGGGTATGAGATAGCAAGCTAGGGAGGAAAAAAACCAAAAACACAGATTATATGTGTGATCAGTAGCCTCAGGAGCTTTCTATCCATTGCAACCAGATTTGCAAAGAGCACTTCCAGGCCTCCATAACTTTGCCTTGCCTGTCAGATCAAGAAAAAGTGGTTGCTATGACACCACAAACCGAATTTCTCAGGCTGAGATGTGCCAGAATTTCAAACAGATGTGGCAGTGCAAACAAGAAGCCCCCCTGGGAGCTTGCCAGGAGGCTCAGACAATGCAGCAGCATCCGCACATGGTTAGAAGCCATGCCGAGCCAGCCCAGCAATAATGGCCCGTACATGTACTTTCTGGCCTGCCTTGCAGCTGAGCCCGGAGCAACTCAGCAAACAGTGGGACTGGAAAGCTTTGAAAGAAAACTGCTGAGTCGGGAACTCTGCTGAAATAGCACCTGCCTTCTTTTTTTTTTTTTTAATCTGCCTTCTTTTCTTTCTCTCTCTAGCTGTTATTTTTCTTTTCTTTTCTCTCTCTCTCTCTTTTTTTTTATTTTTTTTTTTTTTTTAATATTTAAGGCCATGTTTGTAGCTTTTTTTGCTACTTGGAAAGGCTAACCCCAGGCCTGTTTGGCATTTGCTCTTGGCCTGAGCCTTCACATGAAGATCCTCTGTAAATAGACTAATGTTAGTTTCATTTCCACTCCGAAAGCAAGAAGGGATCCTTCTGTTTCACTAATGCTTTCTTCTCCGGCTGTAACAGAGAGGGCTGGAGTGGGGCAGGAGGGGGGATTTGGCTGGAAACACCACTGGCCAGATTGGAGAGGTTCTGCGGGAACAAGTTGACTTTGTCAAACCGTTTGCCTGAAAGCAAGGTTTCCCAGGGAAATGTGCCAGCTCATCTTTCACGTCGAAAGGTCAGAAACCCACTTCCAGCAAATTTGGACATTTTGAGGTTTCACTCAGAAGTCAGATGAATTATTTTTTTAGAAGTGGCTTTTTCAAAGAAGGGAATATCTCTCCTTAAACTAACTAGGAGAGTTAGGAAAACAAATCCACTTTCAGGCTCCCCAGCCCTTCTTTGGGTCTGAAACTGGAGTGCACCATTTTCAGCTGCACACAGGTGGGAAACACTTGTTCTTCATTAACATCTCTGTGTCAGCTGTTCAGGCAACTTGAGGAAAGAGCAGTCAGCCTCTGGGGAATGAGGGGAAAAGATACTAGCACAGAGAGAGGGACCAAGGTAAAAGTGAGACAAAAAGAGGTAGGTAAAGCTGTGTGTCTCTGTCAAATCCATAGTTTTTATCTCCAGTTTTAGTATCCTTTCTTCTTTTCAATTTTTTAATGATTCTTTTGATCTGAAGCAGTTCTAGAACATTACAGGGTGAGGGAATCCTGGGCGTTAGCTCCTAATCTACGCTGGGATTAAAGAGTAACAAATCTGCTGCTCTGGGAGAAGGCAGGAAAATGCTGGCATAAGAACAGACAGTAGAGAATATTCTTTTTTCCTTTTCTGAAGGCTAGGGAAGCCTGTGTGTTCCCCACAAGAGGTGTTAAAGTAACTAGAACTACACTCAGTTTTATTCCAGCTGATGTTTGCTATCAGTCATTGTGTTAAACTGAACTAGATGGTATGTGGAAATCTCTTGACCATCCCCAGCCCTTGTATTACCTTCTGTGGGAATTTGGAACATCTCTTGAACAATTTATCCTACCAAGTGAAAATGAACTGTTCATTTGGATGGCCTAGTTCTGCTGCTGATGGCGCACAGAGGAAAAGGGCATTTCTATTTGAACAGATTGGGAGCTGAATACCTAGCGAGAGTAGGAAAAGAAACACCCTCTTTGCTGCCATGTGTTTGGGTCCCCAGGCAATTCTGGACACTGAACTCTCTCCTGAATTCCCAGGAATAGGTGGGCTAATGCAGTCACTAGATCTCTGTTTCTTTTATTGAGAGACAATTCATGAGAACAAACCATGGGTTACAGACCTGTTCTCTTCATTTTTGCAGGCGTGTGGGCAGCTGAGGACATGACAAAGGAGAAAGGAATGGTGCATGGGAGACCAGATCCCAAACAGGAGAGTCAGCCTGGGGAAGCTCAAAGGAGCTGCTTGAGAGCATAGTGGTATTTTTTCACATTATGTGCCCTTCCCATGAGAAGTTCTTTTGACACTGAATGTTGAGGATCCCTGAAGCAGGAAAGAGGAGAATTCACTGAGGCTGGTGCCTATTAAACACCATGGTCTACAGGGCAGCCTGCTCAGCAAGTGCTTTAAGGAATTCATAAATAGGAATTGGGAGGTCCCAACTAGGGAATGGTTAGCACTGTAACTTTTTTATGTTCTTTCCCCAGGCAATTTGCCACTGACCACAGAAGAGCCTGCTCAGCTGGGTAGACATTTGGCAAAATGCTTGGGAATGGGCTTGCCACCGGCACAGGAAAATGGGGAAGCAAAATTACTGCCAGTGGGTTACATTCAGGCAAGGGGATACTTTTCTGCAGTGAATCTGAACCCTTTCAGGAACAAAGTTATCAAAACAAGAACTAAAACTCTGGAGAAACTCAAGCTGGACTTCTCCACTGCAGTCTGACCCTGATGAGCTCACAGTAGAGAGATTTCAGTAGCGAGAACAGGAGACAGTGAGTGACAGATCTCACAAAGAGCAGTTTGAAATTCTCTCCTAGGGAATAAATATCATGTTTACCAGAGCTGTCAGCACCCAATGCCCAGCTTTGCACACCTGCAGATGACTTCCTCCTGAATTTGATTCCCGTGCCTCTCTCTTTCTTTAGATGAGCAAGGTAGGGCGGGGATAATTTATTGCATTTATTTATTTATTTATTTATTTATTTATCTATTTGTTTGGCTTACTGCACGTAAATCAATTCCTCCTTTGCTGTCTGGCAGAGTTTCAGTGAGCGGGAGGATGCGTGGGAGCGGAGACTCCTGAATGGTTGCACACAACTCCCTGCCTCTTTACTGGCACAGAAAAATGGTTTCCCAGCACTGGGTTTCCATATTGCTCTGCTAGAAGAAACAGAGCCGGGCATGCTCTCTCTAGGCCTGATCTTATCTAAAATTGCTCCCATTGCTGTACTGCGTAGATATGGGATGGCTGTGGAGAACCCTATTTTGGCAGTCTTCAGCAAACTGTATGGGAGCTCTGATTTTCACATACCCTGCAGCACCTTTTGTCTCCTTCACATCTAACTTTTATCCTCACTTTGATCTAAGAAAGACAGAGCTTCCTCCTTTATTCCCTTGTTAGGTTTCAGGCCCTGAAGGATTTATGATTATTGAGTCATGATCATACAGAATCTGATTCAGAGACCTCTTCTATCTGCCCTCTTCAAGAATTGAGTTTCCAACCTGAACCTGACCCAGGAGAGGAAAAGTGACACAATCAGTATCAGGACAGAATCTGAAATTGTCTGGCAGGGAAGAAGATAATTTGTGTGAGAATAACCTACTGGTATCTAACCCCAACGTGCAATTAACCACCAGAGACTCACAGTGGACCAGAGCCACAGAGTCTGGACTCAGAGCTGGATCAGAACTCACCTCTCCCTTTACCAATGTGAAACAACTAATATTTCTAAATCTGGGCCTCCACTGGTGATGGGTCTGTGTTGACTTTGCAGTAGTGTTCAACTTGGGAAACTTTAACCTAGAGCCATATACTTACTTCTCTGAGATTAAGCAATTAGGACCTTGTCAGATAAAAACGGATTTACCCTGCTCTCTTTTGTCTTCACATGTAAGGAGGCAGGTCCAGCAGCAGCACTCAGGAAAGCCACTGGCCTGGGAGAGACAGAAGAGTGGAAAGAAGCTGCCCGGAATACATGTTCTTTTTATGTGTGCTCCTTTTGTCCTCCCATTCATTGAGATTTTTTTCTGTTTCTTCAGCAGTTTCCTGATGCCTCTGCCTGCCTTCCTCACCTCAAGCTTCATCACTGAACCACTGGCTTAGTGGCCCAGAGGGGAACCCTCAGAATACACATCAGCAGGGCTTTCTCATCAGCTGGAGAGAGTATGGCAGAATTTTCCCCAGATCCTTCTATACACTGCTTTAGAGCAGCTGAGCAAAAGAGCAGAACTGTAGGCATCCAGCAAGGCAGTGCTGGCACAGCCAGGCAATCTCTGGTCATTTCTGAATAAGGGTCTTGTGGCTTAGCTGAGGCAGTGACAGGTTTCACCCACAATCCTGCCCCTTCCTAGCAAACCTACCTTCTGAATAGCAAATTGGCAGACACGCCAGGTTGGCTGGACCCCAGGCCTTCCTGGATCCCTTCCCTGACTTCTCATCATGCGTGTTTTAAGTTACTGTTTAAATCAAAGATGTCAGTGATTCAGGCCAAAGGGTTTTGCTGAGAGGTAATCTCATACTTTTTCTCTGGCATCCTTCCTTGTGCTGATCCCAGCACTGAAGGCTTGGGGATCATGAGGGGGCTGGAGGGGCTGCCTTTGCATACTGCACAGAGCACAGCCCACTTCTTTGGAGGACCAGAACATTTTGTCTAACATTTCTCCCTAAAGAAAGGGCATGAGACAAACCTTATATGCCAGATCTTTTGTGATTTTTGACACATTGCAAGTTGTAGTTTTTAGGCTTGTTTGCTTTGTTTGTTTGTTCATTTCCAGAAAAGTCACATTTGTTCCAGGGTCTTGGATTCAGGGTGGCTGTATGCAATTGTGTGAATGCTGTATGGACTATATGAGAGCAAATTTTGTTTTGCAGTATTTGGCTTCAGTGATCTGGCTGCTCTGGTGTTCCTCTCTCTGGATACGAGGTTACCTTGGGGTGATGTGGATGCACCCAAACCCCACCAGCAATCTCTATGTGAGCTGAATGATATTTTCAAATTCACTGCAGACTGGAAGGAGAGTTTTTGAGGACTGCCCAGCTCCTCTAAACTTGGACTAAGGGACCTCAAAATGAGAGAGAAAGAATCTAATATCTGCTGCCAAACTCTGCAGGAGAGGAGAAACTCTTTTCTAAACATAGTGGATATTAATGTATACTCCCTCCTCTATGACAGCATACCCCACTAGGGACACTACCTGTACCATTGGTTATATCTGAATGCAGACAAACAGCCTCTGCTGTTATAGCCTCTCCTGTTTTGGAAGGTTCTTCAGTAATTATCTGCAGTACTGAATTCCCTAGGTTAGACAGAAAGAGAAATGCATTTCCTGCCCTGTCACCTTTAATTGCACTGCACCTCCCCTTCACTTCTCATCCTTGGCAATGCAACGGGATGCCTCTGATGGGATGGCTGGCATAGTGGATTGGTATTACATCCTGCTCCAGGTTCAAGCAGGGGCTAGCTAAGTAGGATTTGGGAGAGGGCAGGGTGTGGGATGTTAATAAAGCCTTTAGTTTATGGGTGAATTTAAAGTGTATAAATCGACATTGGTTTTGACACAGCTCTGCCTTGTCTTCCACTTTGCACAGGAAATTCTCTGTGGGGGCTTATTTCTGCTTTTCCCTCATCTCAAGCTCCTTTTCTTGTCTCTCTTCTTGTATGGCTCTCTATCTCAGCCTCTTCTGTTAAACTGGAATTTCACTAAACCTAAGAGTCCTTTTTATAAAAGCCCAATAAAATAGGATCATGGCTTTATAAAGTGCATGAACATGAAAAAGTAAAAGATGTAAATGCATGTCCATCTGAAAAAAACCAGCACACAGACTAATACTCTCAGGCATGAGTGAGGCTAAAGGAGTTAGTCCAAGGGGCACAAACCACTTTTATTTCCACCCCTGGCAAAATGTTCAATCACAGAACCTCAGTAGCAATCTCTGGATCCCTTCTGTACAGGATGTTTCACTCAACTCCAACTTGGCTATAAGAGAAGGTCAGAAAGAGGTAGGAGTCCACAGTCACAGATGATTTTTAATCAATTTGCCCCAGGTAAGGACATTGACTCCCTTGTGAAGTAGACTCTGAGTGATTTGGTAGGCCAATTCAGTTTTATCCACTATTTTTCTCACTTAGTCTACAATGTTTCTGAGATTAGGTTTTTGGTACTTTTCTCTTTCTAGAGCTGGGGTATCCATGCAAGGACCTCCTAGAACTTACATGTAAAAGGGAAGGGTCTGATTTCAGCTTTATGCTGAGGAAGCCAGAGTACCAAGCAAATACAAAGATGGTGAGAAAATGTTGGTTTTTAGATCTGTCACCTGAGTGAAGCACACTAAGACAACCGAGGGATTTTGGTCCTTTTCCATCTCTTTTGTCCTACCAGTGTTTCTCAGTTTCTTGGAATAGGCAATTCTAATATCTGAGAGCAGTGTAGAGTCCCCATTTAGTTCTTGTCATCTCTGTCAAGTTGGCCATTTAGTGCCAACAGGCAACATGCTCCATTCCTGTTCCCCTGGGGTATCCATTCCCTGAGGGAAGAGATCTGGACAAGAGATAACCAGAGACACTGAGTAGGCTAGAACTTTATTTTCAGTGTTTCCATCAATTCAGTCAGCTGCACTGTGAGCTCCGTCTGGGAGGAAATCCCTGGAGAAATGTTTTTATACATGGAGAGTATCAATGTTTATGGTTTCTGACTGATACTGTTTTCCCTGGATGACCAGATACCTTCAGTTTCCTGTGCCACCAATCTTTGGTTCCTTTTCATATCTCTTTCTCTAATGAAAGAAGTCAACTAATGATATTATAACTAAAGAAACCAGAGATGATAAATAATGAAAGAAGTTAAATCAGTGTGAGGTAGGACCTATCTTCATGTAATGAATGCCTAAAAGATTATCAGCTCTATAGGCCAGAGGTGACTTCAGAGTGTCTGCACCAACTTTTTTTTGAAAATAATAGACTTGAAAACTACACTACAATAGCAGGGGTTGGTCTCTGATTTAAGGTGCCTACTCTTCCTTCAAAAACATAAACACCCCACACCTTCATATCTAGATGAGTTGAGTTTGTGGAGAAGAAGCTCAGGTTTTATTTTGTGCCACCTCTATTTGAAGGGTTCAGCCATGGGCCAAACTGCATGCCCTGCAACATTTCAGAGCAATCAAGGAAGACAGACAGATGGAAACACCGGGGAATGGAGGGAAGCTGATTTATATGCAGCTGAAACACAGCCGTGGGGCTGCTGCCAAGCCATATAGATGTGGTGGCAACACAAACAGAGACACGCAGAACAGCCTGTGCAAATATAAACACTGCCACACGTGATGAGGGTTCACCAAGTTCATGCAAACACCAGGGAAGGAAAAGAAAAAAGATACTTAACTGGGGAGGCAAGTGTAAAGATTATGTCAGGCACAGGAACTCTGTTAAACAAGAAAACAAAAAGAAAGTGCCTCTTCTCTTGTTTTAAAGAAAAGCATGTTCAGGTAACAGGTATTTAAAACAGATTTAAAGGACACAGGCCCATCTGCTTTTGTCATCAGGAGATATTCTTAACACTCCTGTGCATAGCAGTTGTTATCAGTGATCAGTTTTCCTCTCCTATCTAGAGCTACTGGCTGGTAGTTCATGAAATCATGTCGCAGGTTGATCATTATATTTGTTACTCTGTCACTTCAGGATTGTTTCCAAATGTCGAAGGCTCATTACTGAAAGCTGGCCTGGCACTGGCCACCCCGTGAACTGGCATTTCTTCTCTAGCTTTCCCATGTGAACCTACATCAAGTTCAGCAGAAACTAGAAGTCATCATCCTGCTTCAAGGGGCTTGCATGGAATGAATTTGTGGAGCTGAGTATAGTCCCTAGAGGTTATGAATTGCAGGGTAGAAACCACCAAAGTAATTATTGCTGACTGCTATCCTAGAACAGAAGGGACATGGAAACTAAACACTCAGCCATAGCTGAGGACGTCTCCTCCACCACCACGAAGTCCTCTTGGCCACAGATGTAATAACAAACTGTATTCTTGCTTTGGAGTATCATGTTGCAGAGATGCCAGTGGAGCATTTTTTAGCAGCACCAAACTGCAGAAAATATTGTATTCCAGATAGTTTGTTTGCCAGGATGGCATGCCTTTCTTTCACAGAAAAAGCAATTCCAGCACTTCCTCTACTGCACATTACCCCTCTATTCATATCCCAATGTCCCTCTAACACCTGCCTCTTTGCTGCCATCCATTGGCAGCCTCCAGGTAGAAAAAGGGCAGAGAGTCACTGACAGCCATCTGTGAAACCTTCAAATATCCCCATCAAAAGCTAAGCACTCAACAAACAAAGCTGTGGTGTCTTACCCAGGGCCCAAAGGGACACCGCAATTTCCTTTGGGCTAAGAGATTAGATGGTTAGAGTGCAGGACTTTAAGCCAGAAGGCTCCCATCCAAGCCCAGCCACTGACTCAAAGTCCATAACCACCTACAGGCCTTTGCCAAATACAGCTGTAAGCAGAAAGTTATATCCATGAGACTGGTGAGACACAGTGTCCTCTTGTTTATTGCTGTTTATAATATTGACCTAAACAGACCACATTGGTTAGCTGAAATTGGTTGAGACATCCTTGAACAACAGACCTTGCCATTGCACCCTTAGTTACAGAGACGCTCTTGGCTGTTGGCATGTCCCCTGTCCACCCTCAGAAGTCAGCTCCACAGACACGGAGAATATTCCAGCCTTTTACTGTGTCAGCCTTAGTTTTTTCATGGAGTTAATCTCCCCTGCACAAAAAGAGTAACGAGATTATGAAGCTGAAGTTCTACCTATTTTGTATCCCAGTTTCTTGTTTCAATGGAATCTTTATATCCATATGGAATTAGTTGGATACTAATGATTTGCATTCTCTTGTCCAGAAGGATGAGGCTGTGTTGGAATCTCTCATGTCCTAATCAACCCACTTGGAAGAATATATAAATATATGCTATTTCAAGATCTCAGTCTACCATAGTGCTTCAGACTCTTACTTTCTTGATAGTTCTTTCCTTTTTCTTCAGTGTCTTAATCTCTCCAGGTCTTTCCCAACATTTGTTAGGCACTGTTGTTACCTCATCCACTAGATGACTGTGCCTTTTGCTCTCCAGACAGATTGAGAAATGGAAATGAAGTGACTATTGCTTTTTGCATCATATTTTTGATAAGGAGATGGAGTGAACTCTAAAATATAGAGCATAAAAGTCATTTGTCTTTTCAAAAGTGCATCAAAATATCTCCACATCTGTTTACATTCTTCAGTTCTACATCTCATCTCCATAGGGACTGAGCAATTCTGTTTGGTCTCACATAGAAATCTGGATATTTGTTCTGACTCCTTGTGAAGGCTGTACAATCCAAAGCACAGTTCTTTTGGATACATCCCCATTCCAGCAAGATCACATTTCACTTTTTTTTTTTTTTTTTGCATTTATGAAGTGCTCTCCATAGTGTGAAGAAGGTTCAGTTGACAGGCCTGGAAATGGAGGTTCTCTGCTTAGACATAGTAGATGCAATATGTGTTTCACCACTCCACCCACTGGAAATGAAACTTCAGCTTGGAACCTCAACAAAAAGAAACAAATAAAGTTTACTCTCCGTGACCAAAAGTTAGCTCTTCTCCTGTTGCAATAAATAAAAGTGGCAGTTTTGAAGAAAAGGCACATCTGGGCAAGTCTTGCTTACCCTCTTTGAATTAGATCATAGAATCATAGAATTGTTTAAGTTAGAAAAGACTTTTAGACCCCGTCTAACTCCTATGCAAAGATCCTTTTACCCCTGAGGCAGGTGTACCCTGGCTGTTGCCAGCAGGCATGTAAACTGACCCCTGATCAAAAATCCCAGCATTCTGCTGGTGACACAAGGCTCAGAGCCAGGTATTGAACTGTTGGCCCTTCCTCTTTCTTTCCTCATCCCTGCAACTGGAATAATAAAGAACACTAGTTCTGCTTCTGATCTCTTAACCAGTCATCCTAAGATGCTGAAGTCTGTCTTGATACCATCTGTTCTTCCTCTTCCATTGACAAGCATTTCCAAACACTCACATTTCACCAACTTTCCTTGGTTCCACACAGAAGCCATGCCAGCAATGAATCAAACTTGCTTCCAAACCATCACCAGTATCAGCCTCAGTCTATGCAGTACTTTGAAGATCTGGAAGGCCAATATGAATCCATATTTCTCTTGGTTTCCTTGTGTTTATCATTCAGTTCTTGCCATTCCCCAGCTCAACTGCAATGCACAGCCAAGCCAAGACTGCTAGGATGCACTGGGCAAGCCTGGCAGCAATCACAGCCATAGATAGATAGATAGATAGATAGATAGATAGATAGATAGATAGATAGATAAAGGATCAACTGCTATACAGAGCTTTTTTTACATTTTCAGACATCTTTCATATTTTGCTCCCACATCCCTTGAAGGAGTGCAGTATGAATATACAGCTTCAATGTTATGTTCCTTGAAATCCATCTTTAAAACTTCCCTTCTTTATTAACATGGAAGGCAGTCTCTTGTTAGATCTCTGAAATCCTGAGGCACTTGATTGTTACATTTCATAGTTCTCAGTGTTCAGTATATCTATTTATTTTTTTGCCCCCTCTTTTTAATAGGATTATCCTTTTGATTATGAAGTTTATCAAAAAATTTAATGTTGTCTTATGATGAACTTCATGAACATGAATTATCATAAATAAACCCCATTCACAACACCCATTTTAAATGTGATGCATTTATCCTCTGCTTCACTTTCAAAGAGAGAAAATTCACAGTTCTGTGGAAAACCTGAGGTTGGGAAAATATCCTTTAAAGAATAAGATGGGGCAGATCAGGCTGAGGAACCATTACAAGTGATTCCCTCTTTCCTGGAAATGGCCTTTAAAAGGCACTGGTATTGGCACTGGAGCTACAGTTCAGTAAAAGGAGGACTTTGATTGCTTACATAACTTCTCTTTTTAGTAGAATTGTGTCACACAGATAAAGTGTGAAAGAAAATGAAAGCTGCAAGAGGACACTGAGCCATCCTCCTCCTGCTGTATAACTTCAGGCCAGTTCTGTCCAGACTGATTAAAACCCACTGGATCTACTTCCCTCTCCCTCACGAAATCATTGTTTCAGTAATCAGAAAAGAGTGAGGATGGTTGTGTGGTATTTACAGCTGTCAGTGATTTCACGAGCTGTTGTAAACATCCCTGCCACTTAAAGATCATGAAGCACATTCAGAATATATTGACCATATAGTGTCACGGTCAGTGCCTTTTTAGTAGAAATGAAATTGTATTTAAGACTCCATGGCTGACTGTGATAGATTGGTTTCCATCATAAAAACTGAAATGCTTTAATGAGAACATGTTTTATGAGTCTAGCTGATAGCCATGGGGGTGTCATCATACCATAACCTTCCAGTTCTTTCCCTCTGGGATGAATTGAAGGCGGCTGGACCACTAATTTATTACAAAGACAGGTGCTGGAGCAGCAGAAAAGAAGAGAAAGAAAGAAAAAGAAAGAAAAAGAAAGAAAAAGAAAAGAAAGAAAAGAAAGAAAAGAAAGAAAAGAAAGAAAAGAAAGACAGAGAGGAGAGAAAGAGAGAAAGAGAGAAAGA
>JAWWEE010000162.1:14443578-14483382 GCA_035221455.1 Xenops minutus | reverse complement strand
GCCACCCCCTATTTTCCCATATTTATCCTAATTCCACCCCGTTTTTCCCTTGTTTGTCGCGATTCGTCCTTATTCTCACAGCTTCCGCCCCGAACCCTATAAAAGTCTCGTGCTCCCTTAATAAAGGGTTCCACTCCTGTTCCACCTTCCTTGAGTGTGGACCGTATCCCTGTATCCCGACGGATCGCGTGACAATCCCTCTCCTGACACCCCCACAACAACAAATCCAAAAGGATTAATGCTTGTTCCAGAGAGATGCCAAGGAACCCTCCACTCCTACTTAAATCAGGAGACTGCAGACAGCTTTGCACCTGGCAGGATGAGGTCTTTCGGGTCTTGGAGGGAAGATCCCACTTTATGTCTAGAGATGAATGACAGCCATCTGAGCCCTTGTCCAATGCTGTGATGGGTGGCAGGGCTGCTGTCTGAGCTGCTCTGGCCAGTTTTCACAATGGTACCATTATCCATCAGCCATCTGGCAGGGGTAGCCTTTATTTTTGCTGCATCCAGCCCTGTGTTGGCAGATGTTAGGTGGAAAGGGAGGTTGGAAAGGGGGAGACAGGAGATTTGACATCTTGTCCCTTCTCCCCTTTGCTAACATTCCTTTGGCTTGTAAGTCTGACAAACCAGTGACAGGAAAAGATTGTTATCAGGTAAGTTCTTTGCAAGGACAGAGAGTCATGTGTTTTTCATCCCTTCCTTTTAAGACTTCAATGGCAACATACTAACACCTTTCCCAAGAACCAGCAAGGAAAAGCCTGATCAGCATAGCAACTAGGAAAAACTCTGGGTTTAGTTTTTTTGTTCATAAGAAGGTAGGGATGCTACATCCTCCAAAATATTCTTGATGGTCACTGATATTCTTGGTTATTAAAAAACTGTTCATGAATGTCTAGGGCATGCAGTGGGTGTAGTGCAGAGGGAAGGCAGAGGGGGGGATGAAGGTCTTCAACACATTACTGTCACACAGGTTTCACAATCAGAGTGATGACAGGGGCTGACCTGCTCCACAGACTCATTTCCTGGAAGAAAGGAGCGCATCCTCCCCAAATATGGCCACACTGCCTCAGCTGATGATGCTGTTATTCATTACTTCAAGACCAAAGCAGGGACTGAGGTCCCATTGTTCTCAGCGCTGTATTAACAGAACAAGGACAAGACTCTGGTAACCAAACCCAGCAGGAGAGGGGCTCCCTCACACCCAGCCCCTCTGCTGGGTGGTCTCATGCAGAGATTGTGCTCTTCTGGGGAGACTAGAGTTGAGAGGCCAACGTTCCTCAGAGTGGCTAAGCACTAAAAGTGAAGGCAGAAGGAAAAACAAGCAGGCAGAGGAGCTGCCCAAGGCACTTGCCTGCACCACACAGCAGTGCTCCTCTCCGAACGGGCTTGCTGACTTCTGCCAAGGGCAGACTCATCAAGAAACTTGTCCAAAGACAGCGCGTCTCGCTCTCTGAGTTTAACATGACGCCTTCTGGTCTCTGCAATTCCCCTAGCACCTCTCAAAGGCGCATGGATTTGATTTTGGCAGCTGTTCAGTGGGCCACATGTTCTGCTGATCTGGATGATGTGATTGTTTTTGGGAGGACTTTCCAGGAACATTAAAATTGCCTGGAGGATGCATGTAGCTGGCTGGAGCAGGCTGGTCTGAAAGCAGAAACCCATCCAACTGTGACTAGTCACAGTCCCAGGTGCAGTCAGTTGGTCCTATCATGTCTTCCACAGGGCGTGTCTCCACCTCCAGCCAGGACAGACACACTGGACACACACAACCCCTGGGTACAGCAGCTGAGAGGAGACACTATGGCCCTACATGAGGTGTGTGAGTCCTGATTTTGCTCTACATTGACTGGTGAAAGAGCAAGAGCAGGGCTCGGTTTTTGGAATTAGCTGTGTCCCTGCTGAAGTCACTTCAGAGGGGTGGCACAATGCTGCACACCCAGCATTCACAAGAGCCCAGAGGGACAAAATACAAGGATTTTTTTGAGTTAGCTGATGGTTAGGAAAATAAAGTGTTGCTCTTCAGAGTGAGATGTAGGGCTCTTATCCAGCAGAAGGATTTTGAGCCTGAACCTCAGCCCAAGGATCTGTGATGAGTAATGGTTGGGTTGGGTGTCACGCTGGCTACCAGTGACCAGAGGCACTGAGCCCCCTTGTCTGGCAGGAGCACACTCAGATCAGAGACTGCTCCTTAGCAGGAACTAAAGTAGATAATGAAACATAGAGATTTCCACTGTCATGCTTGACTGATAACACACCAAAATTAGATCTCCCTGTCAGGATACTCTTTTTTGTCCTCAGGAAAAAAAAAAAAAGAAAGAAAAAAAAAAAGCAGCATTACACCAACTTCTCTAGACAGTATGGAAAGTCAAATTTAAAACCTTCATTTTTTACTCGCAAGATTTAAAATGACCAGTAAGTGGAGGATTTCTAAACAAGGACACCAGAGCAAAATGAGCATAGTCTCAATTGTCTGATCTTTCATCCCATAGTCAACTCCTTTCTTCAGTAGTCTTTTTCTCAGACAGCTTCCTTCTGTCCATCTCTCAGCATCCACCTACAGAACTATTCAAGTGGCCACCTCACAGAAGAGGCACAGACAAACATTTTGGTGGAAAAATACTGAGCTCACATAGGGATACCTTTTGTAAGAGTCTTTCCTAACGCAAACTTTCTCACACAAACACCCAAAACTTCCTCGGAGCCTTGTCACATTTCTTCCTTATTTGTAATGGGCTTCAGCAAAATTCATTGTCCATCAAATCCATGTGTCCAAGATTATGTAGTAGGAATCCTGGAGCGTGTGTGAAAGCAATTGCCTTTTGCTGTTGGATGTCTTAGCTAAAATGCAAATTAGCTGTCACTCTTCAGTAAATTACGTGGTACTAAGCTTTCCTTCTTTTCCCTTGTGTTGCAAATACATGAGGGAAGGATGGCCTCTCCTACACAGCTAGAGATGCTGATAGCTCAGTCAAGCAGCAAGATTTGGCAGGGCCTCTCTGTTTATAATAGCTCACAAATCTTGCAGCTTAGAACCTGTAAACACATGAAAATGCTGCTAAATCACTCAGGTCCACATGGTTGAGGGAACCCACCAAACCTAAGCACAACACAGGAACCCAACATGAAAACAGACATGAGGCAGGGTATGAAAAGAGGACTGCAAGTCTGGGGGAGAGTTGACTCCCGTGCAGCTCAAAATCTATTCAAAATTCCCTCAGGTAGGAACTGTGGCTCATTTCCTTACAAATCTTTGCTAGAGAGATGTCAACTCTCATCTATGTTATCATATGCTGGTTTTGGCATCAGCAAATCCAGGTGCACTTCAAGTCTCAAACACTAAGCTCTTCTCTGATGGGCTGCCACAACTGCTCCAAAGAGTGCCTGCCTCTCACGCTGAGACCTTCTGATGGGTGGACATAACGTTTTACTACTAGCAATTACAGCGAGAGAAAACGAATTACTCGTTGCAAGTTTGGGTTACAATAAAGCAGCTGATGCTGGGTCTCTTGAGACAATTAATACAGCTCAGCCTGGAGAACAACATGACTGTGAGAGCTAACAGCCAGCTGGAAGACTGCAGACTAGTAAAATGGCAAAGTCAGCAATTACTACCTTTCCCTGGCTGGTTATGTATCTCATGCTAAAGTGAGGTGACAACCTTTGGTCACTTTATGGGCTTTAATCACAAATGGTACTCTCAGCAAGAGAACCCAACCTCCCACAGCTTTGCATTCCCTGCTGCAGTCCCATAAAGCACCAACCAAACACAGACTGCCTGCCAGCACCCCGGCTGCACTAAGTGGGTGTATCAAAAATCAGCTCAACAGTGTTTCTGTGCACAACAGGACATTTGTTCCTGTGTTCAGTCACCTCTACAATTTGATCCAGCCCTTGAAAAAGATGTGAATGTGGTATTATCACTCAGGCCTGAGCGCGACCTCAGGCAGGAAGAGATCT
Organism: Xenops minutus; assembly: GCA_035221455.1. Classification (NCBI taxonomy): domain Eukaryota; kingdom Metazoa; phylum Chordata; class Aves; order Passeriformes; family Furnariidae; genus Xenops; species Xenops minutus. Next base: position 14,479,425 of record JAWWEE010000162.1, on the reverse strand, counting down.
GATTGCTAGTTAGAAGACCTGGGAGATAGCACCAAAATCTATGTGAGTGCAGATAGCTGCAATGGGCCAAAACTCCAGGCACTACTCCAAACAAAAAGAATCAAAATCTGGGCTTGCTTCATGCAATCACCCAGCACTTGATGGACAAAGCACCATTTTCCAAGGCTGCTGCTCTCTCTGTGTCCCTCTAAGTGTGCTGCTTGCTGAAGTGCTCTGCTCTGCACCACTGGGGTCAAAACATGCGAGATAATGCAAGACAGAAACATAACACTCTACACAACTGTCTACCAGGCACATCTGGATGCAGTGTAAACCTCACCTCTTTGTCACTTACTTCTCCCTCTGGGAAAAGCAAAACCAGTTCAGATCCATGCAACAACAATAAAAACCAAAATAAAATTGTGATTAGTGATGTGGAAATGCTGCCACATGATGCGACCCTGCAAAATGTGGACTGGTTTAGATAAAGCAGGTGAAATGTCCGACTCTGTCCAAAACAAAAGCCAAAGTCCCCTTCAGCCATGTTTCCTTTCCTTAGGGGAAGGAAAGGAAAGACAATGAACTGTGGGACTGCTCCCAGAAGTGATTACCTCCACCTGCTCCCTCCTGGACATAACCCTGATAGTTACTGTCTTCTATAGCTTCAATGGACTTCCATTCTCCTCTCTCCCATACTTGTCATCTGTGGTGTAACAAGTGTGATAGCTTCTCCAGGTCTCAGCTGAGCAAATATCCCACACACAATCATGACCACACTGATATATCTTCTAAATTCCCCTACCACCTCCTTTCCCACTTGTTTTGCCTGACATGATGTTGCCCATATGGGACTGGCCACTCTCATCCTGCCATACACATCCCAAAAGTTTATCCTGTTGTGATGCCATCACAGTAGGTTTCACAAGAAGCTGACACCAGGCTCTCCTCTCCTCACGTGGTCCACCTCTAGCGGATTATGTATAAGCACAGATGGCTCTGCACCAGCTGCTAATTGGGGATTGTTCCTTTTTATCTAGTCACTGGGGCTTGTCCTGGGCAGAGGCTGCCTGACTCCTTCCTCTTTGATTTCAGAGGGTTTTGTAAGAAGCTACCAGGCAGAACTGAAGGGCTGGTGGATGAGGTTTTCATGAATGCCTCCATTTGCATGGCCTGCAGGATGATCTGTAGCTGTGCAAACACACCAATCACTCTTCAAGGATCTTAGCCTATCTGCACCAGGCAGCAGGGTTAAGCAGAATGTACAGAAATGTGACCCAAATCTCCAATCCCCAGGACAAGGATGAAAGTGGATTTAGAGTAGAGATAGCTATGTTTGTCCTACCAGCTCACCCCCTTCATCAAGTCCCTGAGTACCAGGGTGAATCAGATCAGCATGTGACACCTGCCAGTGCCTAATGAACCATTTTTATCACCCAATTCTCAGAGGTACAAAACATCCATGCACCACTCCATTCTGCTCTGCTCTGCTAGGGATGATACATAGGAAAACTTTAGCTCACAGCAGTTTATGCCTCCATACAGGCACTTACTCCATCACTGCCTCTGGCAGTAAAGCATGGGCCAGAATGGTGCACACAGAGAAGTAACTCCTTCTGGGTGCCTTTGAACGGCCTTTCCAAGCCACTACAACTTCTATCTCCCTGCTCTGCTTCCCTCCCTAACACACTTAGGTTCTCTGGTTGAGGTAGCCTGGGCCACAGTGATGGGGGAAACAGTGGGCAGAAGGAAAAGCTATAGTATACCCTCTAGATGGACAGAAAGATAAGTGTGGACACTGGAGATGTTGCAGAAGAAAAGCTTTCTTGCAACTGTGGGGAGAGCAAAGAGAATGCCCCAAAAGCCATCAATGTCACAGTGATGGAGCAGTGCCTACCACAGTAAGGGAGATGGGAGGAGGAAGAGATGATTTTGAAGAAATGTCAAGCTCTAGCTCCACAGGAGGATCAACTACAGCAGTACCCTCATGCATGTTAAACCCATAGCAAAGAACAGGCTTGACAATCTCCACAGGACATCTGGCCACACCCTGTAATCTGTGTGGCTCATCCTACTACCTCCATTCCCCTTGTGAACACAGTCTGCCGGCAGTTCATGGGAGGGCTGAGGTGATGGTGTGATTCTTTCCTACATTAGCCTTTAAGAGGGAAAATAACTCTCAAGTAGGATGTCCAACACTTAATAAAAATTACCTTAAAGAGACTTCTGACAATATTCCCTAGACCTCACACTTTAGTTACACATTTTAGTTATTTCTGATGACACGGACCATTCTTATGCAGGTGAGGCATTTTCCAATGTAGAAGTACCTCTGTGAACAGAGAAATGAACTGTCTGATTGCAGAATCTCATGCATGTATTCCTGAGATGGGCAGGACCAAACCCCTGCCAACTTGGAATAAGTGAGACAAGAAAATAAACCTTCAACTCCACTGTCAAGTAGCGTCTCAGCAGGGGAGTGTTCCTTCACCCTTCCTGTGAGTATCCTGGCATCACTAGCATCCCTAGCATGCAGAAATTCTTCCTCATCAAGGACATGACCTCATTGTTTCAGCAGCTGCACAAATGCAGCTAGAAGATGGCCTCTGTCCCCAGAGAGACTGTAATCAAGTGTAAAATACTGGATAGGGAACACAGTTTGATTGAAAGAGAGTGTGAAGGAATAATAAGATAATACTGTAATACGTCCTTGGCCTGCCTCCCTTTCCTTAGTGCATTACTCTCTCAACCCTGATGATGTGATGTCTCATTTACAATTCTGGAAATGCAGGCCATACATATCTTTGTAACTAAGAGATCAGGGACCATACTCTGAAGGCTGCCTGGCACAAGTCAGTTCAGCTTGGCTCCTAATTAAAATCCCTTCTCTCCTCCATATTGTGGCATTCAGCTCCACAATCCTTACTGGGAATGGCCCTGGGACATGTTATTCCCCAGGCCAAGCCTAGGAAATGCAGGTATGAGCTGGCCAACTAAAAGGAAATGTTTAAGTCTACTGTATAAGGCTAAGAAGTTGAAGCTATGACTTGCCTATGGCCATGGGGAAAGTCAGTGTCAGAAGCCAGGCTTTGATGTCCAAAGGTCACATGAGGATATAAAAAGATTTTTTTTCAGGTTAGGATTAGTCCTTATTGCATACCTGTTTCTTTTCTTAACACATCATTCAGAATTAGTTGTCACCTAAAGATCAGCTTTGTAAGAGTATGCAGACACATATATAATAATGTCCTGTGTTGTGTGCACTTGTGAGTCTTGACAAGGTGTGAGGCATATTGGCTGCACATGCAAACAACCACTGTCAAGCACAGGGAAGCCTTTTCAACAAGCATAAATGCTCATTCTCAATCCAAGCATGGTTGGATTGGAGCTGCATACAGTGCCCTGACAAAAATGACAAGAAGCAAGTTGTTGCAGTGTTCAGTAGAGGGCTTCTGGCATTGGGGGCTTGAGGAGGATCAGGGTTGCTCCAGCTGAGCCCCAGATGTTCAGCCACAGCTTCTGATTCTGCACTCACTAGCGAGCTGGAGAGAAGTTGACATCAAATGTTCACCAGTGGTGTCTTTGACCACTTTTGAGTTATGGCTTGAAGTTAATCCACTAGAGGCCTGTGCCTCCAGTGCCATGGCTTGTAGTATAAGGAACTTGGATCTGGGAACCCTGGATAGCTCAGGGTTCCCATGAATTACTACTCCTTTTAACTAAGAGGTAGCAATTATAATTAGCAACTTTCAGCTACGATCACATTGCCTAGATATGTGCGTGGCTGCAATGGCAGAAATGTCACGTTGTTTGCTTGTGCTTCTGTCCTTCGACTCTGCTGCTGAGAGTATCTGCAGTGAGAGCAGGGAAAGGATTTATTTTTTTGGGTGATATAAAGTGAGTGGGGAACAGTGAGAACAGAACTGCTGATTTGACCTTGAGCACTGGGAGAAAGCATAACACACAGTCTGTATAAAGTTTCCTCTAGAAGAAAAATAATAATAATAATAAAAATCTTTTTGTTCCTCCACCAGAGAAGACTATAAAAATTTGCTCCTGCAAAGCTGAAGTGGATTTCACAGCCAAAGCGAGGTCATTCAGAAACTGTTGCCAGGTCAAGTTTTCACTTTGAACATTTTCACAGTTAAAGGAGGATCCAGAATGTGTAAGAAAACACAGCCCCAGACTTTCCACTTTAAACTGCTTCTTGCCTGAACTGTAAGGTGCAAAGAAGAGAGGAGGACTGGGGAGACTCAAGTGGCAGGGCTTGGATGATTTGTTTATTTAGAAAATCTTTGCATCTGCTCTTTTGAGTAAAGTTCCCATTGCCTTTTTTTTCTGCTCCATTTTCCAGCTGTGTAGCACAAAGCACGAGCAGGTCAACAGCTTTGCCGAAGATCACAGAGTGAGTCAGTGGCTCTGGAGAGATCAGAGCCAGGACCCCACTGTGTGCCAGCGCTTTGTGCTTCCCTCTGGTTTTAAAATTCATTTCAACCCCAGGTGCTAAAACAAGGTGAAACAGGACAAATTCCAGACTCTGACTTTGGCAGAGGCTTATGAAGGACACAGTGAAAATGCCACCACAACGCTGTGACACCAGACACTGCAGACTGAATGGTGCTCAGTCATATTTACGCTTAAGGGTATGGGCATTTCCATGTCCCCATGACTTTACAGTAGCTTTTCAATCTACTGGCCCATTTCAATCCAATCTGACAGCAGTGCAGGGTGCTCAGAGATGCAACATTTCTACAGTTTTCCTGAAAACTGGCAACGAGATAAAGCAGAGACCTGGAAACTGACTATCCGCTATAGGAAAAAGGGACTCACTCACAGCATTAGGCACCAGCAAAATCAACTGAGAAACAGGGTGGGGGGAGAGGGGGGACACAAACCAGAGGTTGAGACTGACCCACACAAGCAAGTTAAAGAGGGCAGGGGCTCAAGCACCAGCATGTGCTATCTAACCCTTGGCACACTCCTCATCACAGCTGTCATAGCATCTTCTAAGCCTTCCGATGGAGATCACTAGACACGAAACATGCCCAGCCACAAGATGGGTAATATCCTCCTCTTTTGGAGTGGACACACACACACTGAAGAGTCCCATACATGTGATCTGTAACTTGGATCCTCCAGACTGACACTGGGTGTTCCTTCTTTTACCTGAATGGAAAATTAACTGATTAAAAGTGATTTTTCCCCAAATTACTATTCATTTGTGCTCAGGCTAATCAAAGTTCTGGTTGTACCTTTTAATTTCTGAAATGGATAGGAAAAAAAATTATTTAGAGAACTGTTTTGAGGTATTTGGGTGGCGGGGAACAACCCTGACTATTTTGCCAGTAGTGGATCTTGATTTGTTATTGTAGGGTCACTCAACAGTAATGGCAGGCAAGGGTGAAAGTAATTTGCAAGTCCTGAGTTACGCTGATTAATTGTGGCCAAGCTGCACAGCAATAGTGGGGTCTTTTATTGGGAGGTCACCAAAGGGTACAGGGCTGAACAGAACGGATCATTACTGGAGAGCTGCTGGTTAATAGGAACTATAGAGCTGTTTATGAACAGGGGGCTTGGCTGGTCTGAACAGGATATTCATGAAGGCTGCATTACAAAATGGTTCGTTGTTGTGGTCATGCGCTCTGGGCTGCTAATATTCGTGGGTGCACTTGTGTGGGCATGTTCGGTTTATTTAGAAAATAAGGGCATTGAAGCACTTATTTTCTGAGGAGAAAAAAAAAAAGGCACAGAGTAAGAATTACTCCAACTGTGCAAATATTGAAGAGAAAGAAAGGAGAATGTCTCGTTGTCCTTTTTACAAGACTTTAAATGACAAAGCAAAAGATGTAAAATGCTGGGCAGAGCTGTGCTCACCATCACCTGGGGTCCCCAGCACAGCAGAAGGCTGCTAAACCAATAATCTTGCTTTCCTGACCTTGCAGCCTCCTAACAAATCCTTTCTCCTTTAGAAGAATTTGTTTCAGAGAACTAAGCTGTGTAATCTGGTTCTCTGGTAATGTCCTCATTAACAGATTCAGGGCCAAATCCTGCTCATGCCTTCGCTGGCAAGGTCTCATCATTTTTGGTGAGGCTGCTCTGGCTGAGAGCAGACCGTGACGTTTTTCCCATTAATCTCATTCCCCCTTCCCATTGTGTTTCATTTTACAATGACATTCGGAAACCTGCACGTCTTCAGCCGTTTGTTGTACAGGAAATGTAGTCAACTTAACTCATCTTTTCCCTCAACAGAGTGGTTTTTTCAGTTGGTTTTCTTTTGTTGTTTTTTTGTTTGGTTGATTGGTTGGTTTGGCTTTTTTTTCAGAGCTGGCTTCACAATTCTTATGGAAACTGGTTATGGTAGAGAGGAAAAAGATTAATGATGGCAACTCAGCAGCCACACACATCATGCTTAGTTAAAACTGTAGCCAGGCAGCTCCACAAATAGGAGCCCCAAGTCCAAACTTTGTCTAAGGCCGCTCTCCAGCTACCTCTTCAGCTAAAAGAGAAGCCTTTCTGGCTCAACCACCAGCTGGAAGAGATGCAGGTATGACTGAGCCTAAGACAAACCATGCAGGCTACAGCTGTACCGGGGTGACTGCAGCCACTCGCCCCTGCCTGGTCCTGGAAGCTGAGCAGCCATCAGCCAAAGGGCTCCTGAGCCTACTGCAAAAGCAGTGGAGTCCAAGGTGCAAAAGCCTTGGCTGTTTGGGAGGAAGGACTGAAGGCATTAGCCTTGCAAGCACTGAAGCCCTCACCACTGAGTTAACTGACACTGGAAAGGACAGGATTTCTCAACATCCACCACAACTCTCAGATCTAGAGGAATCTCAGTTCCCCCGCCCCCAACACCTATCTTTAACCATGAAAGAGCTCCACAACCCAAATCATTCTGTGATTCTGTGAGTGTGAGTAAAGTTGAGAATGAGATGGTGAAAGGATGGAGATGACTCTCAATGTGACCTCCTCCAAAATCTTGCACCACTGCACTTGAAATATATTCAGATTTAGGAAGGTTTCTGTAGACAGTGAGACATGAAATACAGGATCTGAAAACTCTGCCCACACTCTGAAAAGATGAAATTTTAAGAGGCAGACAGGAAGGTCATCAAAGAAGAGATGGGAAATCAGGCAACGTGCTATTCACAGACTTAGAGACCTCAGAAAAGCATCAAGGATCTGGCAACAAGTAGTGACTTCAGGCAGAGCTAGAGTGCAGAGAATAGCTAAAGGAGCCAGTCACCTGGGAAAGCTGCTACAGTAAAGTTTATATTGGACCAGGCTGTCCTCAGGGATTTCTGCAGGAAGACTGAAGAGGCTGCTGAAAACTCCGGGAAAAAAAGTGCAAATGGGCCATAAAAATGAAGGCACATGGGAGGCATGATTTTTTTTTTTCCTTTGGCCTAAATTTGTGCATAGGCTTTTGTTCACAGATGAAGTTCTTGTCCTAAGGAAGATTCCCTCACTCCAGTATATGAATTCTGGCAGAGTTGGCATCATTGCCAGGATGCTTGTTGCCTGTGCTCCTTCCTAATGTGACCTTCCAACACCAAGAAAGGCCTCTCTGGCTTCCTCATGTTGCAGGAGAGGGAGATCCCTGCTTCTCTTCCTAACTCCATTGTAAATTGCCTGCTCTTCATGGCACTGTCCTCTCAGTCTACCCTTCAAGTTGGTCCACATTTCACTTGAGCCCTCAATCCTCTGTTGCCCATTTTGCAAACACTGGTTCAATCTCAGGGTCCTATCTGAAATGTAAAAATTAACTGCCCTTGTGGAAGCCAAATATTTTAAGGCATCATTTATACCAGACTTGTTCCAGATGGAGGGATGGTGACCATAGGTCCACAGATCCCAGTGAAAAGTGAGACCCACAGCTACACAGAAGTTCTCTTGGACTTCTTTTTGTAGGAGGGCTCTGCTTTCTTGCCATCATCTTCCTCTTGCCAAGCAGCACATAGCTGGCTGGCATTTTCCCGAGACCATTGCGAGCAGTGCCTTCAAAGATGAGACGTCACGTGTGCTGGAGCATGCCTTCAGGCTGAGCGAGTTCCTGTCAGCCTGACATGCAGGGGGAATACTGGATTAATTCCTGATGCCGACACATGCATCCCAACACAAAGATGTCACCCACTGGCATGAGTGTGTTGAGTCACTACATTTCCCCAGGCTGCAAAAGCCCAAGACTCATATGCTCATATGCTGTTTCCCAGCAAAGATCCATGAGGGCGCTGGCTCCTGCTGTGAGACCCATGTGCTTTGCTCAACCTGTCGGTGACTTTTCTGAGGCATAAGTGGGTCTGACTTTTCATCTCCCTCTCTCTCAGCCTATCAAGGCATGGCTCTGAAGGAAAAATAGGAAGAATCCAGAGAAAGCCACATGCCTGCCCCAGGTTGTGAAACTTGGTTCATAAGAGGCTGTGGAGATTCTGTCCTAAAAAATAAGGGGGGGGGGGGGGGAGGCCAAGAAAGGAGGGTTTGAACCAAGTTCAGGCCTTTGATGTGTGCTCTGAGTTTGGGAGACCAAGAGACAGTTGTACATGGAATGCCTCACTATTTCTGTACTGGGCACAGAATCTTTTTCTCTCACTGCCTTCCTGAATTGTTACATCTGTTCTTATTTCAACTACCTTTTTTAGGCATATGCTTTAATACTACTTTTTGTGCATCTACTGTAATACCACTTTTGTATTATTTCTTTTCATATCAGCTGAAACAAGGACAGGTTTTATGGGCCAGTCTCAACACTTTGGACCAGTGTGTCCCAGGGCTGTGCATCAAATGGTGGCAAGGACTTATTGAGGCATCCAGGAACAACGCTCTGCTCCACCAGGGAGCCAGCAGGGTAGAAAAGGGAGCTGGGATGCTTCCTAGGGAAGCCAAGGGGAAGAATACCTTGTTCACAGGGTGAAAATGCCTCCCCTCACCAAGGAGGTAAATGAGTTAGGGTAGCAGACTGGTTGTGGGACCCGACAGCTCTTGCCCTATGTACTTTTGCTACTACTGTACACAGAAGACAACAAGAGGACCACAACTGCAAACCATTTTTCAGGAGTGCCAGGGAGATCTGTCCCTGGCTTACAAACACCACTTGTGTCTCTTTGCTGTGATGGGTATGCCTGTCTATCTTAAGGGATCCAGCAACTGGAAAGCAGAGAAGGAGGACAAAAAAGGGGAAGTAAGAAGGCTGTTCGTCCTGGATGGACAGACAGAGATAATTATTGCCTTTAGGATCCTGGGGGACAGGTAAATTTTAGGAAAAGCTGCAATATGCCACAAAATTAATATCTCTTATTGAGGCTGTGATTTGTCACAGGCAGGAGAGTTATGAATTTTAGTACAAGAGTCAGTATTATTTTAGCTTACCCTTGAGAATCAGGATTCACAGGCTGGAGATAAAGTGGATGTTGTATAAAAATGTTTTCCCACTGGTAAGTAGGTGGTTCTGTTCTTCACTGAGGGGTCTGTGTGATATGCAGTTTTAGGGAGGGCACTTGGTATAAGATATAAAATATATCACATTACAGGTGAGAATATGTGGGATCCAAAGCTTTTGATGGGTCTGAAGTGAGACAGCTCTGAAAATGCAGATAACTGGGTCAATGACAAAATGTGTTATTTTAATGCCTTTGAGGTTTTGCTTCTGATGAGTATTTGGGTCCTCACACCTCTGACTTAGGATAGGAGAGGGGGTGTCAAGCGGGAAATGTCATGCAAAGGCAATGAGAGGAGATAATAACTTCAGCTGTGGTGAAAGGGAGAGACTTGTCAGGGATTTCAGGACTGCAGGAGACTGGGGAGGATGGTGGCCTCAGGAAGAGGCACCAGAAGAAGAGGCTGGTTGGAGAAAAGCCAATTGCCTTTTGACATCTCTGTTCTCTTCCCTAATTGCTTCACCCCTCTAAATAAATAAATACCCTCTGACAAATCAGGAACAGTCTGGCTTGCAGGAGCTACTCCAAATTGCTGTGTTCATCCATCAGATCCACCCATGCAAGACCATGTTCCTGGGAGGTTGGAATGAGGCACAGCTCAGCACAGAGCCACAAGACAGCATTCCTTAGTACTTCTTTCCCTCAAGTAACAGCTTCAACAATCACCCTAGTCCTGTATCCTGCACCCCACCTCTTCTGTGCTCCGGATGTCAGGGGACTGGGTTAACAAAATTTGGCCTCAGAAGAGGTGGCAAATTCGCAAGCCAAGCTGGAACCTGTTTGTGGGAGCAAGCTCTGCTGTGGAGGGAGTGAAGCCATCCGCCCTCCCTGCACTGGTACACTGTCCTTGCCATCCCACTGGGGACAGAGGCGTCCCAGCAGCAGCTGCAAGTCACAAAGGACTTGTTGTAGAGGAAAAGCAAAGGCCAAAATACACACACAGGTTGCCCTGCAAGAGCAGATCCTCTCGCTTGTCAGCAGTGTAATCATCGGCAAAAGTATAATTATTATAAATGTAATTAATTGTGATCTGGTAAGATTATAACTTTCTCTCTCTATTCTTCTCCCCCCACCACCACCACACCCCCCCACACACACTTCCAAACTTTCTAGCTGTGCTTATTTTGGCAACCTGAAAATAGTAATTTGATGCAAAATCTGGCCACAAATCCAATGGAGCTTGATAGGCTTTAAATGAGGGGAGGGGGGATAGGCAGGGGTGATGGCTTTAATAACTGTTCTTGGAGAAAGGCCATTGATGTGTTTTCATTACTCGGAAGAAGAAGAAAGCCAGAAAGAAAACAAGTGGTAGGACAGCCATTAGAAAATAACTATGAATAATTACAGAGTGGGGGTAAGAAGAAGTCCAGGGAATTACTTCAGGGATATAATCATGAGCCCACATCCAGGCCAGTTACTGGCGGCTAAGAAGAGGATGTATCCAGGCAGGGTTCAGAGGGCCCCTCTGTTTGGGTCCATCTCCATCCAGTCGTGCATGAGCCTGTATCACCATCACAGAACCTGCTGTCCCTGGTGTCTCAGCAGGACCCAGAAATGCTGCATGCATTTCTGACCCTACAGCACTCTGCAGACCCTCAGGGATGAGGCTCCATGCATGTGTCTGGGACTGAACAGAGATGGGACATTTTCCTTTCACACTGGGAAAGCTGAAGCTCTACATTGCAGCCTGGATTAGTTTGGTGAGGATCTTAACTGTCCTTTGAACAATATGACTGCTCATCGTGGGCATTTGATGAAGACAGCTGCACACAGGCATCCCATCAGAAGAAAGTTCTGCAAGAAATCAAGGTGTGGTAAGTCACAGGCAGGAGAGAGTTTTCCCTATTCAAAAGGACTATAAATGGTAACATCCAGTACTTGCTATCCCCAGATCCCAGAGAAGTTTGGATGTTTCTAGGAACTTCTGCAGCACCTCAACAGGAGAGAAAAACTGGTTTCTGAGAGCAATTCAGCATCAGGCTATAGACTTCATGTCTCCTCACCCCTAGAAAGCCTCCAAGCCATCCATACACATTCTCATTAATAGTGCAGCCAGGCACCCATGCATGAGACTCCCCATGAAAACTGCACCTCCCTGCCCTTTAGACAGGTGTTTTGGTGTGTTCCTGGTGGTGATACTGATTCAGACAAGAACATTTCCAGGCACATGGCAATGCAAAAAGTGATGAAAAGCCCAAATCCATCTTGGCTCAGGCACAGAGAAGAAGGGAATCCAGAATGGTTGAAAGATGAAAAAAGAAAAAATAATATCAGCAGGGCTCCAAGAGGTTATTTTCATGCCAGCTCCTCAGGCACTATGCAAAGGTTCAGGAATGAACGTGCACAGAGCAGGCTTGGAGGGAGGTCATGGTCACAGTCAGAAGTCATCTCCTCTAGGTTGAGTACTGCTTATTGCTGGCTCAGGTATGTGATCACAGAGTCAAGGGGTATCCCATCTCCACCCAGCATACTCTGTAGGGATTTCTGGATTCTCAGTCAACTCCGAGCAAATTTTCTACCCTAAACCATTACCCCAGTGCTCACAACAGAACAGGCAAAACCTTACAAGAGCAGAAAGGAGCATCCTTCTTAGGACAACATCTTCTAGGAGATACCCCTCTCCTCCCACAGCAACAATCTATGGTATTTCTGTGTCCCACATCACCATGGCATCCATATGCACAGAAAGGTTTCTGAGGTGCCTTAGTTTATGGCCAGAGACAGACAGCAACCCCCTGTATTTTACTGTGCTACAAGGTAAATAATGAGACAATACCTCTAGAAGACAGCAGACTAGGGCATCTGTCCAAGTTCCCCAGAGACCATCTGAATTTATACTCTTCCTTTTATTTACACTATTTTTTTCTCCTGGTTATTGATGATGTTTCTCATTTGTTTTTATTAGATGCAGGTGTTTTCTGCACTTCAGCTGGGAGCACTTTCCCTTTTCAGCCAATTTCAGATCTACTTTGTGTCTCAGTCACCTTTTGACTGTGATACTGGAGAGGCAGAGAGAAAAAGAGAGGAGAGAGATACTGGGTTTTGCTGCCTCAGCAGATGTGTGTTAAAGTGTTTTAGTGATTCAGCCAGCGCATCTGCCTGAGGCCAAAGGAGAGGCATTGTCTGAATCTAAAACAATTAATAACAAAAAAACAATGTGGGCAGCAGGGAGCAAGGGAAGGTGAGATGGAAAGCGAGCAAATCACAGGGGTATTTCCAGCTTGCAGAGCAACTTGACAAGATCTCCAGTCACTTACAAAGACAACCTTTTAAGCCCATCCTGTCCCCTCTAAGACACAGAAGCCTCACCAGCTCTGTTGGGCAGACAGGGGAAACTGGAACCGCTTTTCCAACTCACCTCCAGTCATCCAGGCTCTCTCTCCGGAGCCAGACTGCACTTTCCTAATACCCCAGGGATGTAGGAACATACACAGGCTCATGACTACAGCACATATGGCGAGTGGGGCAGGAGAGTCACAGCACCTGCTCATTGCTGGGCCATGCAGGAGTGCAGGGTCGGAGGGACACTGCCCCATTCGACCCGCACTCAGGGACTCCTCTCAGGTCCTTTGAAAGCCACCAGAAATGCAATGACCTCTGCTCTCCACTCTTGTCAGAAAGGTGCAAAGGGGAACCTCTGTTGCCTGCTCATGATGAAACATCTGTCTTTTCCCTGTTAGCAGAAGAAACTAATTTCATCTGTGCTCAGGCAAGAGGAATCTGTCCCCTGAGCTATTTCTGCCTCTATCATTTAAATGTCCAGTGTCGCCTTTATGCTTCAGTTCTTATAAAAGACTCCGAGTACCTCCTGATGCCCAGGATCTGATGTCCCTCACTGAATGAATCCTTCCCCTTTGCACCCCAAGCTGATTTGTGTGGGCCACTGGGAGATGAAGGCACCCCAGTCACCAGTCACCACTGGAAATCCTGGCAGCTGAGCCCTGATAATGTGAAACAGAGCCAACACAGCCCCGCAGAACACCCAGGCACTGATCTGGTGGGGAGAGACTCCATTTCTACATGCGGTTTAAAATTGATACCCCCATGAGGCATGTTAGAAAGCAAAACATTGATGCTGTCTTCACTGGAAGCATCAGTTGCTTTGTTTTTTTAATGACACAGAAAGCTGCTTGCAAAGAGATAATTTCATTCAGCCTAGCTCTTGCTGGACGTGGAATGAAGTCCATGGAGGTGACTCTCCAATGTATCCAGTATGCCACCTAGCCCTCGCTAGCTCTACTACATCTACTGCTGCAGGATGGTCTGCTGGATCCTGCTGGAAAGGGGCTCCCAACATGAAGCTGTGAACCCTTGTTCAGGTTATCATCGCAAGCAAGAAGGCATTGTCCAAGGGAAGAGCAAATATCTTTGGAAGAAATCACGTTTTACTTTGACACTCAATGCAGTCTCCATGCAAAGTGAAATATCGTGTTGATATCTGCACCTCCTGCTGTTGCTCATCTCTCCTTCCTGCACTTTTGTCTCAAACTTGTCCCATCAGTTCCACTTTTGTTGCCTGTCATTTTTCCCTCCAAGAATTAAAGTATTGGCTTTTCTTTCAGAACGATGCTTCTGGCACCTGATTTCACAACTGGTTGGGCTTTTTTAATACTTGCTCATGAAAATAAAAAAAAATTATACATTCTCCTGTAAATGCATTATTTTGCTAATGTGTTTCTGACCTACAAAAACTGGACAGTGGTTTCGGAGAGAGAAGAAAAAAATATCTCACTCCTGTATCTGTGATTCAGCTCTTAATCTTTCTAGACTGCCTGAATTTTTTTGATATTCTAAGCGCCTTCAAAACACACAGACTAGCCCAAACTGCTTAAAGTATGTGTTCCAGGCTCTTTATCATACCCGGGAAAGTCAATGCTTTTGCACATTACAGAGAGTATCATAATGAAGTGTGACATATCTGAGATGTTAAGAACAGTAACTGCTTTCCAAATAATTATTTCTCTCCTTGCAGTAGAACCATATGTAACACACAAAGCCTACAGCAATGAAATACACTAGAAGACACTAATAGAAACCTTGATTTCCTCTGAACACTCTCTGTTCACTCCCTTGAACTAAGAAAGCAAGTCATATAAACATAAAACATGATTGTGTTCTCCCTTGGAGGAGCACAAGCCAGGAGAAATGTGATCTTTGTTAGCTGCAGGCTCTCCTACAGCTCACGATCAGCCATACGCTGCACACTGTCCTGTGGCTGTCTTATGTTCCCAGGCTAGTGGGGTTTTTTTGGTGTCGGCAAAAGATGCCATAAAGACAGACTGTGTGGGGAGCATGGAGAGCAAGCACTTGCATGGGAGCTCAATTGCAACTCCATCGCAACTGCTGGGCTCAGTGGTTCAACACAGGTGGTGGCCCAAAGATCCCCACGGCTGAGATTACTTTCATAAAATGGGGAGAAAATCTGCCATCAGGGCACATCTCATGGCTAAAATCTTGTAATCTTCTGGCTGAGGATATGACTCAGTTTCCAAGCAAGCTTTTGTGGATGAATGTCTTCACAGCACAGCCCAGGAGTGAAAAGAAGGTGGCTGGAAGACAACTTCACACCACCTGGATTTTGGCCTGCTCTGAAAACCCAAGAGAAAGTTCCCGGACGGCCCTAAATTAGAGCAGCTTCCCCCGGGATCCCTCAGAGGATCTCTGCCCCATGGCAATCCAGCCGTGCCCAAGCCTCCCATGCCAGGGCTTGCAGCTGGGCTTGATGGAGCAGTTCTCTACATGCCTCACCATTTTGTGTCTCGCAGATTGGAGTGGGAGTGAAACCTCTCCTCCACCCCTCTAGATACTCTTGCTGTCTCTGTACCAGGTATTAATCCAGGGCACACTGTTTCTTACAGGGTGCAGGAGAGAATGAGGAAAGCAAATACTCTCCTACCTTAAGCCCTCTCATAAAGTGCATCCAGATCTCCAGGTGAACAGTGCTCAGTCCCTGCCTGGTGCTGTTTTCTGCAAAGCACCCCTTCAGACCAGTGGCAGATTCTCATAAAACCCAGAGGCAGGATGCAATTAATATGCTGTAAAAGTACTAAAGTGTCAACTAGAGAAACCGTTTTAAAATGCTTCTAGATAAAATCCCTGGGGGATGCTTTTCTTTCGTTAAACGTGCCTATTTTTTTTTTTTTGCAGTTAACTGTGATCTAAGCAGAGATTCAGCTAGTATCAAATAAAATCTCTGGTAAAATCTCTGCTACAAAGAAAAGCAAAAAAACCTACCCAACCAAGCTTAGAAATGTGGCCTTCGTTTTTGAAGGGCAAGGGGCAAGAACAGGAGGGATTTGATCTTTACTACTGAGTCCACATGGGGTAGAAAGGCAGTAAAACAAGGAACACCTGAGAGGTGCAACAAAAGCTTTAAGCGTGGAAACTTTGGCGAAGAAGGAGTTAATGCTTTTAAGCAACCATCCGTTCTCTTACCGTAGATAAGGGTGCATTCTAGTGGCAAAATCCATGCAATGCAGCTGCACAGATGACTGATCTAAAAAGAAACCTTGGGAATATGAAGCTTTGGAGGAGTGTGTGCCTGTGTAGAAGGGGGGTTGACTTCAATCGCATGTAAACCCCACCCGGAATTGGCTGATCCCTTTGAATTTCCCACTGCCTTGGTAGATGCCCCGTGCTTGCGGTGCTGAGCGGACTCCTGAGCCGGGCTCAGCTCATCCCCTGCTCCAGGTGTAGCCCCTGGGCACAGCTGCCCAGGGGCTGGAGGTTCCCTGCCCCACGCTTCCAGCTTCCCCGCTCCTGGCGGTGAATGGGAACTAAGGGAGTCAAGTGAGAGGGACCAGGGCCGGCAGAACTGTAACCCTGAGGAATGCAGCGGTGCTGGAACAAAAGACAACAAACCCCAAGCTGCCCAGGACAGGGGACGAGCACTGCAAAGTGCCTTTTTCTTTCTTTTTTTTTTTTTTTCCCTTTTTTCCCATTTCTTCCTTCTCCCTCCACATTTTGTGCAAGGCAAGAGGCAGAAGAAGAATGAGCTAAAACGTGCAAATTGGACTTCACATGGCAAAATTCCCCTTGTTTTCTGGCATGCCCGAAGCAACAGCGAACTTTTCCAAAGAGGAATCTAACACAGTTCTTATAAGCAGCCCAGCCCTCCCTGTCGCTCGCTGTCCGGCCGTGTTAACCCTTGCTGACTGGGGGTGTCAGGGGCACACCCTGGCACTGGGCAAAGCCTCCCTGCACTTTTAAACCTAGCCCAGGGGCAGAGGGACGGGACAGGAGGGCTGGGCACCCCGCACACACAAAGGCTCCTTCCAGGACCCGAGAGCAGCTCCCTGGCAGGCACCCATCCATCTCCTGCCGTGCTCACCTTTGGGGCCGAAGGGTGCTGTGCACAGCAGCTCCCCCTCCGGGGGTCCCCAGCCCTTCAGCCACCCGGGCAGCAGAGGGGGGTCCTTGCCCCACCAGCACAGGGGGCAGCAGGCAGGATCAGGCCCTGCTAACTCAGCTCCCCAAACTCAGAGCCCTGACCTCTCCCATCCAGACTCCCCGCAGCCCAGGCTGCCCTACAACCCAATGGCAAACACTTTGCCTTTTTTTTTTTTTCCTCTTTTTTTTCTTTAACCCGTGAAAGCCTGAACTGTCCCCCACGCCCAGGCCCCCCTCCCCAGCCCCCCCTTCCCCCTCCTCCTCCCCGTGCGTCTCCTGATGACATGATCCCGGCTCCCTTGCCGGGGATGGAGCCGGGAGCGCGCACCCCACCCCCACGGCCGGGCTCGCACTGATAGGGAGGGCCCTGGCTGCTGGCACCTAGTCAAGCTGAGGTGTCATTGGGATCTCAAATTGCAGCGAGGGGCTGGCAGGCAGCCAGAGGCAGTCTATTTAAAAGACAGCCTGTTCTGCAGTATTCAGTCTCTTTAGAAACTTCTCCAGGGGAAAAGTGTTGGGAGATCTACAAAGTGGATTTTTTTTTCCTTTTTTATTTTTTTTTTCCCTTCCCCCTGATTTTTTACCGCTCCTCTGCAGACTTTGCAACAAAACACTCCAACTTTGCAGAAAACTTTTTTTTTTTTACTCTTTTGGTCTTTTTTTTTTTTTCCTTTGCAAATCTTGGAAGAGGAAAGCGGGAGAGTTGAACAGAGCCGATCGAAACACAACTTTGCTTCATACCAAGCTTCCCAAGCAGCTCGCTGCGCCGGGAGAGACTTTTTCTCCTTCTGCAGAAGAAGAGAGAGGGAAGGGGAGCTCTGCATCCCCTCTTCCTTCTCCTGCGTTTTATTTTTTTCCCCCCTCCTGACTGCTTTGATGCATTAATAGCAGGACACTGGTTTTCAAGGAACTTTGCTCCCTTCCCAACCTGCCTCCTCCCAGCCCTTTGGGAAGAGTGTGTTTGTGTGTGTGTGTGTGCGCGTGTGTGAAATCGCCGTCCCACCTCCCCAGACCCCCCTGCTCCCCCACTCCTCCCCCTGCAACCTGTAGGCTGTGCAGCCCCCGCAGCCTCCGCTCCCTTTCCCCCCTCCTTCCCTCCCCCTCTCTGTCTGCGCTCCCGCGGATCGCGGTGCGAATTCCCCCTTCCCAGGCGAGAAAAAGCTGAAAGGAGGAGAAAAAGGAAAGAAAAAAGAAAAGAAAAAAAAAAAAGACAAAAAAAGCAAACCTAGACGCTCCCCCTCTCCCAGCGCCTAAAGAAAAGCGGGAGGGTCTCGCACCCCGAGAATAAACCCCAGAGTGGGGCGCCTGCAAGCAGGGGGGGCGCTGAGCTTTCCTTTTTGAATTTTTAAATTTTTCTTCCTTTTTTCCCCTTTTTTTCTATTTTTTTTGTCTGTTTTTCGGTGTTGCCCCCGCAGGGGCCAGCGGAGAGGCAGCGCCGCCCGCGGCCGGCCGGAGCCCGCGCCCCGTCCCGCAGCATCCCTGCCCGCCGCGATGCTGCTGCGGCTGCTGGTGCTGCTGGGCGCCTGCCCGGGGCTGTCGCGCTGCCTCGGCTCCTTCGTGCAGTGCGAGCCCTGCGACGCCAAGGCGCTGTCGCTGTGCCCGCCGCCGCCGCTGGGCTGCGAGCTGGTGAAGGAGCCGGGCTGCGGCTGCTGCCTCACCTGCGCCCTGCCCGCCGGGCAGCCCTGCGGCGTCTACACGGAGCGCTGCGCCCGCGGGCTGCGCTGCCTGCCGCGCCAGGGCGAGGAGAAGCCGCTGCACGCCCTGCTGCACGGCACCGCCGTCTGCCTCAGCGAGAAGAGCTACCGCGAGCAAGCCAAGGCCGGTGAGTGACCCCGCTCCGCCGCCCTCCGGGATGCTTTGCCGCCCCGCCGCCCGCTTTGCCATCTTCCCGACGGCTTTTCCCACACCGCCGACAGCTCCCGGTTGCGTTTTCCCCTCGTTCCGGGTGCTCTTCCATGACCCTCCGCTTGCTTTTCCGTCTTTCCGGCTCCCTTTCCATCTTTCCGCTTACTTTTCTGCTCCCTCCCACTGGCTGCCTCTTCCCTGCCCCCGCGGCTGCTTTCCTATCCCGCCGGCTGCTTTTCCATCTTCCCAGGTGCTCTTCCATGCCCCCACTTGCTTTTTCGCCATCCCGGTTACTTTTTCATCTTTCCCCTCGCTTTTCCATCTACACCCTCCCCCCCTGCGCTTCCAGCCCCCTCCCCCGCCATGTGCTTTTCTGCTTTCCCGGCTCCTCCATTCCCCTCCACCACCAGCAGCTGCTTTTCCACCTTTCTGGCTGATTTTTCTCTCTCACACACACACACATTTACACACCCTGGCTGCTGTTCCATCTTTCTAGCTATTTCCCCATTCCTTCCCCTCCCTACCCCCTCCACCAGCAGCTATTCCAAGCTCCCGGTTGCTTTTCCGTCTTTTCTGTCTGCTTCTCCACCACCACCGCTTCCCCTGGCTGCTCTTCCACCCCTCCTATTGCTTTCCCACCTTTCCAGCTACTTTTACGTCTTTCCAGCTGTTCTTACACACACATGCAGTTGCTTTTCCATCTTTGTTGGTATTCTTCCATCCCCATAACTGTTCTTCCATGCCCCCTGCCACTCTTCCCATCCTTCTTTCCATCCATGCTCTGGTCAAACCTCTTGTTGCATCATCTCACAGCCTCCCCGACCCTGCTTTCTGTCATCATCTCTGGGCTGTCCCATTTCCATTGGAAAGCGTTTTTTCCCCCACTTCCCACATGCACCCTCTTAGTCACAGCTGCATCCCAGCCCTTCCCCAGTTACATCCTTTACATCTGTCCTGCATCCCTGTCTTCACCCTCTTCCTGACCTGTTTCTCTCATCATATCCTCCACCTTGCTCTAGGGTCTGAGCTGACCTCTACAACTTGACATACAGGAGAGGGCAGGGCACCTCCTTGCAACCAGCTGCCTCATCCCCAAAGTCCTCATCCACCCCGGATTTGTTGCTCAGCCTCCCACTTTTTCCCTTGGGATCATTGCAGCCTGCTCATCCTGGCTGCCCGCTGCTGGACATCCTTGTTGGGCTATGGGTTTTAGCTCAGGGAGGTGAAGAGAGCAGGTGCATTAGGGACAGGATATGCGATTGCAAAAAATAATGATGGTGTGGCTAATAACCAGAAAGAACAGGTTAAAAGCAAGCATGAAGGCAGGCATGGCAGCACGAGTGCCAGGCCAAGCTTCTGAAGTGTTTGCCTCTTGCACGTGACAAAGGCATGAAAGAAAGCGCTCCTTCACTTTGGCTCTCATTTCACTCCCATTTCTGGATCCTGTAGCTAATGTGAGGACACATTCCTTATATTCCTCCAAATACATCTGTATTTGCCATGGTGTGAAGGGGAGGCAGAGAGCGTGTCTCTATATCCAGGGGACTACTCAGCAAAAAAAAAAAACAGAAACAAACCCCCACACACACTTTTTTTGGAGCATGAAAAAGTAATTTCTACTTGTTAGCAAGCTTCTGCTTATACCCACGCAATGGGAACCCGTTTCTCCTTTCTAGCACCTAATAAATCTCGATGCTTTTATTATTTTTCCCCTTCACTGCTTGCAGGCAGTGGTTCGGTTGCTACGCTCCATCCTTCAGAGCAAAACCAAATTCTGTGTGTATAACTTCCCCCCTCCTTTGAATGACATCAGATGTCCAAACTCCCTTAAATCAGCCAGAAACAGCAAAGCTGAGCTTGGTTTTTTGAAGGGAAGCTGGAAGGGATGAAGGTTGGGAGCAGACTTGCACAGGGAGCAGAGGGTGAAGCGAGGAGCCGTGTTCCTCCCGTGGAGCCCGGGAAGCTGGGCAATAACCACTGGCAGCAGAGATATGTGAAAGTATCCTGGAGCGCGTCATCCCAGTGTTTATTTACTCTTTCTGTGTGTGTGTGTGCAGCCAGGGGCAGGTGGTGTGGTGGGGAAGGCAAAGCCAGGCCAGTGAAACCCAGCAGTGGCTGTGAAAGCACAGCCCATCCTTGCACCTGTGGCAAGGGTGCCCCAGAGAGACCAAAGGCATCTGAGAAGACTTTGGCACTTGGCTCCCAAAGTGAATCTCCTTTAATTCCACCTGCCTCACACTTCCCAAAGGTGCTTTGCTTGAAAACTTTAGCTGACTCCCTTGTAATACCATTGCTTTTGCTTTTCTTGGGATGGGGAGCACCCCTCGAGTAAACAAGGAGAGGGACAGGAAAGCGGTTGCAGGTTTGTTTTGCAAAACCAGCCCCCTGGCACTCCTGCACTTCCAGTTTGGACTCCCCAAGTGCTGCAGGGGCCTCTTTTTGATGGGTTTTGTTCACAGCTGGGAGATGAGTCTCGATTGGAAAGGCTGCTGCAAGAAGCCACAGGAGACCAGCAGACTCCTCTTGAGATTTGTGCAATTGCAAAAAAGAAATAAAAAATAAATCAGGAATTCCTGAGGATGGGAGAGGGGAAAAAAGTCACTTGGCGTTCAACTGGTAGCGTGTGAGAACAAAGTATATTTTCATAGGCGTGTTTCTAAGCAACGGGGCAAGAAAAGAAATGAAGTTTGACTTGAACTTTCTGGCCTCTGCCAGTTTGGCCAGCAACACGGGGACCATGCACTGGGGAAGCTGGCCTGCCCTTCCCATCTATCAATGACCAAAATTGGCCCTGAGCTGTGAACTGCTGAGAAAGAATCAGCACTCTGCAAAATAAACTATGTGACAGTGGCGAGGACTAGATCAAACTGCATTTCTATCTATTTCTGCCCTCACGCTGGCCAAGTTTAATATTGCAGATGCTTTCCTCCTTACGGAGGTGGAGATGCATCAAACAGCACTGCAAGAGCCCGAGTCTGGGAGGCTGGGCTTGGCTCTCCTCTAGAGCAGATGTCTTGCCTGGGGACAAGATGCTCACGGATACCATGCCTCAGTTTCCTCATAAGTATGCCTAGGCACAATGGTACTGAGGAATGCTGAAGGTACTGGGCAGAATGCACTCCTGGTTTGTTGATAGGTCTGAAATGAAGTGTGGGATTAAAGAACCTTGGTAAGGTTCATTTTAAAAAGATGGATATGTAGGTACTGACAGGATGGTCCCTGTAGTCCTTCCTGCCACAACAGTCAGACACTGTCCTTTACTGAAAGCCAAACATCTCAGCTGTAATTGACTGTTCCTGGTAAAAAAACATGAATGAGCTTCATTTATGGCACAGGCTGCAGGATTCTGGGTTTTCTCTGTTTTGTTTAGGTTTCCTTTGAAATATACCATGTCTTTCCATTTTTCTCCCCTGTGCTCCCGCCAGACTTCCTCCTGCTGAGACAGCAAGGTCAGGCCAAGCATCGGGGAGTGGAGGGCACAGATTGGAGCCTGCTGCCCTAAAAAGGCTCGTGGAAAAACAAAGGTTGTCAAATATTTCCTTCTCCTCTCTCATTCCTGCTCTCTTTCGAGAAAGTGAGCAAGGCTTGGCAAGTTTCCTCACGAAACCATGAGCCAACGATAACCAGGAGGGGAAAGAGGGGGGGTTGCAGAATTGGCCCTAAGAAAATCATCTTTGCTGCGTCAGCTGGAAGTAGGTGGAGGAGGAGTGCTGCCGAGCCCAAATTTCCTGCAGTCCTTTATTGCTCCCCAACATATTCCTCCCCAACCCATTCCTCCTTCCCATCCTCTTCTGCTCTACATTTGGGGATGCATGGCTTCAGGGGCAAGTGATGGGGTTGTGGTGAGGCAGGTGGGCAGCTCCACACTGAGGTCTGGGGTGAGGGTGAGGGTTAGGGCAGGGGTCATGGGAGCAGGGCGCTTGGGACGTGCTGGCTTGTGCACATGTGCCACTCGGGGAGGGACCCGGCTGGTGCGAGCGACAGGTCCTTTGTGCGAAGCAGCTCCAGAGCTGTCAGGGGGAAAGCTAGTATCAACAGGCCTGCAAAACCTCAGATACGAAACAGGAAAATCTCCATTTTTCTTTTGATCTGGAGTTCCAACAACAATAACAATATATTAAAAAAAAAAAAAAAAAGTTGAAATCCATCAGGTGCCAGCAAGTGAGTCGGGTTTCTGCGGTGTGTGTGTATGGGGGAGGGAGGGATGGGGTGGTTCAAACAGGAAAGGAGGGGTCTTGGCTGGAAGGATTTTTCAGCAGCCTGGTTTCTAAGGAAGGAGGGAGAATATTAAGTAGTTGATCCAAATGAAATTCCTGCCGAGTGCCAGCAGAGTTCACCGGAGAAAAGACGTGGCTCTGTGCTTGCTTGCATGTGTGCGTGCGTGCGTCCGTGCATGAGTGATAGAGCTGGCCCTGAGCTTCCACACAGCCCTGGACCCGCTCCAGCTGAACGAAGGGAGCCCCTCCAGAGCTTGCACCACCGCAGCAGAGAACAGGGGCTGGTCTTAAACAGGAGCCTCTGCAAACTTGAGGGATGCTGAAGGAAGACATTGTGCCTCCTTGTGTCGATATTTAAGCACCAGCATCCTGTGCCCAGATGACGGTCGTGGCTTTGGCACGTCAGTGGCATGAACGGAGTCATGTGCCACTGGAAGAGTTTGTTCTATTGCAGGGCACGGTTCCCCCCGGCCTTGACAGAAGGGGGTAGGAGAGTCTGGGTACCTTCTGTGCCAGCCTCAAGACATCCCTCGGTGTTCCTTGTCACTTAGTTTGGCACAGGTATCGGGGCAGAGGGGGAGGAAGAAGAGGAGGAGAAGCAGCACACGAGCACTGCTGCACATGGAGCGTGGTGCTCTGGTTCCTCCTAACGTCCGATGGAAGTTCTACTCACTCCAAGTCGAAAGGCATCGCAGATGTAGGAGCAGCTGCGGGAACTGCTATAGCAGCAGCGTTTCCCAGAACTCTTCATGCAAACTGAAAAACCAGGGAGCAGCCTGGGAAGGGGGGGCGGGAATCGTAGCCCCTTCGAGACTTGTCGTCCTCTGCTCAGCAGGGTGAGCTGCTAAGAACAGTTCCGGCTCGTTTCCCCTGTGTGAAGTCACAGAGCAGACAAAAGGGTCCATGGCACAGCACATCCTGCCTTTTGGTTTTTTTTTTTACCAAGCACTTAGTGCAAATTCAAGGCCAGACATAAGTGGGGACTTTGGCTGCAACACACCTGCCCCTCGATGTGGGCTGCAGAGCAGGATTATTATGCACAGGAAAGATATGCATGTGAGCATATGCACAAATGTACCCGTGTTCACACGCCCACGCATGCCTGCATAAACATTTAATGTGTGCAAGCACACACACGGAGCATTTTTGTCTCTGGAGGCAGAGTGGTTTCCAGGCAGCACACACAAACCTCTCCTAGGTGCAGTGGTTCTGGTTATGACTGGCACATTGGTATTTTGCCGTCAAGATCAGATACTGGCATACAGATCAACCTACCCTATCCTCCTACTGAGGGCTGAGAAATGAGATGCAGCAGGTGAGCATATCAAACAATGAGAGGTGAGGAAAGGGATAGATCAGCCAGCTGTGTGGATCCAAACTTACCCCCTGTGTTTGAAGGTGCGTTATGTTTTCTGGCTAGACTAAGATAATACTCTGAGAGATAGCCCAGTGAAGGTGTGGAGAAGCTGTGGCTTGCAGAGGGCAGCAAATCCACCTCCTGCTTCATGCCGGGGCTGGGGGAAATGGGGGGAGTGGTGCCAGGCACACTGAGGTCACTGGGATCCTGCAAACTTCGCTATGCTCAGGCATAGCAACAAAAGCACTTGGGAAGGTGTGGGAGAAGAATTGAATTGGGAAAAGATGTAAAATTTGCTGAGATGTGGCAAGCTGAGTGCAGGAGAAACAACCTCCAGCACAGAGGGGAGGACGCAACAGGACCCGAAGTCATGGTGCGTGCAGAGGTCAAAGATGATCCAGAGATCATCTTTGGTCTGCATGAACTCACTGGCAGCCAGCCTGATAACTACTTCGTCATTTATAAGGAGTTTTTTTATGGCCAAAAATTAGATATTATCTGTTTGTCCTCAGGACATGTTTAGCCAAAAGTAGGAGGAGGCTTGCTGGAGAGAAGGAGAGGGATACCTGGGCGCTGGTGCTGGAACCCCCTAAGACCTGGACCCACTGGGTCCATTTAGCATGAGTGTCCACACTGGGCACTGTGCAGGGCTGTCTGTGGGTCACGGAGGGGGGTGGCAGTTGTGCCAGTGCTCCTGTGTCCTGGGGCTGCCTGTTTAAGATCACTGGGCATGTGTCATGGTTCATGCCTTGGCTCATCCTAGTAGGGTCCCATCACATCTGGTGATGAAGCGACATCCCCCATCCCCTCGCCACTCAGCCCCCACAGGACACTCTCTCTGTTCCATCAGTTGTGTAGCCAAGGCAACTCTGAGCAAGATCCTGTTTTTGAGGTTGCACTTTGATGGTGGTGATCTGAGGGGACCCCCCTTAGTGTTAATTCACTGCCTTGAAGTTAATACCAGCAGGAGCCAGCTGTTTGCAGAAATTTGGGACTCTTGGTGATTTGACATGGGCAAATTTGCTCTTAAGGAATCAATTTCTCAGCATGTTCTGGTAAGTCTTCTGTCTGTTTATGATGTTTCCAGGACAAGTGTGAGAGAGAGGCTCTGGTCAACAGGTTAAACTTTGAGGAGGCATGTGAAATTTTTGCTTGTGAAGTCAGTGGCCATTTCTTGTGTATGTATGCATAAAGCCTTGCTCTCACTATTGCACTCATTTTCCAGCCCCTTCTGATATTCCCATCATTTTTCATGTCTCTTTTCATCTCTTTCATGCAGACTGTGGGAATGGGGTGTCAATATCCCCCACAACAAACTGGCATATTGTTCCTTATTAGTCCAGAAGGGCTTGACCCTGCAAGATGCTGAGCATCTTTCCTCCAGGCCCAGAGAATCATAGGCTTTTGAGCACGTATCCCCTCTATGGGAAGCAGTCACACCTAGTCCTCCATGGACTATGAGGGCAAAGCTGAAGTCTGCTGTTGGGTTTGGTAGGGCTGGAGAGAGCTCTTAACCAGCTTCAGGTTGTTGCAGTGTGGTTTGTTTGCTTTCTGGATGGACAGAGCTGGCTCAAGGATGGAGGTAATTGTTATGTTGATGGAGATAACTTGTCTGCTTGCTATTTAAGGGCAAGAAGGTAATCCTGATAGGTACTTAAGGAAATAATCCCCTAGCTAAATGGGAAAAGGAATGTTTCTTAAAGGTAACTTTAGGGGCAAAATTGACCAATATTTATGATTCTTTTTTGTAGAAAAAAAGTAGAAATATTTTACTTTTCCAAATACAGATGGCATTCATCATCAGAAGACAATTAAATCAACAGAGCCATTTATTATTCATGCTTAAGAAATTAGATGTTATGTGTTAGACTTATGATGAAAATCTAGTAATTAAATAAGCCAGTGAAAACTATGGAACCTGGCTGTCACTTTTTAATTTAAAAGAGATTCTGGAAAAGAAGAAAGGGTTTTTTTAGGGAGGAACTTCTTATCTTATACCTCTCCGGCAGTCACAGCTACACGTGTGTCTTAATATATTTTAATAACATCTAAATACAAAGTGACATACAGTCACATTACTTTCACTTGTGACTCCTGCTTTCCTGAAGAAATAGCAGATATGGGTGAAATTTTACTGAATCATTTCATAACCATTTTGGTGTTCAGTGATTGGGTTTTGTAATAGCAGAGGCAGCTTGAGATTGCAGGAGAAACAACAAAGTGCAACAAGTAGTTTTATCATTCCAGAATGGTTCCAGACCTGTGGCAGGAGGTGATCAGTTGTCTTTCTTGGAGGTTCAGACCCTAAAATGGAGGTCTGTACCCTTTTCTCCATGAAGAGACCCATGACATTTTTTTAACGCTGAAAAGCATCTTTGCATCATGTCAGACCAAAGGGGATTGGTTAGTGTATGCCCTGCTACCGTCCAGGATGGAAAATGCCTAGGAGAGGCAAGAGTCATCCATTAGGATCAAGCTTGGGTGAGTTTCTGCATATCAATATTGTCTGAGTGTGAACATCAAACTTCTGGTACTTTTTTGTACTTAAACGTACTGAGAGATTAAATAACAGCAAGGCTTACTCCAGGCAAAGGCTTTCTGAGAGAAGGAGCCACTAAGAAGAAAGGGACTCCTGAGGGCAGAGGTTGGAACCTTGAGAGCTTGTAATGGACAGTACATGTGATGGTGTGTCATCTGGTCATGACACAGAGATGAGCAATGGATGATCTCACACAGCTTTTCCATCTGGTTTAAGGCAAAGCTGTGAAAGTCAGGCTGAAGGCCTAGAAATTAATCCAGGCTAGGCTGGAGTTTGCAGTCACAGTTGCACACTTGAAATATTTTTGGCATTGGACCAGTTCTGGTCTAGCACCTGACACAGGTGCATATTCATACTCCACCTGATGTACCTTTACCTCTCTTCAGGGTGAGCAAAGGCTTTCTTGGCTCTGTCAGTTCCTGACTGCTGTTGGGGCCAACAGAGACCCTCAATAACCATCTGTGGGAACAGATCTTTTCATGGAGACTGCCATCCTATAGTGGAAGCAGCACTTCTGCTCAGTATGAAACTAAATCATGTTCAAAACCCTGTCCAAAATGCCAAAACCACCTTCATCTGTAAGCAGGCCAGAGAACTTAATGTAAACTATGGTAACTACATCCTTGGTGGGACATCCTCTTCCCAGGATCATCTCCTTTAATACAGGATTTTCCTCTTAATTTCATACTGTTCTTAGAGTAAAATGCTACAATATCCCCACTGACATACCAGCTTTTGATAGCCACCAGCAGCAGTCCTTTGGCTGTGGCTCAGCTTCTAAGGCCTTCTTAGCATCTGACTCTACTATGATTTATATATTTGGGTTTCAGAGATCAAAATAGCATCAGCATCCTGGTAGCACCTGCTTTCAAGTCCAGGTTTCTTGATATCTCATGTATATTAACACCAGTGTTCATCTGAATTTTAGAGACAAGCCCTACATAGTCCTAGAGGGCAAAGCTACCTACTCCTTCTCCCTAGTTACACTTCTTTCATCACAGATATTCCTGCATCCAAAAAAGTCCCCCTTCCCATTTGTTTCTTATACAGTAATGATAGTTGATGGACACTATTAGGGTTCTCTTCCAATTCATCACACCTCTTTCATTTCCAAGGACACATTGAGATTTTTTCCAAGTCATCTCTGGTGGCCAGATGATGAAAACAAACACTCTTTTGTTTTCATTCAGAAAACCTTAAAGCGTGTGTTTTCATCTTTTTGCCACAGATAAGCCCCATGGAGAAACTGTTGGTAAACAATTCAATAATGCTTGTCAGGAGCTAATCCGGATTTTCCTCACCTTTATTGTCAGTTAGGCAGAGACTCTCATGCAGTATTCTCTGAGTTTTCCTTCTTTGCTCTTTTGTGCTCTTAGTTCCTTGGCCGTTTGATGAGGATTTTGCCTTCTTTATTACAACCAATGAAATCTGCCACTGGGGTGGATTTATTGGAAAATATGCAAGACTAAGAAAGGCTGAATTATTTCATCCTTTCCAGGAAGGAAAAATATCTCTTGGTCACTATGATATTGAAAGATGATTTATATAGATTTCTCTAGGTCATAATTCAGCTCTCAGCTTCTTCTACAGTTTCAGCATATGGAATCAGGAACATCTGCAGTCTCCAGATGATGTGAAGGAAATACATTTTATCTTCCTATCGTCAGTGCATCAGCAACAGGAGCTTCTTGATGTAAATCTAATCCTGCAATACTTCCTTCCCCTCCACTTGCCAGTTCAGTTCCCTGGAAGATAACTTTGTTCAGGAAATGTCAGGCTGATACAAGCAGCTATCTAGCAACAGAGTGCCTGCAATTGTGCAGGATGGTGCACATCAGCATCATTTAATTGAAACGAATGGATGTCTGTTCTTCATCTTAAAGGAGGGAGAAACTCTGGAAAGTTTCTCAATTATTTTACTGGTTAGACATTTTGGGTTCTCTCTTGGACAGAAGCCATTGTCACCCGGAATCCAAAGTTCTCTGGCCTTGCTGCATGTTGACCCAGACACTCACATGGTCTTGGTGTGTCTTGTATATCTATTGCAAACTCCCATGCCTGCATGGGGAACTGATTGTAGACAGATTTGGGAACTCCTTGGAGAGAAAGAGACAGACAATGTCTCTTGGTAAGCCCCAGTCCTTGCTTGTACATTTCAGAGCAGCACCAGATCAGCCCACCAGCTGGTGCCCAAGCTTGGCTCTTCCAGCACAGCACGGATGCTTGGAGACTGCTGAACTAACAACTAGCAGTGTGTAGGAAAGGTGCTTACATCATGGAGCTCCCCTTATCTACACCTGCTTTTCCCCTTGCTCTAGAGAGTTGCTCCCAGGGAGTTTCGTTTTGTGGCTGCAGCAAGGAAGGGCAGCTCAGGAAAGTACCATTTGGCACACAGCAACACAGATCTTTTTACTTCCAGTTCCCATAGCTGCACATCTCCCACCTCTGTAGCATTTGCTGGCACTGTGGAGTAGTGGTGCTGACCCAGAGATCCATTCCTACAGATAGGTCCTGCTGTTCCAGAACAGACTAAAACATGAGCTGGTTCCCTTGAGAGCTTCTTTCCCACATGCTGAGCTGCATTTCTCCCCCTTCCAGCTCTGTGTGAGGACACTGAGGTCATCAGGATGATGATCTCCCTTTCCCATGAATCCTATGGTAACCTGGGGGCAGCCCAAGCACCTGATATTCACGCTCTGCAGGTGAGCCCTGGCTGATAGAGCAGAATCTGCATCCACAGGTTTCTGCTGAGGAGACATTAATCACCTGAGAAAGAGCTGGTCTTCCAGACTAGTTCAGCAAAGCCTAAACAGGAACCTAAAAAAAAAGGCCACAGTATAGCATACTCCTCTGTCATCAGTGCCTGCTTTCTGAGGCTCTTCAGGTATTCCTGTGCTGTTCCCAAGCATCCTTTTGGCTCTTGGCTTAATAAAATGGCGAGAAGTCCTAACCTAGAGTTGAGTTCTTCGAACCCTCAGCTGCTGTTCCATCTCTTCTCTGAGTTTGATATTACTGATCCATATAATTCCCTTAAAAGGTGTCTCTGTGGAACAAGGGAATGAGGTCCCATCAACTTCCACCATGTTGTCACACGGATATAAGGTACTGGGATATAAGGCTCTGTAAACCCCAGAGACTCTTGAAAAGCTTATGTGGCTCCGAAGCCATGCACTCTTTGGACTCTGATACTCTTTGATAGGTGACTGGGCATGGTGGAGAAGAGTGGGTGTTTCTGTGAGCACTTCCCAATTCACTGACTGCTAAAGACTTCCTTCCATACTCTGCAAATTACAAAGTTGATTTGCTGCCTGTGGCAGCTGTTGAGGTGTCTAATTCCCAGAGAAGGGTAGAGGGTCAGTGTTTTCTTACTACTGCACCTGTGCTTGCAAAACAGCTTGGCAGTGCTGCCCACAAGAACATCACAGGTTGCAAGGGGAGCAATACTGAAAAGGTGGTGGGAGTTAACTTTCTTCACTTCAGACCTTTGGAGGCCTAAGTGTGGCCACTGGAGTCACAGGAGAAGAGGCTGGAATTTCGAGAGATCTGTCATTCCATCCTAAAATCAGCTTCCAAGCCAAATGATGAGGCTGGTCATAATTTGGAGGGTGGAGCATCTCTGCAATTACTTAGACATGGAGTTTAGCCATCCAGAACACCTCTTAGCAGGTGGGTGTTGCATGACACAGATTTGTTTTAAGTCTCTGTGGCACATTGCTGGGACTTGTGGGAGGTGGGGGTGCAGTCCCAGCAGGACTGTTGTTTTTCTGTCCTTGGTGTGTGGTGTGTCCTCCCAGTCTCTAATCACCTGCAAGGATCACCAGCACGCTCCCTCGCCAGTCTCTGCCAGAGAGGCTGCACTGTCCTGATGCCAAGACCCCACCAAAGCACAAAAGTTCGTCGAAAGTCCAAGGCACATTGCAGCTGGCTCTTCGGCAGCCAACGCCCTGGGCTAGCAGAGGGACTGGCTGGAGCCTGCATCCCCAGCCCTGGCTGCTCGTCCCCCAGTGGGTGCCAGATGTCCTGGGGCTGGGCGGCCGCCTGAGATCACTGCCTGACTTCACCAGGGCGGGGGTCCGGACAGTGACCCCAGCCCCGGGCACGGTGCCTGAGCCGGCTGTGCTGCCCACCCTGCGGGGTCGTGCGTGGGGCTGGGGGCTGTGCCTGCCACTGGAACCTAAACGAGCTGTGCTTCATTAGGCGGCTGAAATCGCCCTTCTGCCTGGGCTGACTCTGGTGGCCTCTGGGGAGTTCAGGAATGCTTTTGCTCAGATGTGCTTTCCAGCTGCCGAAGGGCTCCAGATGAGATGACACTCCTCACTTTGCATCCCTTCCCAGTCTGCATTATCCCTTCCCTGCCTGCATTTTGAGAATGCAAACACAGTGGCTGTCCTTGTGCACTGACCAGAAAGGAGGAATTCTTTTTCCCTCATGGTCACAGGTGCAAGTCCAGGACAGGTAGGAACTTGCCTGCCCATGTCAGGAAGTTCTGGTGTAGGTGAAGCATGTCCCTTCTTCTGGAGTGGGGACAAGTGGGGAGGAGAGCTGAGGGAAATACTCAGTGAGGATTTTTACCAGCCAGTTACCTGGGCACAGATTTCCTATATAAGACCCATATGCTATGAGCCCCTCTGCATATGGCTGAGTTTGGGGGCAGAGGAAGGACAGGACAACAGCTCAAGGTCTCCATCACTGATATTTGTGTCATTCCTATGCTAGAGGTTTAACTGAGATCCCCATTAAGTCCTTCTCCAACACCTTCCTGCTTAAGTGGCATATTATGTTAGTGCCTATGTTGTAAATAATAATGATCATTATATTAATCAATAAGACTGTTTAGCAAGGTTGTGCTGTGGTTGTGCATGTCCTTCTTAGGTGGATGTGTCTTTTGTCATGGTGGGTGTTGAACAGGACAGCAAGTCCTCTAGCAGTGAACTGTGGCTGTAACGAGCACGGATCATTAGCAGCAGTGGTCAACAAATCCTTTTCCTATCTTTCTGCCAGAAACCAATGAAAATGTGTTACAAAATTCAAGCCTCCCAGCCATTTGGAAAGAACTTCCTGCTCCACTATGTAATGTCAGCAGGCAGGGAGGCAGTATTCCTACACTCTGCTCCCCTACGTGAATGCACCCACCTTGTGGGAACTTCATATGGGTCCAAAACATCTGAAGCCCAGAAGCACCCAGGCTGGGTTTTGGTCCCAGGGCAGGACAGTGTGTAGTCTGCTCTGCTTGGTATCTGGTGGGGACAGCAGGCAGTCACATAGGAGCAATTTGCAGCTTTGCAGAAACAGTGCCTGGTGTTTTGCTGCTCCCGTTCTGGGGGACAGGGTGGAAGAGTTCCAAATACCTCTCTCTGGCTAGCCTGGAGTGGGGAGAAAACAGCATGCCCTCAGTCTGGGGCAGAGGACAGCCCATGCTCTGCTATGGGTATTTTCTGCCTCCCAGGGCTAATGGATTGGGACATGAACAGCACAGTCCTTTTGGTCTGACCTGGGTCAAGAGCCTTTCCAGATGCACCACAACACCAGACCAGACATGAAGTCATGGGGTAGTTCTGAGTTGAGTTCAGTCTCCTGCCTTGGCTGTAGGGTCAGCATCTCTTTGAGGTGGCTACAAGCCAGGTGTCACTTCCCAGCTAGCCAGGCATCCTCAGTTTGGCCAGCAGTGTCAGTCTTCTTTGGGACCAGTGAGCCTGGGACCTCTGCTGAGAGGTGACCTTTCCCTGAGTTGTTGGGAAAAGGGACGGAGATGTGCAAGCCACCCACCTCCTGCTTCCCACTGATCCTCATCTGGGGACACCAGGAGTAGAGCCTTCCTCCCTGTGCCTTGTGCCCACAGAGGTGCAGTGTGCTCTGCCTCTGCACACAGATGCCTGCCTGAAACGCAGCTGCTGGGCTGGCGAAGAGGATGGAAGGAGGCTGAAGGGGTTGTGCAGCAGGCCAGAAGCTGACAGCAAGGGAGGAAGAACTCCAGCCTCCTTCCTGAGTCTCAGACAGACACAAGGAGGACTCATTTGGGGAAACTGGGCGTTGCTCCTGCCGACATCTCCTCAGGCACGGAGGCACCGTGGTGCCAATGCTGCCTACCCTGAGCCAGCCCAGGGGCACTCAGAGGTCAGTGAATGAGCTGGGGAGTGAGGATGGGCAGACAAGTGCTCTGGAGATGCTGAGTGTCTGGTCCTGGCTGCAGTGGGCACCTGCAGGGTGGATGTGGATGGGCCAGCCAGGAAGAGAAGGGAGGGGCTGCATGGGTGTTGCATGCCCTGGCTCTGCCTTTCCCTCTCCTCTTGGCACAGGGATGGTCCTTCACCAGCTGCCCAGAGCTTGTCATAATTTTCTGTGTCAGAGACCCCTGCCCTTCAGTTTGTCAAAATTGGCTTGTTAGTATCAAATTAGGGAAGAGATCATTGTGTGCATGAGAAGGGGCTGCATCAGCCGTGTTGCTGAAAGAAATCAGGCTATAAAAACATTAGAGGGTAGAGGTGAGGGATCCCTTCAAGGCATCCATGGGGTTCTCATGGGAAGACAAAGACCCAAACTAGACACCACGGCTGAGTGACAGATGGAGGAGTCCCACCACAGCCATCCCTTGTCATACCACTGCTCGAGGGGTACACATGCATGCCAGGGTGAAGGGGGTCAGTTCCAGTTGCTTTTCCAGCCCTGTGGGAAGCTCTGAACTGAGGTTGGGAGCTGGGCAGGTTTCAGCATTCACCAGTCCCCAGCTCCCTTTGCAGAGCACTGGGCTCCTCTGCTCTCAGCTCCCCTTGCTGAAAGGGCTCCACACTAGTCCCCAGTGCACTCTGACTCGTTGTCAGCTTGCAGGGAGAGGAAGATAAGGTCTTTGCACCTTTAACTTACTTTGTTTGCTGCTAAAGCTGCTGACCATATGAGCAGGCTGAGCTGCTGCAAACACCCAGTGCGTAGCAAGTCCTGGAGACTGGACACCCCATACTGTTTTTCTGACTGAATCCTCACTCCGTGGTTCCCTTCATTTGTTATTTATTTGCTAGGATTGCTCAGGTAGCCGTTCCTCATTTGTTATTGCAGAGGTAATGAGCTGTGCCCCTCTTGTGTTACTTCAGGGTTGCCAGCACCAATGTGAAACTTCCTCTTCTCTTATGTAGAGCAGCCCAGGGAGATGCCCTGGCTGTGCCTTCTCTGGCCCTGGCAGCGGTGCCAGAGGGGATTCCTGGAATGGAACACGGTGTGTTTCACTGTCTTGGAAGGGCTTAGTCACTATGGATGTCTCTGATCTTCTTTTGGACCTTGAGTTGCTACAGTATCTTTGAAGTAAAGGATGCATTTCAACTGTACCTTGTACAGTTTCATCTCCTGGGGGTTCATTCCCAATTTACTCAACCTCTTCCCTATCCCTTGTCCCTATTCCTCTTAGAATAAAGGAGTGCTGACCTGTGGGGGAAGTTGAGTCCTGCAAGAAGGAATAAAACCCCAAGCATATGAGCATCATGGGGAAAAACGCACGATGATCCCATCCTGGGGAGCCATGTGAGTCCCAGGGATGGTGCAGGTGGTCATTTATGTTTCTGTGGGCAGTTAGGAGGGTGCCGAGTCTTGGATGCTGATCCAGCACTGTTCTTGTGGGAACAGAAAAAACAAAGGACTGCTTTAATAAGTAAGAGGCAGTGAAAAATTTCCCAGTTTTTGCTGGGAGAGTGCAAGTTCGCCTTGGCAAGGAGGAGTAGGAGACTCGTATCTGTGGTGGGCTTGAAGACCCAGCGACCTCTCCCCTCAGTCACCTTCAAACCCCCCGCTGGGGTGTGTGTGACAGGCTGGTGCTGCCATCTGCCGCTGAGCATCTCATCTGTCCCCCTCACTGGGTATCCCTGGGCACCCCTGGGCAGCCTGACAGGGTGGAAGCATCCTCTTCACCCTCCTCCCCCCTGGGGCTGCATCTGGGCTCAAGGGAGCAGTCGGTCTGCAAGCAGACTCCTGTTTGCCTGGTTGCAGGCAGGTCTAGCCACCTTTACTTTAATCCTGAGCCCTTTTCCCTCCTGTAGGCGGGGATGAGCTGGGTTCACTGGCATTGAAGTTGTGGGAGGTGCTGTTCAGGCAGGGGTTTCAGCTGCTCTGATGCTTTTCTTTCTGCTGCGCTGAGTTTCCTCATAGTCACTTGCTGGTCCCAGCACAGACCTGGCATCAGCACTGGACTGCTGGGAACCAGGGATCAGGAGACGGAACCTCAGGAGCTTTAAACTCTATTCAAATTTAGTACAGAAATAGCCCTTTTTCACTCTGGTGGCGGTCCTAAATGTCACAAGTCATCTAAGTTTAGACTGTCACCAGCTTGCTCCTAAATATAAACAGTGCAGGGCTCCTGACTGCATCCTGCCGGCAGAGGTTACGCTGGAGTGATCTGGGGGGGTCTACAGAAGACAACTGCCATGGACTGAACCTAAACTTGCTCCCCCTTTGCCATCAGTGCCATCAGCGGCAGCTGTGGTAAGGCCACGTGGCTTGGCAGCATTACCCCTGGCTTTGCTCTCTGCTTGGTATGTGCCATCAGACAGGCTGGTTTCCTGTGAGTGTGGGGCTGTGAGCTAAGGACCCTGGAGATCCCAGCACTTGTCAGCTGCATCTTTGGTATCACTGCTGAAGTGCCTACCCAGTCGCGTGGTGGCTTTGCTATGTGATTGACCTTGACTTTGAAAGTTGTCTCAACTTAGAGCATTCCTGGCTTTTGCTATTGCATCTGCAAGGTAGGGTGAGGTGTGAATTTGTCACTTAATCCTCTCACCATGGATAAAGAGGGGCTTCTCTGCCTCATTTGTGTGTCATCTGCCCCTTTCTGGGTGTGGGATGACCCTCACATTGGTCTTTTTCCACTGACACGCACAAGTGGTAATGGCCCTTGTAGGTAGAAACTTGCAACTGCTCCATGCCCTCAGACACTTTCCTGTCCTAAGCTCAGAGGTTGCAAAGTCCAACACAGTGGGATAAAGCCAGGGCTGTAGGCAGGGAAAAGGGAAAAGGGAAAAGGGAGAAGGAAAAGGGAAAGGGAAAGGGAAAAGGGAAAAGGGAAAAGGGAAAGGGAAAGGGAAAGGGAAAGGGAAAGGGAAAGGGAAAGGGAAAGGG
>JAWWEE010000162.1:14420424-14441812 GCA_035221455.1 Xenops minutus | reverse complement strand
AAAAGGAAAAGGAAAAGGAAAAGGAAAAGGAAAAGGAAAAGGAAAAGGAAAAGGAAAAGGAAAAGGAAAAGGAAAGAGAAAGGAAAAGAAGAGAAAAGAAAAAAGGAGAAAAATAAACCCTGAAGAAACTGAGGACTCGGAATCTATAGCAGCCTCTTGACAACAAGGACTCAGCAAGGAAAGGATAGAGCCAGAGACAAACCAGCCGCGGCCTCTCTGCCGTCCCGCATCTCTCCCCAACACTGCCTGTGCTCCTCTGCCACAAGCAGAGGTCATCCCGATGTAGGAAGCTCTCCAAGTTGGTGAATTTCTAGTACGGGTTTTGGGCAGGTTAATTTTTATTTTTTTTTCATGTTAGCTAGTTTATTTCTAAAGGGTTTTGAGAGAAAACCTTGTGGCCACCAGCATTCCCTGTGCAGTCTTCTGGAGTCTGCTCCCCACATTGCTGGGACTCGCTCAAGTTGATTTGATTTCCATCTCAAATGACTGCCCCCAATCCAGGTAGATTTCGACACATCAGGAGGAGGCGTGGGATTGCTGGCTTTGTGTCTGGAGATGAGCTGGGGAGGGAAACACAGATCCTGCAACGGCACAAATACCCCCAAAAAGTATTTGTGGACTTCAAAAAAAAAAAAAATCCAAAAAGGAAATATATTCTTCTCTGTCCAGTTCTTCTCGAATGGAAGGTCAGAAATCTTTTTTGGACAAGCAGGACTCTGGACGTTGTCCATCTAGGTGTGGAAGCGTTTGTCACCTGCGTGCATGTGTACGAGTGTGTGTGTGCATTGACATGGCTTTTCCTCCTTGCAAAACTTCACCTTGAAACCTGCAATCTGAAGGTTTCAATGTACTATGTAATCAGGGGGAGAAATGTTGCCCTCCCAAAAACTAATAATAACCTGCTGGACTAAGCACAGGAGCAGAGTTACAGAAGAGCATCAGTGCCTGTGGGATCAGGACCCCATCAACATTGAGGGCTGCACCTGAGCTGACCCTGCTGTTACTCTGTCACTGTCCAGACTGACATATCCATACATGGGGACAGGGAGATCAGGGCTAAACTCTTCACCACCCTTTGCTGCCACAAGGACGACCAACTATGGAGACTTTTTTTTCACAGCCAAAAATGTGGTTTGCTCCAGGGGAAAAAAACTACCAAACCTCCAGTTTGTTTGATCGTGGTTTTTTGTTAAGGTTGGTTTATAGCTTTCCCTGTGGGTAGGAAAACGCTGGTCTCCATCCTTTCACTTTGAGGATACTGCTCATGTTGCCGTGGCTGATTCCCACCACCTTGCAGTACGATCCTGTGATGGGCCATTCCCTTTAATCTGGGACCCAGCTCCTTGTTGAGTGACAGCAGCCACTACTGCACCATGGAGACCCACTGCCTCAGGCATGCTGGGACATCCCTCATCTGCTTTCCTGACTTATTTGTTGTTTTTAATCTTTACATTTTATTTTGGGACTGTTGTCTCTTGCTTCTCCATGACAAGGGTCTCCACGATGTTGGTGCTGGGAGGAGATCCTGCAGCGAAGGGAAGGAGGGAAAGGAAAGGGAGCCGTGGGGTCTGGGTGCTGTGGTCCCAGTGGGCAAACACACAACCACCAGGAACCACATCCCACTGCCACAGCTGGAGCTGGCCAAAGGACAAAACTGATCTCGGGGAAGGTTCCTGCACTTCCAAAGCCCCTTTGAGTTTCCTGGACCTGGGCAGAGAGACAAGGAGGTCCACAGCACCACCAGGTCCCCACCAGTGGGGATGAGACAAAGGGGATTCAGTGCTAAGGTGCTTTGGTGAAGGCTTCTTGCCATCACAGGCTTGGAGCCCTCATAGCCTCCCATGGCATGGCATCACTCCCCTAAGCACCCCCTGGCCCCCCACCAGGACGGTTGCCCCAATGAAGGGCAGAACTGGACACCTGCGGTTATTTCCCTCCAAGTTACAGTGGGGGTGAATTTTGCTGATGGACTTCCACAGAGATCCAGCGCAGCATGTTTGGACCTGGGGACAAAGGACCTTCCTTTGCTGAAAAGAACAAAGTGTGTCACCAAATGCAGATCTGCCCCCCAAAAAAGCCTGCTGGAGCGGGGTAACCGCCGTGTTGCTGGAGGGGAGAATGGTGGGTGTCATGGCCAAGCGAGGGAGGGACCCCTCCAGGCTCTGCAGGGCTGATGGAGCAAGGTCGATTTAACCAGGGTGGTGGGTTAATGGTGAGGTGAAAGTGAAGACAGGAAGAGGAGGAGGAGCTTGTGCTAACCACAAGGGCCCCTGTCCACTTGATGATCCCTATGCAAAACTTCCTGACTGTTATAGGCCAGTACCACCTTTCCCAGGACCCATCCTTCCTTCTCTCTTCCCTTTTCTTGCTTTTTTGTTTGTTTTGTTGTTTAATTTCCCAAAACTTGAAAGCCTTTGCCTGCAGAGAAAGGAGATGTGCCACCAGGGTGGGATGGGAAGAGGCAGAGGGCAGCAGCTCCCCATCGACCTCGTCTTTTGGGGAGAATGCTTTTGCAGGGTGATGGTCAGCTCACAGGGCCCCATAGAGGTGTCGTGACAAGGCTACCATGATGACAGTGGGAGGGGGGCACAGAATGATTCCTCAGCCTCTCCCTACAAAGCAAGTCTACATGGCCCCAGGAGCCCAGAGCACCAAAATCCATTCCACACAGCCTCCCTCACCCCTGTACATCCTCTGCTGGGACAGCACTGCCTGTCCTATCCCCACCAGCCTGGGGGGAGGATGATGGAAGGCTGGGCTGCACCACCCCTGCCCACCCAAATCACCTCGGCTCCTGGGACGGTGCACCAAGTGCCCCCCGTGGCCACCCACTCCCTCAAGGATCCCCAGCAGGACGAGGCTGTTTGTAGGCTGCACTAATATTTAGGACTGGGATTGGAGCCTGGGTCGGGCTGGGGATGAGAGTGACTTCAGGAGGTGCTTGGTCACCCCCTGGGGTGGTAGTGATGAGGTGCTCCCGTTTTCAGCACCCAGCAGCACCCCTTTGCATTTAGGGTGAGAAAACCAAAAAGGGCAGATTCAAGAGCTGGGGAGTGTAGGGGGTTGAGGCACACAAGGAGATGTTGGCAATCTGTGCATCAGGGGGAGGTGGGAGGCTCAGGGGTCTCCGGCCACAGTATTTGTGCGGAGCCCATGCCAGTATCTAGGATGCAAGCTGGGAAGGAGAGGACAAGGATGGCGCAGGGGTCAGGACAGCCCTTCCACCACATCTGCCCAGGGAGTGGCATGCAGTGGCTGGGCTACCCCTTGTCTGTACTGCAGTGGACTTCGAAAACCACTAGTACAAGAGCATTTTGCACTATTTCTCCGCTCTCTCCCCCCTTCCCTTTTTCTCCTCCTTCCCCATGAAAACTCTTTCTTGCTGTTGGTTTGGGTTTTTTGTTGTTGTTGTTGATTTTTTTTTCCCCCCCAAATGGAGCATTGTATATTTAACGACAGTTCACCTCGCTTCCAGACCGCTGTCCTGGCCCTGGCTAGGAGCCCTGCCTACTGTGCTCCCCTGCCCAGCCCCACCAGCCCCCCTGCCACTGCCACCGGGACAGACATCACCGCGCACGTTACCCACCGTTGTAACACAGTTGTTAAAACACACCAGATTCCGAGTTTCCTGCCTGGTTTTTATCTTTAAGCAATACTCACTACACATTTTACGGTAGCTTTTTATAGCTTTACATACATACGGTAGCTCTGTTGTTTCGTTTTGTTTTGTTTTTGTTGTTTTGGGTTTTTTTCCAGTAAACAAGAAATACTCATAATCTTACTGGTGGGAAAAAAAAAAGCAGTTTGTGAAAAACTGACAATGGAAGAAGAGCTTAATGCTCTGTTTAGCATTTTGTACTTAAAAAAAATCTCACATTTTATTAAAAAGTGAAGATTGCTGTATACTATTTATTCAACTTATAATTTATGTTACTCTTTGATCTTTGTCTTTTCTCATGACAAAGCATTTATTTAATAAAGTTATGCATTCAGTTAGCTTGTGCCTGACCCTCATGGAGCATCTGTGTGCTGTGGCCTGCCAGTGAGCTGCTCCAGCCCCAAGCATTCCACGGCTGGCTGTGTTGGGCCCCTTGGGGGCTCATCCAGCTCCATGGGGGTGCTTGGGGAAGTACAGGGCATGGGGTAAAATGGTGGCAATGGTTTAGGAAATCTTTTAATACAAGAGCAACCTGCTAGGTGAGTGGTAAAATTGCAGGTTTTTGTTTAGAGCATCTTGAAAGCAGGGCTACCCTATTTTTTTTTAGAATTTTCTTTGCATGGATGCAGCAGTGGGGCACAGCATGCATGTTCAGCCAGCTGATCTGAGAGTACCTGACAACCAGTGATGCTAAGCCCCTAAATGCTATCCCAAACTGAGCTCCACAGCTTGGGTTCAGATATGATGTGTGAGCCTCTGACCTCTCTGGGCTGCTGTAACTTTTGTCCCATCATCTGAGTGTGCAAGAGAATCCCTGGGGCAGCTGAGCCCAACCCAGACAGGCCATGGTCATCAGACACTTCATGGTAGCCCTTAGTGGCCCTTCCTACTGCCTTGTCCCCTCCAGAGTGCCAGATCTGACCCTGCACTACCACCCACACAGCCATCTTCCTTCATTCTCCCACTCACTCCCTCATCTCCCTCCTTCTGTGCCCCTCTTCTTGGTCTTTCAACTTCCCAGCATCACTCCTATGTGCCCAGAAGAGGGTGGGAGGCAAAATCATCCCCTTTGCCCCCACACTGGGGAGGCCGTGGGTTGCCAGGGCTGCGCTAGCATGCATCCTCCATCCTATTTGCACCACACGGGGCTGGCACAGCTACCCTGTCCCCGATGGACATCCCACAAGGCTGAGCCTGCTCCCTGAGGGCACCTCACGGGCAGGAGCCACGCGGTGCTGCAGCCGACACCAGGCGGTGCCCCAGCCCAGTGCAACTACCTGTGCTACCTGTGCTAACTGCACTACCTGCCCACACCTGTGCTACCTGTGCTAACTGCACTACCTGCCCACACCTGTGCTAACTGCACTACCTGCCCACACCTGTGCTACCTGTGCTAACTGCACTACCTGCCCACACCTGTGCTGCCTGTGCTAACTGCACTACCTGCCCACACCTGTGCTATCTGTGCTACCTCCACTACCTGCCCACGCTACCTGTGCTACCTCCACTATCTGCACTTCATGCCTGCACCTGTGGTACCTGTGCTACCCGTGCTACCTGCCCCACCTCCACTGCCTGCACTACCTGCTTGCACCTGCACTACCTCCATTACCTGCCCACACCTGTGCTGCCCGTGCTACCAGTGCTGCCCACACTACCTGTACTACCTGCCCTGCCTGCACTGCTCACTCCCTCCTGGGCAGGGAGGCATTGCTTCTCCTTTCAGCCACAAAGGTACTGAAAATGGGTTTTCCATCCCAAAAGTTAGCACTTTCCCCCTCTACCCCACCTCATCAAGTGAGCTACTACATCACACTCCTAACAACAGTTGTAACTGTGTACACTTACATAAAGTAGCTTTAGCTGTACAGAGATAGTCACAGATTCTTACACAAATTATATTCTTTATATCAAATATTATTGTTTATATTACACCATTGTACAGTTTTTTATGCTATACCTAGCATAAACTACTAGGAAGAAATTATTTACAGTGAGGGTGGTGAGGCATTGGAACACCTTGCCCAGAGAAGCTGTGGATACCCTAACCCTGGCAATGTTGAAGGCCAGGCTGGATGGGGCTTTGAGCTGCTACCTGCTCTAGTGGGAGGTGTCCTTGCCCATGGCAGGGGGTTGAAACTAGATATTTAAGGTCCCTTCCAACCCAAACCATTCTATGAAAATTGTCACTTGACAATGCAGATACTTTTGTGTGTGTACACCAGAGCTGCTGGGGTTTCAGCCAGAACCCTTGTGTGTAGCTGACATGGTCTCCATGCTTCACCTAATGCCCCATCATCCAGACGGCACAAATCTGGCTCGGATGAAACACTAAAGCCACGATCCAAGCAATGACAACTATCAAACACATGCGCACACATCTGCAGACATTAAGGTCATATCACAACTCTGGGAAAGCCTAACCAGAAGCTTTTTGCTCCTCTTGCCTTACTGGTTTCCTGGGGCCTGGTTGCATTTTGCAGAGTCACAAGGTCCCATGTGTGTAGCAGGAATATAGCTGCCCAAAGGATGAGTGACACCAGTTCCTCCCTGCTCATACAAGTGGGGCCAGTAATGATGAAAAGCTTGATTCACACTGCTGCCTGTTGGGCCTGGTGTTTGCAACACCCCCTGGACAAAGGATGAAGAGGGCCAGATTTGCGTGTGATGCATCAGGCAAGGAAACATCCTGTGAACAGTGGGGAGGGGGAAGATGACAGTTTGCTGGCATCCCGTTTAATTTATTCCAACTTCATGCACCTCAGCTTTTCCAAGAGGAAAGGAAAAACACGCAAGAAAACTTCCCTATTCCTAAACAAAACGAAGTACAAATTGTAGATGAGAGCGAGCATGTGCAAGATTTATATGAAAAAGCAGAACAGCCTCAGATGTTAACAGAAAACAGGTAGCATCATTTTTACAGTTACTTGGTTTCACAGGGAGGTATGTTTTCTTCTCTCATGAGCTCCCATTCACATACATCCACATATGCCCACCCCTCACCTTCCAAAGGGCGTCCTTCCCCTGTCTCCTTCACTGCCATGTCCAAACCTCTGCAAATTCACAAGGGCTTTAAGTTACAGAGTCCACCTGTGCTCTTCACACTTGGGATCTGAAACGTGGGTCCAAGAAGTGGGGGGCAAAAAGCAACAAACCATTTAAAGAAAGCCCAAGACTTTAAGGGAAGAGTTTTTGCAATTGCTCTACAAAGGATATCCATATTAAAAATAGGAAAAAAAAAAGGAAGAAAATAAAATCTCCTTGCTTAGGCAACGGGGAAGTTATTTATTCTCAGCATCAGTGTGTTCTGTACAGAAAGAAATCAACAGGTGAATTAACATCAGAGACACATCTCTCCTCAGAATAGTATGTCCAGCACAAAACCTCTCAGAGCACCTGGAATCACTTGGATTTCGTTGATACAAACGTGTATGTGGGCAGAGGAGTGTGTGTGTGTGTGTCAGGGCCTTTATGAAGCAAGATATATACTGTAATTGACTTACAAAAAGAAAAAGTTATGTGCTGAATAGCAGATGCTCACTCCAGTCCCAATCAAAAATGGAGGGACAAGGGCAGCTGCTTGGGAGTGCAGGTTTTTAGATGTTTGTTGGGGTTTTTTTCCTATCTAGAAACAAAGAAAGAATGAATGAGAGAAAGAGAGAGACATTCTCTGGCTTGTTATCCTAAATCTACACAGGCATCCTTCTA
This sequence comes from Xenops minutus, assembly GCA_035221455.1. NCBI lineage: Eukaryota > Metazoa > Chordata > Aves > Passeriformes > Furnariidae > Xenops > Xenops minutus. The sequence continues at coordinate 14,434,446 of JAWWEE010000162.1, read as the reverse complement.
CCCAGCCTCAGCAAGTTCATTTTAGCCCCCGCAGTATAAGCTGATCCTAAGAAATACTCGGCAAAAGCCCTTCAAGTCCCCTTGAAAAGCAAGCATTTAGCTTTGCCATCACCCAAAGGCCCCATGCTCCCAGACCAGTGGCTGAAGCCAGGTCCCTGTGGAGTTGGCTGTTCCCCAGCACCAGGAAAAGAAGCACCCAGGAGTGTTTTTGCGGGGTGGGGCAAGCAGCTGTCCCATCTTTAGCCCTTTCCCTCAATGATGCTTCCTTAGGGAACACATCCCAACTACAGTGGTATGTTCCAGTTGGGAAGCTTGGGACTTCCCTCTTTCCCTCCCTCCCACACCACATCCATGCCAGGACAGATAGCTGGGCTGGGGCACAGGGGACCGGCAGGACGCAAGAGGCAGGCGACAGTATTTACAGTCTTTGGTATTGGGGAAGGGAGACAAAGAGGGGCAAAGGCTGGGCTTTTTGATTTTTACTCACTCCCACCCATGGCAAGGGGTTTTGCCCACTGGGAGGAGTCAGGGAGCACAGGGCACTCTGTGCTGGAGGGTAGAGGAAGATGCCGTGAAGCAGCAGGGAGGGCAGGGCTGCAGGGCGAGGAGCAAAAAAGACTGGTTCTCTGGTTTATGTTGGGTGAAAGACTAAGAAAGCAGTCCCTTCTCCTTGCAACCCCCCCACCGCCTTTCCCCTCCCATAATCCCTCCCCTCCCCAGGAACCAGACAGCTGAGGAAGGAAGGAGGGCAGCACGCAGGACCCAACCCCAGTCTCTTCTAGAGCCTAAAGAGACGCGCTGAAACCCATGTAAAATCCAGCACTGGGGCCACAGTGAGCCACCTCCAGCCAGCGGGATCACAACTGTCTACTGGCTCCGTAGGGCATGTGCTCCCCGGTCCTCCTGCTCGTGGGCTGTGTAGAAGAGGTGGCACTCGGGGTCCCCGCGGATGGTGGGTGCACCCTGGATCACCTTCCCATGGATGGGGTCCACGCACCAGCACTCGCCACGCTGCCCATTCACCGACATCTTGCACTGCGTGAAGAGGGACAGGACAGGCATCAGAGTCGAGGGGGACAAAACAACCCCCCTTTCCGGGTTCACCAGCCCAAAGCCCAAACACAGGCAGAGCTGGGGTTTGTCCAGTGATCTAGCACTAGTTTGGATTTAGGCAAGATCCATGGACACCGTAATCAAACACCCCAAGATCTATGCTGCACCAGCAGTGTTACTTATTAGTCCAGGCTGAGGGCTGAACCTTTCCTCAGGGGCTGTGCCAAGGACCAAGAAGCCAATTTGAATGAACCATGAGGACAGTTGTCCCTGAAATGCATCACCCTCTGCCAACTGTGGCTGAAAGCACTCAGAGTGTCAAAAATCTCTGGGGAAAGAGTGATGAGACAGAGTGACAGAGGAGCTGTAATAAGCTTCTCACCTGCAGATTAGGCTACACAAACTGAAACATCAGATCAAGGCCCCCACCTAAACATGTTTCCAGAAGGGATTGCCTCTGTTCCAGCATGGAAGTAGGGACCATGGTGCATGTGGACCTGGACTCTGTCCTCCCAGTTCTGTTAGAGAGAAGTTTCTTGCCCTAATTGTTTTTGTCCACCTCCTGCCCTGCAGGGCTGCATGCACTTTGAACCTGACGCTCACCCCTCCATCCCCAACATATGCATTTCTGAACAGGGTGTAGTGGGAGATGCAGGGGTTACTCCAAGCAGGCCAACCTTTGCATGCGCTCCATAAAGCTGAATTTAAGTAATTTTCTGCAGCTGGACTGAGGTCAAAATGCAGCCTTGTTCATGGGAATAAAGAAGCACAAAAAGAGAGGAAGAAAAAAATCTTCCCCCAGCAAGAGAATGCATCCAGGCACCCTCCACCTGAGTACTGCCCCATAGGAGGTGGGAGCAATTGGGAATGCTTTTGTTGGTATCCGCTTTCCAGCAAATTAAAAGGAGCTCAACTCCAGAAATCTAGACGGAGGGAAATGGGTATCACTTCACATTTGCCTTGTTTGCACTCAACCAGGGAGGCACAGGGAAGAAGGGAAAGCAATTTTTGTCCTCTCTCTTTTTCTGCAGCAGTGACCAGTGTGTAACCCCACTGCACCCTTCAGTGCAAGTTGACTTGTTTCCCAGGCACAAGGAGCAGCAAAGACTGTCTTTTCTTTTGCAGCACACAAAGCATCGCTGCACTGTCTGGACTTATTCCCCAGACATTGCTCATCTCCTTGCAGGCAACTTGCCAGCTCTGCTCCATCCAACTCTTCCAAGTGTGCTCACGCTGGAGGATCCAGCCAGCCCATGGGGCTCTTCAGGGGGAGATGGAGGGTGAGAGTCCAGGTGGGACAGATATGAGAGAAGGGACAGAGGGAGATTATCTCAGAGCATCATACTTCTTTTAATGCTCCTCATCAAGGGATAGAAGTAGCCCTGAGCAAAAGGCTTAGCCATGTAAACAGCAGGTTTTTGGGGGTCCCCCTCCAAAGGCTCAGCTATGAGAGATCCTCATATCCATGTACTATTCACACACAGCTGCAGTCAACCCTGGAGAAGCTGGTATTTTGCTGTTTTTCCTGGCAATTTTTCTCCCATGCCTCAGCCACTGACACCTGGTGGTTTTGCACAGATAAAGCCAAAAAGTCAGAATTCAGACACACAAGTTCTGTGAGTCCTTCTGGGTCCCACAAATATCTTCAGAAGCATGCTGCACCCCAACCCCCACCTCACCTGGAAGGAATCCCTCCTGGAGCTGTGGGACCAGTCTTGATTTATGAAGGAAAACCAGTAAAGTCTACTATAAAACTTCCTGACCCCAGGAGAAGCACTTTCTGCTTTGTCTGCAAGACTGGCCAGCATTCAGCCCCTCTCTGCTTTTCTCTTGCAGCTGGGCCCAGCCAGGACAAGACCTGACTCAAAGTACATGAAAACAGACCTGGACAGATAAGCAGCTCTTGTGGGGAAGAAGGGGCTCTGAACTAAAAAGATTCTGGGCTGCCCACAAGCATGTGGGGATGTGGGCCTCATCGCCATTTGTGAACCCATAGCTGCAGATGCACTAGGGTATTACTAAACCTGTCCATGCCATGTGCAGTATTTGCTGGTTTTCCCACCCCTCACATCGTGTGTGTAGTATCAGCCCAGACCTGATCTGTGCCTATGCTCTGTGGCTGCACATGGTGGGGACAGACGGTGAACCAAGGACTGCTGCTGGGAGTACAGCCAGCCCCAGAGCTCCCACTCTCCCCACTTACCTGCTTGAGATTGTATAAGCCATGCTTGTCACAGTTGGGGATGTGAAGGGAGTAGAGGTGCTCCAGGGGACCTCGCTCATCTGGCAGCCTCATAGTGGATATGCGTTCCAGGACCTGATCCAGCTCCTGCTGACAAGGGGTCTGAAAAGAACCCAGAAAGCAGAAAAAAAAAATAATCAGGGTAATGGTACTATTCAACATCAACATTTTGGACAATAGAAACACCAGCAGGGATGAACATCTGTGCACACTTCTTCATGACACAGGTTTGTCACTGGCTCCTGCAGACACCCAAAATCAGAGTGTGGCACAGCTGCATGAGGACAAGCACGTCCCTCCTATTTGCCTGATGTGGCCAAGAGCCTACGTAATACCAGGTCCCAAGCTTGGATACACAGAGGAGGAGAAACCTCAGAGTTGCTACCGTGGCTCTCACTGGTGATGACAAGTGACATGAAGCAGGGCTAGTCCAGACAGACAAGGATGGTTTCTATTAGCTCCCACACCTGTGGTGCAGTTTTGGCCCAGAAGTGCAACTCCAAACAAGTGAGACTCCATGGGAGTGGAGGGAAAGCCCTGGAAATTCGAGTACCCAAACCCAGCCTCTGGAGGCATCCCTCTTGTTCCACAGCAGTTCCCAGACAGGTCAAACGGAGTCCACACCTCTCTGCTTTTGCATTGGATAAATTGGGGGGTTTTTCCCCAAAAAAAACGGAGCAGCAGCAGTGTGGGAGCTCTCAAAGTTGATGGTGCCTGCACCTTATTTTGAACCTCTGTTTTTCCTATTCCTTGTAAGGCATGAGGACTCTCTTTTAAAACCCCTTTCTGTCCCTGTTAATTAATACTCTGTATGTTTACGGGAACCTTTGGGGTAGATTTCCATCCCTATCCCCACCCCATTTAGACGCCTTGACCAAACTGCCCACTAGAGGGAAGCCACGGCCAAGGACTGGAGGGCACAGAGACCGGGACAGGCAAGAAGGGGACAGGGAGGACTTCAAGCATTCACTGTTATATTACAGTCGCACAGCAAATCCTCGGGGCTTGTGGCCCCCCTTAACCTGGACTGAGGCTGCTCTGCAGCAGGCAGTTCCTCTCTAACCCCCAAATTCTGGCGCTTGCTTAGGGGAAAAAGGGTGTGAGAAAGCCAGTCCATGGGCACACCACACCCCTGCACAGGTAGGTGTTGAGCCAGGAGGAGCTCTCCCCTTTCCAAGCTCTGCCGCCAGGAGGTGAAGCTGCAATGAAAGTAATGCCTCCTCACCAGCACATCAAAGTTCATCAGATGGTGTTCAGCCCCAGCTTCAGGCCAAAACCAATGTTTGCTTTTTGGTTTTTACCTCTCCCCGCTTTTTTCTATCTTTTTTTTTTAATCTTTTTTAGACAGTTTATAGCAGATGTCACTAAGGCTTTGCATTCAGCACTTCCCATGAGCCCACAGCTGCCTCCCTCAGCTCCCCACACCCCCTGTCCTCTCACCCTGCCCGTCGACAGCCGTGACTTTTTCGAGTCCTCGTGGTTGTGATGGGGCTTGCCGACTTTGCCCATCTGCCGCTGCTGCTCGTTCACCTTCTCCCTCATTACTGCCAACTCCTTCATGCCTGTCTTCATGGGCTTCCTCCCACCAGTTCCACTCAGGATCCCCATGGTGCCATCCACGTGGTTCTCAGCAAGGATGCTCTCGGACCGGTCATCACCATTATCTGCAGGACACAGGGCAGACAAGGAAAGGGTCCAGCTCAGTCAGGCGCTCTCTCACGTGTTCATCCCACCCTGGATCATTTTCAAACATGGCTGGTTACCAAGCCATAAAATCTTTGCATGCAAAAATTTTAAATTGTATTAGCCCTTTCATCTGGAAGGTGAGAATAGATCCTTTCACTCTGGAGTTATTACCACTCTAAAAGACAGCTTAGAGAGCAGGGGAAATTGCTGCTGGAGAAGTTCTTTCTGGTTTTCCTTTGACTTTCTACTTCCCAAGAATGTAATTTTCCCATCACAAGTCCAGTTGGATTGGGGATGCCAAGTGAACTTCAGCTCCAAAACTTAAAACCACAGTGATTATTAACAATACCTTGCGTCCATCTATCATCCCCCAGAGCATCTCCAGGAACACTTACTCAACATTCATGTGCTAAAATAAATTCTCAAGCCTGCTTTCAAAAATACCTTGCCTCTGTTCTACGGCCACTGTAATTTCCCTTGGAGATCCTGCCATTTCAGTGATCAGCCTTGAAATACTGTCTTTCCCACTGTTTGTCATACACTGTGTTACTCACTTAGCTTCTACTTACTTCTGCATTTGGCCACTTCTGCTGACAGTGGAACAGTCCCATCTTTGCCACCGCTGCAAGCCACGAGATCCCCAGCTAGTTCAGCCATTTCAAAATCAGTTAGGAGAAATCTGGGGATAAACACCAGACTTCTTCCACCTCCTCTGCTCTCTGTTTTATGCATTTTCCCAGTTCACTGGGAATTTCTGCGAGCAAATCTTGCCAAAGCAGGACACAATGGTCACGATGCTGCAGACACCAGTCCTTTTAGACTTTGTAGGGGCAATGAGGACAGATCTCAATTTCTCCTCCTTGCTCCAAAAGCCCAGAAAGTGACTGCTGTTCCCTCCTTGTTGCCTGATCTGATCTGGCTAAACAAGCACACCTAACACCGTAGCTGAATCTGATATTGAAGTGGACCCTACCTTAAGCTGGGGCTTGGACCAAGACCTCCAGAGGTCCTTTCCAGCCCAAATTGTGATTCAACCCATGCATGCACATCACCTGTTACTGCAAAAACTCAGGCTATGTATGTCTCTGCATGTATCTCTCTATATAAGAACTCTTCAGCAGCTCCATAGGTACCACACCAGGGGACAGACCAGGTCATTCTGGTGGTAGTGACGAACATGAAGTGTTTTTTAGCATATTCCAAAAAAGAACTGTAGGACCCGATCTCCCAACAACAGCATTCTTTCCGGCACCTCCAATTTCAGCTTTCCAGCATTATGGAACTCAGACACCCATACAGAGGTAAAGAAGTCACATCAAACTGTGCATGATGCAGGGCAAGCAATGCTTTAGCTTAAACAGCAACACTTAATTTATGGATTTTTCCTGAGTCTCAGAAGATCAAGCATGAAGAGCACTTACAGATGTTAACGCTTCCTTTTTCCAGAATCTTCATCATGATGTTTTGTCAGGGCATAGCTCTACTATCATCTCAGAGAGTGAAAAATCGTGTTTTATTTCTGCCACAGCTTTTTAAGCTCTTTCCAGGTATTACAATACCAAGTTCACACAGGAGAAACTGCAAGAGTTTTGTCTGAACTTACTCAGCAAATGTGCAGCAGCTGCCTGATGGCAAGATGGCCCAGGTGGGCTGGATCAAAGAGCCACTCCAGCCCAGCATACCTTTCATGAGAGACCATGAGCAGCTGCTACAGGACACACCAAGACCATTCCCAATGTGATGGAGACCAGCAGTAAAAGCACTTTCATGGCTGGAGACTGCATCTGACCCACAGGATTTAAAAGCCACCAACAGACCCATCCCTCAATGGATTTGACTGATATCTTTTTCCACTTCTTCACCACTTTGGCCTCAGATATCCCAATACTGGGATCATCCCACTTCCAGAAATACTAAATGCATTTGATCTGCAGGTTTTTAGCTGCTTAGGTAGCAACTGAAAAGCAAACATAGGGCAAAACCAATTTGGCCAAGCCCAATACTTTCCTCAATATTGATTCCAGATGAGAACTGAGACCAGGTTTGATAGCCAGATGGGCGAGCTCAAAGTCTATGCTGCTGCCTGGTGATTGCCATCTGGCCATCATCCTAGAAGCTAGACAAGCAATATTTTGAGCAGGAATCTTCTGTTTATACACCAGTCTCCCCGTTAATTAGAAACACATAGTCAGAAGAGAGAAGGCCATGAGGCTGCCTTTAGAAAGGATCAAATAAAAAAGCACCACGAAGAGATGGGCAAGCTGGCCAGGCCCTGATCCTCAATGAGCTGGCTTAAGAGAGTTTTAGCCTTCTGACATCTTTTGTGCTCCTCTCCTTGATGTCCCACCAAGTTGTCAACAACAGCAAAGCAAGCACCACAGCAGGGCAGCTTCTCAGACACACTGCAGTCCCCTGCTTCATTCAGAAAAATGATGGTACAAGCTGACAGAAAAGCAGCAAATGAAGTGGTGCCTTCCCCCATCAATTCTTTGTTCCTTCCTGCCTCCAACTAAAATACATAGACATCTGCCCAAATAAGCACTGTCCTAGTAAATGCAGGCAAACTGGTAAGCCTCTTGTCAGCTGATTCATTCACAAAACCTGCTTCTGATAATATTTTTGCTCACTTTTCTCACTTTCCAATGCTAACAAATGTCAGCCCAAAGAAAACCACCGATGGGAGTGGAGTGTGCAAGCCGATGTGCATGAACACACCCAGGGACGGCAGAGATTGGTCTTGGCTCCCCAGGCACCATCGCAGAAGCAAGACTGGAGCAGAGGCCAGGAAGGTTTAGCTGCTATTGACTACAAGCTCTCCTCTCCAAGACCAAGTCAGCCATGGCAAGCCATGCCTTCACCCTGCTGCCAAACTGAACTGGTTCACCTGAGGCCGATGCCAGAGCCCCATCACAGCTTTTCCCTCTCCCAAATCTGTGTTGCTCTTAGACACTCTCCTGACCTGAGGTTTCCAGGGATGGCTCAGTCACAGGGGAAGGGAGTTGAGACAGAAGAGGTTGGCCTCAAGTGCAAAGCACCAGCATTTCATTTGGGACAAACTGCATGCACGGGAGGAGACTGAACACCAGAGGTGCAATGGACCACATTTCAAAGAGCAAATGGGCCAAGTAGCAACAAGAATAGCAGAGAGATCAAGACTCAAGGTCAGGAGGACACAGAGCATGCCATGAGCCAAACAACACCTCTTACAGCCAGATAATGCTTTTTAATGCTGCCCAAAAGCTGCAAGTCATGCATGCTTGCTTATGACTATCCATGAACTAATGAAGCCACCCACCAATCCTACCAGCATGGAATGGGCAGGTATGCACTTGCCTCAAGATACACAACCCTCATCTGTTTGTCATCCTGGTTAATGCCTTTTTGCTGACCCATTTCAGTTCACACTAAATATATCTGTAAGGGAGTGGTGCCAAACTCCAAAACAATTATGTTTTATAGCTCTTCCATTTTCCTATGGCATGTGGAAAACATCTCCTGTGTTATTTTGGATCAAAAGGTAGAGTTTTGTGCAGGGTGGGACAAGTGTGGCAAGAATCTAAGCAGATAGCTGAAGTTCTCCTAAACACTGATGCTGAACCCATGAAACACCTCTCTCCTTGCCAAGAAAATGATTTCTTTAAGGTCTTTTTCAAGGAAAATTCCCATTGGCTTCAATGGGGCGAGGACTTGGCTGAGGAAAAAGCGTGTTCAAATGGCCATCAGCTAACCTCTGTAAGGAGCTGCACAGTCTCGCCAACATTTTCAAAAGCGGCCACCTATTTCCAGTTCTAAAATTTTTGGGAATCTGCTTTGAGACCTCTGAGAGACAGCTGAGAAACAGAAGGGCTGAAAAACAACCTGTCACTTCCAGAGCTACAAGAAAAAAAGTACCATACAAAAAACCCAGCAGCTGTCTCAGGTTAAAAATATTTCTTTATCCCTTTGAAGAGCCCTGAAGCGTATCTGGGCTGCAGGATGGGGTCAAGCCAGTAGCACTCACTTAGGACAGGAGGGCCAGCCTGCATCACGGGGAGCAAGCACCATGCCAAGGACCACAGCTGCCCTCCCCAGCACTGCTCTCTCTCTGCACTTGCTTTTCTTCACGGACAGCTTGCCCAGAAGGTTTCACGTGCATTGGCTTATCTGCCCGGGGTGTCTGCATAGCATTTAAATGCTGATTAAGGTCCCAGACCCACAGAAATTTCCACCCAAGTAGCCTTCAACATCCCCCACTGAAGCCCCACTAACTGCAGGTCCTGACCATGTCCTGGTCTGGACGGGGCTTACATCTCCCTCTCGCTGCAATCACAGCCTCTGCTGGCCAGCACTTTCCCTCTGAAGATGTCTAAAGGCTTTGCAATTCATTAATTGCCCTAAAGGGAGAAAGGTGTTCATTCTGATTTGCACATGGTAAAAAAAAAAAAAAGGCACAGAAAAATTTGAGAGTCCTGCCCAAAGCCATGTGAGGAATAATAGGCAAATCCAGGACCCCAAGTCCTGGACTGGCACTGCACTGTGCACAGCAGCGAGCACATCTGGGGCTGTGGGAATACAGCATCCATCCATGGAGGGATTTTTCACCCTGAGCAGTGGTGTCCATGTTATCTAGGTTTGGCTTTGGGGTGGTTTTTTCCCTCCAATACTTTTAGATTCTTGTGTCCACAAGTTCTACCACTTCAGGATAATTCAAGTGCCTGTTCTGGGTTTCGCTTGCCACTTTTCATTTTAAGGAGCAGAGCTGCCTGTCCCAAGCTGCCAGGAACTCAGCACTTGTCCTCTGCAGCCAGAGAGCAGACTGAGCCTTTAAACCTGACCTTTCATATGCACAACAGCCACGGCATAAGAATTACTTGTAGGAAAGGTGGGGAAGGAGCAGACAAATTATGACTGTGGCCCCGGTGACCTCTGCCTCATCAGTCTGCAAAGTACTTCTCGGAGAACCCTGGGCAAATGTTCTTGTGCAACAGCTTAGTGTGTGTGTGTTGTTGACCTGGAGCTCAGATACCTCAGGAAGTTTGCTTTATTGTTTAAAAATATTATAAGTAATTAATAACAAAGTAATAAATATAATAAAAATAAATAAAAATTATAATAAATAATTTTTTTAATGCCAGTAAGAAGATTTCTTTGGGAATCCGGTTTGAGACCTCTAGACACCTCTGATGAGAGGGCTGAGAAACAGCTTACTTTTTACTGGCATTGCCATTTCCTCACAGCAGGAGCTGCCAAGAACAAAGTCCCCCACTCCAAGGCCCTCTGATCCACCCTACCCCAAAAAGGACCCAGGGTTTGCTTACTACCACTGCCAAACTGCAAAGCACTGAGCCGTGGCACAGCACCCATCAGTGTCCAGCTGGTGGCAGAGGGAAAACGTGGGGACACTGGTACATGGCCTGGCCACAAGTGTAATCAAGCCAGTCTGGATGCAGCTCTACAGAGACAAATGAAACCAAAGCACCCACTTTCACTCTTCACTTTGCACAAAGGTGCAACTGGAAATGCCACAGAGGGAGTACGGGCAATGGGTTCTGTAGGAGAGGGGGCACTGGGAGAAGGGACACAGAGCATAAAAGCAGCATCCCCACCCTGGAACAACATCTCTCATGGAAACCAACCCTGGATGCTCAGGGGAGGAGCAGAAGAAAGGGCACAATTACAAAGAAATTCTTCCCCAGCTCTCCTCCTGACCATCAGCAGTTCAGGAACCAAAGGTGTTTCCTATAGATTGAGTTTAATAGTCACTGACAGACCTAAATAGGGAAAACCTATGCATGACCTTTCTGGTTTCAGCTACAGGGACCCCCTTCCTACCTCCTGCTTCCCCCTCCTCAGCCAGCAGTCTGTTCTGTTTAGCCTCATCCAGTTCTGCACAGGCAACATGTGGATGTTTAAGCTATTTATTTGATTGCAAAGGACATACAACCAGCATTACTGGGTAGCCCAAAGATGTCTGTGCCATCCAGCTTTTGGGAGGACTCATAGGAAGGCTGGTCTTTCAAATCTCTGGGAAAGGGGGTACCATGAGATATAGATCAGCTCAGAGGATCTGTCTGCTAAAGCACTCCTCGGGGCAGGTTCCTGGGACCCTCTGCCTGCCTGCACTCCCAGAGCTATTTCACCATGCCAGCTTGCTCAGTAACAGTGAGGAATTGCACACCACAGCCAGAAAATTCCTGCATCGGTCTCCAAGAGCTTGTTTTACCTCTGTGATAAGCTGTCCACAAAGCACTCCAAGATCCCCTGGGGCCAAGAGCCCTAGGGCTCTGCAAACACCCATATTTTTTTTTCCCCTTTGCCATGAGACCTTTTGAGCCCATCTCTAGCAGCAGGGAGGGCAGGGCTGGGGAAGAACAGCATGTTCTGGCCAGGGGTTGCTTAGCAAGCTCCTGTCCCAGCCCCGAGCAGCTGGCACAGAAGGGGTGATCCAAGGGGCACCTAGTGCTTTCCTTTGACTCAGGCATCCTGCAGGAAACGCTTTGTGCTCCTCGGAAGTGACAGGGACACTGACTCACGCCACCACAGCTTTCAGCAGCCTGCTTTGCTCCCTTTTCTCTGCCTATTCCTGGTGGCTGGAGAGCTCAGCTTTCCCTGCTCCATCCACACAGGTCCAAAGTCAGATAAAAACCTCTTACCACTGCACAGTGTCATGTGGCACGCCTGTGCCCCTCTGCACACAAACTCCTCTGGCACCCAGCAAGCACAGGAGTGCTTGGACATGGAGCTGATGTCAGATGAGGAAAAGAGAGAGACGGAGATGTCCCTTCCCCCGGGCTTTACTTCAAACAGTCTTCTTGTTTTGTTTTGTTTTGACCGTATTTGCAGACCGGTTTCCCAAGGATACAGAACTTGTGCAATTGCACAGCCTGCCTCTATGTGTTTCTGCATGTGCGTATGTTTGTATGACTGCCTGTCTCCCTATTAGTCCTCCTCCCCCTCCACCTCCCAATATATCTACAAACACGTCAGCAAATGCCAACTGCATCTCAAACAGGAACACAATTCTCAAGAATAGTAAGTTTCCACCATTTCATGGAAATGTGCAACCAGGCTGAAGAGGGATAAAATAGCAGGGTTTGTTGTGTGAGCTTCCCTTCCGAACGATTGACTGACGGGCCGTGTAGCACATTCTCAGCCCACTCTGTGCAGACACAGCGAGGCACAAGCCAGCACCAGGGAAGGTCTGCTCCAGTCCCCCTCCTGCCAGCTGTGAGCCTGCACGTGTTGTCTGCAACATCCTGCTCCCTCCCACACCAGCTGTCTGTGCCAAAAATTGTAAGTCAAAATGCTGCTCGGGACCCTCAAAAATGTAGGGCAATGTTTCAAGTCCCCTCATTTACCAAACTTGCACTTGCAATCCTGCTTTTCTTTCACCACTTCTGAGCCCGGGGGTGCTGAGCATCCCAGTGCACACCTAGAACAGAGACTCCAGACCCACCTGGAAGCTGAGGCTGAAAAGCCAGGGGGTCTCATCTCACAGCTGATGACAGTGGTTTTGTGAGTGTGCTTAAACCTCAACATGTGTGAAGGCAGCTTGCTCAAGGGAAAGACCCTAACATGTCTGGAAGGTTTTGATCAGTGAGGCTCTCTGAGCTCCCTGCCACCATAAAAGCATTCCCCCTTGCTAGTGAACCATATCTCAGCCCTTTCAACACACTCCTCCAATTAGCCCTCTGCAAAGCTGCAACCTTCCCAGCAGAACCAAGTGAATTAACTTGAAAACACTTCCAAGCTTAAATTAATTGCATTGCAGCTCCCCCATTTGACATTGACCCCATCTGTAAAATCCCCAGAGTAGCTACTACTTAGTCATTAGGGGCTTCTTCCTGAATGAAAACAAGCCATTAATCTTACCAGGCCAAGTCTCTGCTCTCCCTCCTCACTCACTCACTCGCATTTATGTGGTCTTCAGTGCCCCAGGCACCCCAAAAAGCCTACACCAACTTCTAGTATAAGATTGAGTCCTAAATCCACAGTTCCTATCAACTTCCAGAATGAAACCAGACCACAAAATCACCTCACTCATTTCCTACAGGTTTTACTGCTGCGTGGGAAATTACCTTTATTTTCTCAGTGGTAACATGGGCTCACCTCTGACCCCAAGTCCAAATCTACTGGGGCTTTTGCATCTCACAGTCTAGATTATGCAAGCACAAAAGAGCTTTCCTTACCGCAGCCTCCATGAGGGTGCCTGCATGTTAATCATTATCCAGAAGATCTTTTTGGCATTGGGCTGCTGCACCTCTCTTTGCTGCAGGAGAGCCAGATGCTGGCAGAATTACAGGAGCTGTGAATCTCAACAAGGCTGATTCCCAGCTATGATGCTCTGCAGCCTGCCAGGAAGGGCTGATGAAGGACTTAAGATCTGATGGACACACAACCACAAAGAAGCTCTTCTCCAAATTCATACTAAACATTTCTGCCTCCTTCACACATTTTAGAAAAATCAGAGTATACAGGACCTTTTCGGACTATCCTCCTGTTCTAAAATTACTACTTTTCTAGGTGCAGGCAGCAACAAGCAAACATCATATTAGCTGGAGACAGACTGTCAAAAATCAGTTTCCTGCACAAAGGAAAGATGTGCTACTAAAGGAAGTGCTCACATCTGTCCATCTGGGTCTCCAGATCCACATGTCTCTTCGATACCGTGCTTTAGCCAAATAGAAGACATCTTGCTCCAAGGAGAGTTGGCTGAGAGAAATTTTGTGGGTTCTACCATACCAGAAGGGAGATAGTCTATGTTTTTCCTGGAAATGCCCTCTGTCTGTTCTGGCTCCTCAGTGATGGCTTAGCTCACCAAAAAGGTGTTTTCTGACTCTCAAAGCCCAACTGTGCCCTTTGCTGCCTGTTCACAACCCCCATCAAGATCAGTGGCTGGTGGGGAAGTGGCTCTGGACGCACCATGACCAGAGGAGCCCACGGCAGAGGAGTGCACCATCTGGGAAGGCTGCATGTAGTGCAGCCAAAAGTCTGACCGTCCACCCTACAGAAAGGTGGAAAAGCCTCAAAACCAGGAAGGGAAGGGGGGGGGGGGGGGGGGG
>JAWWEE010000162.1:14376087-14420324 GCA_035221455.1 Xenops minutus | reverse complement strand
GCACAAAACACAACAACCCACAAATAAAACAAAAAATACGTAAAATCCCCAAAAGCTCAGAGCAGCACCCCACTCTGCTGGTGAGAACCATCTCTCACCTATCTCTGGTATTGCTCCACTCCTGTCTCAGACACACTGGCTTCTCCAGCTTATTATGCACACAAATGGAATGAACGTCAGTCATTTGAATTACTAGTTTTTAAATAACATCTCACTTTTCCACAGTCGATTTTCCAGACGGCAGCTCAGTCCAGGGCTCCCCTCACCACCCACTCAAATCTCACTGCACATTTCCTCACAGTCTGCCTTTTTCAAAACACACTATTATCACAGTAATTCCTTCCTACCTTCTCAGAAACCCTGCCAGAGCCCAACAGCCCACCAGTGTCACCTTGAGGTCTGCTGGACCTACTGTTCCCATGCAGCTCCTTGAGCCATGCACCAGCCTTCAAAGCCAACTCTGTGTTTGCTTTTTCCCCAGAAACCTGCATTTCCCAGGGACAAAGCACAAGTGGCTCCAAATAAAACCAGAGCACTGAACTGGAAATGGAGAGGCAATATCTGCTGTAATTTGAGTCCTTTTTGCCCACCAGCATCTCCCAGCTGCCTCCGGTACTCAGGACCATTATCCCTCCTCATGAGGGATATTACTGAGTTACCATATCCCACATTTAAGCCACTAGTTAAGCTGTTCCTAGATTGTTTGGGGTTTTTTCTTCATTTGATGTTCAAACTAAGTAGCATTGCAATCATTTCAGGTTATGTCAAAACACTTTGTTAATTTGTTCTTGGGGCAGTATTTCACTTAGTTTTGCAGTCACTTTGCTTGATTTCTTTAACCCTTGTTTTATCCTTCTCCCAGCTAGGGGCAGAGGCTGAATTTGAATGTTAGAGTACTCCATGAGAAAGGACTGAACTTGGTCTTGCATGTGTATTTATTATACACATTTACCATTTATCTTAGTTTGTGCATTTACTGAAGCAAGGTTAACTGCTACTTTCTAAGCACGAAGTCTTCATGGATACAACACTGCTACTGAAATAAGCAGGAGCTTTGCCAAAATTAAGACTTTGCAGATTTGCCCCACTGCTGACTGGCACATGCACATGTGCAGTAACCTCAGGAAAGGCTCAGACTCATGGACAGACTACCAGAAGGCAGCAGTTTACTGCAAAAAGGCTGATCTATACTAAGTTTGTGGCACCTATAGTAAATTTGTGGCATACAAGGGCCATGCACATACAAGTAATGCAAATTACCTTTACAGTCCCTCAGTGACTTCCAGCCTCCAGAGCCTACAGCACAGCTACACCAATGTCATGTGGCTTTCAGAAGGGGAAGTTTCATTCCCTTCCACAGGTGGAAGGGAAGCAGTGCCAGGCAGCCTGCTGCTTCACTCTGATGTCATTGCTTTGGTCTCCTGCCTTTACAGAAAAAGGGGCTGGATCTCACTTTGTTAGCAAATGACTCTCTGTTTTGGGCCACCCATGAAGTTGCCCAAGCTCCAACCTCAGCAGTATGCAGACTCCTGCTGAGCAAAAGGCACGAAGAGAGAGCCATAAAACCATGGCAGAGGAAGGAAGAAAAGAAAGGGGAACACCAGTAGGCTGCATTCCCAAGGATGAGGGAGGCATTGCAAAGCTTAGAAACCATACCACCACCAAAGAGAGTGATGGACACAGATGTGATAAACCAGCTGAACCACTGGAAGGGAAGCTGAGGTGGGCAAGAGTCAACTTCCCATTCAAACAGCTCCAGGAAGGCCAACCAGCACATACCAAGTGCCCTAGGACGTTTGCCTTGCACCTGATCTACACAGCACCTCTTTCCTGGTGAGAGGATCTGGATACCACGTAAAGGCTTGGAAAATACCCAGGCTTGTGGCAAAGAGCTCTGGAAAGGTGGAATGGTCCCCAAGTGAGAGACCCATGCCTTTATAAACAAGCTGAATAGTTAACACTGAGCTTCTGCAAGGAAATGCAGGGAATCCCCTGCCTTCAGGAAGGACTAGTGTTCTTATGGAATTCACCCCAAAATGCCAGACAACTTCAGCTGGTTTGTGGCATATGGATGTTTACGTCCTTCTCTGAACCAACCCTGCACATGGTGGGAGCCTGCACAGGTGAGCCTCCCCAGCCACAGCCCAGACAGCTGCTCTGCAGCAAGTGTTACTCACACTACACTGCCAGTGCCGTACAGCATGTGAATAACAGGTTTTACCTGGCCTTTATCTATTGTATTTTTGAACCCACAAATTTGCAAAGCAAAATGCAGCAGTCATCTGAGGGCATGCGACTCCCCAGGCCCAGGGTCTGGGAAAGGAACACATCAAGGGGGCCACCACAACCTCCCAGGAGCGCTAAGGTGGGAGGCTGTCATTAGATAAACTGCCCTGGAGTGCTATAATTAATCCACTTGCACTGCTCTGAGATAGAACACCGCAGCTGAAAAGCATTGTAACCACAGCCATCCCAGAGGCAAGGGGCAGGAGCCAAGGAGACAGTGGGAAACACCAGCCCCAAGCAGCCACATACCCTCCTTTCATCAGTGCCGGGAACAGAAGCGCTGCTGCACTACTCCCCATGGGGAAGGAACGGGCACCCACACCCACCTCCATCGCACTTGGTCCATAAAACTCCACTTCATTAGAGCCACTGTTGCCACACCTGTTAGTGCTTTAAAGCACGTACATCTGGCTTAATTGAGCACTTGACTTTATTGCTGCTTTATCTCCATTTTCTGAACAGGCCCTGGGGAGAGGATTTTGTGTGGTTGAAGTTTGCTTCTTTTTTCCTTCTTCCTTTTTAAATTTTTTTCCACTGAAATCCCACCTGAAGCAGGAACAAAAGCCCTGTGACAGCTGCTCACATGCTCTAGAGCTGCTTTGAGGAAGTCTCCTCAATGAATCCCTCCTAAATATTCTGGTTTATGTGCTTCAAAGCTGCAGAGCCTCAACACCACCAATCCTCCTCTACCACTCTGTCCCCCCAGAAAAAAAAAAAAAAATCAGAGTGAGTGGTGGAAGGTGTTTCAGTACATGCCAGGGAGGAAAAGAAAGAAAAGAAAAAGGATCTTGCAGCCCCTGCAGTCTCTGAAACTTTGTCTCTGCCAAGTTACAACAAACAGGAAAAGCAGAATCAAAACACAGCCCCCATGTCCCCCTCCATCCACCCAGTGCAGCCTGTGCTGGTGCCAGCTACCGCTCACAAACAATCACTCTGCAAGACTCCTCTGGCACATCCTTCCAGGTGGCCTAAACAACAGAAAAGCCCAGCTCAGGAAGCCTGCATGGGGTGCTTGAAATCCCTTCCAGAAAGTACAAAGGTCCTTCGTGCCCCCAAAAGAGGGGGACACAAAGGAGAGGTTACCTGAAAGTGCCCTTGCCAGCTCCTGTGCTAGAAGATGCCGGTTTCCCTGCGAAATGAGAAGCCAGGCTCAAAGTAGCTGGGAACAGAGAGGATCGCTGGCTGTAAAAGCTGGCTGTTTTCCCACTAAGACACCCCAAGTACTTCCCAGCCACTGGGAGGAGTGGTGCCACCTGGGGGAAGGAGTTAGGGCACCATCACTGGCCTGCAGCACCCTCCCAGGGTCCAGTGCCCAGCATCCTTCCACAGCTTTCAGCCTGTGATACAGCATGGGCACTGCCCCACACTGAGGCTGAGACTGCTCAGCAAGCAGCCTGGCTTTTGTGGAGTACCAAAGGCACACAAATACATCATGCTACTTTAACGCTAACACAGGATGCAACTCGCATATAATGTTCTAACCTGCTAAAAGCAGGATAACCTGCTGAAACCAGGACTATTGCAGCTTCAGGGTAAGCGGTGGATCAAGTGATGCCTCATCACACCACCACATGTCATGGCTGTGACGCAGCAATCCCCACAATCTGTTTCAGACACTCAGAAGCAAGTTTCTCAGCTATACCACTTGCGTTTCATGCCCATCAGGTACATTCCTCAACCCTCACCAGTCATCTCTCCAAGTGTTCTGCCCAGACCGTCAGCTACTTGTTCTCCTGCTCCCATGTACAAGGGAGTCCTGTTCAGCCAGTGTCACACCTTGTAAACTCTGGCTTTCAACTCTTCCAGTGGAATCGAGTGTCAATGTCCTGCCTATCCCCCTTCCTACAAGAATAAGATATTCAAAGCACTGTCAGCTGTCCCAATGCCGTGTTCCAGTTTGATTTCATGCTGCAGTGCTGAGTCCAACCATCTTTTATCCCTGCTGACTGGTATCTTTTCTCAGATGTCTAAACACAAAAGCCACCCTTGAAGCGAGCAAAAAGCAAGGCATATTAGCAGCAGTCAAATGAGCTCCCCTGCTCCTTCCTGTCCCAGCCCAACAAGACTTCAAGCCCAGGAAAAGAAGTGTCTGAACAGTGAAGTGAAAGAGGGTCAAAATGTAATTAAACCCTGCACTTCCTATCCCAAACTGTTAGTGGATGTTGCTGTGCGTTTGATAAGTTACTCAGGCACTCTTGTTTCACTAGAGATGAAAACAGTTCCCAATGAGACAGGGAACAGAAAGGCAGCAAGCTGCAGCAGTTCTTTATGCAGAGACAGAACCAGTCACGAGTTCATGACACGGAGGCTCATCCACACAGAAGCTGAAGGATGAGCATAGTAGACCCATCCAGCTGCAGGTAACTTGTTTGAAGTCACCTCAATGTCTCCCTGCAAAGGCATCAGTGTGCTTTTCAGGCACCAGACTGGTCTCTGGATCCATGAGCAACTACAGCTGTGGTCAGCACCTGATGTTACGAGGAGTGGAAGGACTGATCATCTCCTCTGCTTCTGGAATCCAGTGGCATAGGAGCTTTCCAAGTCAGAGGCTGCATATGGATCATCATGTTTCATAGCCAGCCATACCTCTATGAATTTCTATGCTTCCTTTCAGAAGCCATTTATATCAAGGACATTTCCAACTTACTACAGCAATGACCTTCATGGTTTAATTTTGTGCTCTGCTCGATCTTTTCACCAGATGTTGAATGAAACTGAAAAATAGTGATATTCTTGTTCCTCCCCCCATTCACAATTTCATAGTTCTACCTCTTGGCTGACAGGAACAAGTCAGCAGAAAGACCTAAACACCATGGTGCAGGTCTTTATACCCCATTGAGACAGGATTTTGAAGACTGCTTCGCCAGCAGGCGATATTCAGAAGGCAATGTGCACCTGCTGTGTGCCACGAACGCCTCCATCATGCCTCCAAATCCAACCACAGCCCTGGCGAGGGGCTGGGAGCCAGGACACCTCTTCTTTCAAAAGAAAAAAAAATGCCCGGCTTTTTCACAACTACAGAAGGCTTTGGCACAAGCTGAGGGTACAGGAACAATGCCAAAGCACACGGAAAACAGCAGCAGCAGTTCTTACCACTGCCTGTCTAACTGAAGAGCTGGGACACCACCCTGGAGCAAGGGATTTACTGCAGGCTCCTGACTAGCTGTGCAGGGTGCCCTGACACAGGAGGAGACCCTTCCAGTGCCACCCCCAGTGCTGTCCCGACAGCCCCAGCCCATCAGCACTCGCTCTTGTCACACAGCGAAACATGCTGGCTCAGCCCCAAGGAAAGCACCTTCTAATGGGATTTTTCAGGTTTCAAGGGTATCAGTGTCTGGCACATGCTGAAGTAATTAAGAGGCCTTCCAATAGACAATCTGGCATTGATTAACCAGCTATTTACCACTGAACATTACGAGTCCCACTCTAAAACTCTGCACCAAAACACTTTTTTTTTCCAAATTTTTTTCTCCCTTGCCCCATCCCTACCTTTCACAAAGCCCAGCTGTGGCCTCTCACACCACGCCCTCAGCCTCACCATGCTTTGCTTTGCTAAATAAACCATGATGGTGTCAGCCAGACTAAAGCTGAAAGGCTTCCTGAGGGTTAAAGGGAAAAGCATGTTGCTCTTGGCAAACAGATAAATCCAGTTTTCACTGAACAGGTCTCAAAATGGACAGCCACAGCCACATGTGCTTGTAATCATCGTATTTGCATTTGACTCTTCCTATTGAATACCAGGGTAAGAAAATCCTTTGGCTGATCTCATTTGTGCCAGCTTCACTGGGCTGATCCCTACACAGCCACAGATCTGTTCATCGTCAGGTTCCTCCAGACCAGAGACGTCCCTAAAGCTGCAAGAGCTGAGTTAACAACTCATTTGAGTACAACTCTCTCCTACACCACTTAGAAAGCGCACCTGGAGGAGCAGCAAACAGGCAGCCCTGGAGGGAAGGCTCTGTAGTCAGCAGGGAAGAGCTGCAGTGACAGGTAATGCAAATTCTGCATTCAAAGATAGGAGTTGTTACAGCAGCAGCATACGCAGAATGGGCATGTCCAGTTTCAGAGCACTTCCACTCTCTGCACAAAATACACCAGCTGGTATGTCTTCCCCTCTCTGAAAGAGAATTAGGAAGGTCTTCCATTCCAAAGGAGCAAAATACACCCAGCATCTGCAGTATTTGGGTCCTTCCCTGCAAAGTTGTATCACCTCTGCTTCCAGTGTCTCCAGAGCAGCATGAGAGATGTATGGAAAGACTAGAAAACGTGGGGCAGGACTTTGCCCCTTTTAAGGTCTGCAGAATACTATGTAAATTGGTAGGACAACATAAATATTTATTATTAAAGAAGTGTAAGAGAAGAGGAGAATGGAACCTGCTTATCAATAATGAAAGCAAAAGTGAATAAAACCTATAGAGAAAATTCCACACAAGCTTCTTTCTCATCCCTAAAATATATAACGGAGCACCACAGAAGAAAGCAGGACAGATTGGTCAGATATTAGAAAGGAAAAAGAGCAACCAGGGAAACTCTGACTTCACCTATAGCTAAGTCTATAAAGACCAAAAAGGAATTAACTTTTATGAATGTGCAGCTTTTACTGAGATGAAGACTACCGGATTAGACAAACATGAACAATCCAAATAATTAGCCACTGGTATAGTTTATAAAAGGGTTGTGACAGTCTTGTGTTATGAGTGATTTTAAAGGTAAAACCAAATGTTTTTTTTGCAGCATCCTAGTCAAAACAGCACTTCACACAGCAAAAATCTGTGGTCTGAACTGGACAAGGAGGCAGGCTTGAGGATGGCTCACTGTTCTTCTGGCCTTAAAGCTGTGAAAAATTAACCTGGGACCATCAGAGATGGATGCACCCAGGAGAAGACCTGACTGGTCCCTAAACTGGGCTGATCCCTAAACCTAGAGCCTCCACCAAAGAAAAGAGCAGTACTCAGATCACACCTCCTGTGGTGGAGCTGGGATGGAGGTCTCCAGATAATGATTCCTTACAAGAGTGGCCTTGATTAGTTGCTGTGAATGACAAGGGTAGCATAAATCCTTAAACTGGATGGGAAACAGAGCAGCATCCATACAATGAAACAGCCACGGAGATGCACAAAGGAACAAACTCTTAACAGAGCATCAGGTGGTGGAAAATGCAAGAATATTTAGCACCAAAACAGCCATCAACCTCCCTGGGATGTTCCCAGAATGAAACTGTAAAATGAGCCACAAACAGTCTGAAGTGCATCTTGCTCCTCTGCCCCAAAGGCAGCATAACCATGATGGGGGAGCTGGGGGGTGGAGAGAAGCAAATGCTTAAAATCCAACCCTCACTGAGTCAGAGGAATAAATCACTCTAAACAGACCCACTGTAAATTGGGGAAGAGCCTTTTGGAGACCTTAAAGGCACATGATGCTTCTCAATTTCTCTCCTACCAGCTTTTGTTTCATTTGTAATTAAAGTATCAGAGATGCCAGCTATCCTTTTCCTGTTTCTGTTGGGGGTGTTGGCCTCAGACCATGTACCTGGTATCTCTTCTTGAGCAACTGATTCTGTATCTCTGCTCCTAGTTTTACCACATTATCTAGTAATTGGCATTGTATAAGGGCTTTGTTTTAAAGTCATCCCCCATTTTCCCATTGCAAATATTCACTTTCTGATTACTTGCCACTTCTCCATTCACCAAATCCTCTTTCATTGAAAGTTTAAGGTCAAAAGGTACAGATTTCCTCATTTCAGCTCCCCTGAAGCTGGAATAATTTGCTTTGGCTGCAGGGCTAACTCTAGAGCCTAAAGAAAACAAACACATGGGATACTTCTGCTACCCTGAAATGCTGAGCAATAAAATTGCAGTAAATAAATAAATACATGGAAACTCGCTTTAGCTCAGAGCATGTCATGCCCATTGGTTTGCTACAAATAAAAATAAAACCAATTTTTAAAAAAAGAAAATAGGCAGACCAGGGATCCACACCTAGAAAAACAGTACTAACAACAGCAACACACCTCTCCATTCCCTTTGAAAATTCAGTGAAATTTATTATGAAACAGCAACACTGCTTTAGCCTCAATCCAACTCCCATTTGACTGAGACCCCAGATTCTGAGAGCACAATTTTATTTGTAATTTGGTGAATAAATATTGATCTTTAACAACCACTCTCCCATGACAAAACTTGCCTTCTGGCAAGCTGAAGGAGCATTAGCATGGCAGGGTCAGCACTATGTTTCTTTGTGTGCTGATGAAACCTGCTGAGCTCATGAAGAGAACTAAAATATTTTAGAAAATTCTTGGTCTAAGAAAAAAATTAAATCCTCCCTGGGACTAGTGCAAGGGCCTTCTGAGTTGCTGGACATGAGACTTCCCATCAGCCACACCACACCACCCTCCTTGGGAGCAGCAAAGTATCTGCCCTGCCCTGGAGGTATCACCTGGAGCAGATGTCCTAGGGGGACAGCGTTCCAGACAGAAGATGCCGTATTTTCTAGACAGGATATTATCAGGGCTGAGTTACGGTATGCTGTCCTCATGCCAGCACTCTTCTCCAGCTCACAGTGTTCTTTCCCCTCCCTTTGTTCTCCTCCTGTAACTCATGGGAGCTGCCAAGCCTTCCCCATGGCACATGCTCCCACTCCCCTGGAGCTCTTCCCTGCACCTGTGCCTGCCCACATCCATTTTTTTCTAGCTCATGACTGCTGCTGAGGGCTTGCCAGCTGCTTTCAGAGGGGTTAACACTTCCCTCCCCACGAGACACTTCTCCCTGCATACAGGGCGAGCCTGGGTGGTTTTTGCAAAGCAGGGCTGGAATGGCAGCCCACATTCCCCCGGGATTGATTAAAACATACAGGTCTTAGCTGTCCACTGGCAGGTTTCCCTAGCAAAAGTCCCGTTCATCAGAGCCTCCAGCCTGGTCTTTCACTGCCCATCCCAGCATTCTGTGCTATTCAGTTTTATTCCTTTCCTGATCCTCTCAACTGTCCAAATCATGTATCCTAAAGAGTTTTCTCTCTTTGTAGCCATGAATCTAACTCAGCACAATCACAGGTATTCAACACCTTCACATGTACAGTTTCCAGAAGGGCTGGCGCTCCTGCCCTCTGACTGATTTCAATCAATTTAATTTTTTCAGTTTTTCCTCTCAGTTTCCAAGATTTCCATGTCCTCATCCCCTCCAACTGTACTGAACACTGAAGCAAAGTTTGGTTAATACTGGAGCCATACCTACATCATCTTTGATCTTCCAGTTGGTTCTCGCTGCACAGCAGCTTCAAGTCTCTTTTTATTTATGTAGCTGAGAAACCTGTTGCTATTTGTTTTAATTTCTTTTGCCAGGCCCAACGCAGCTTGACTTTTGGCAATTCTCATTTTATCCCTACCCTTCCTGACCTCTTAAGACATTGCTTTTTTGCCAATTCATCTTTTTTTCCTATTCCTTACAGACTCTCTATTTAATCCCAACTATCCTTTTTAAGGTGGCTATTCACCCACTCCAGCAAGGAGCCCTTTCCTGCCTTGTTTTCCTCCTTTGCTTAGGATCCCTGATCCAGAGTTTCTGCACCTCTGAATTAGAGAGAGACTCTGCATTCAAGTTCTCATGATTCTCTGCCCAGATGACTTCACCCACCAGGTTTTTTCATTTTTCAAAGTCTGCCCTTTCAAAGACAAGTATCCTAGTTCCAGATCTACTTTTGTTTAGGCTTCCATTTAATTTAAAAGGAATCCATTTTATGAGCACTAAGTCCAAGATTCCTCTGAACAACCAGGCCCTCTTAACATCAACACTAGTTACCAAAACAAAACCTAAAATAGCACCTCCACTTGCTGGTGCTCTATTTAATGAAAAAAATCTGGGCTATCACATCCAGGAATATCTGTTTTACCTTATTAATACAACATGTTTGCCAATGTGTATTCCTAGATATTAAGATACATTCCTAAATTCCCACAGCAATATTATTTTGGAAACATTTATCTTTCCAATAACATTACAGAGAGATTTATCCACACAACCACTGCCACTCCTCATTTCACAGTTTGCAGCTCTGTCTATCCAAAAGGTACTTGGATGAACTGCAATCTTCTAAGGCACATCACAAATAGCTTCAAGTGGCCCTATCATCAGAATGTCTCTCAAAACCAGCCCATCATGGGAACAGCTGTATCAGCTCACAGGTCCACACAGTCTCATCTCCCACAGTAGACAAAAGTGGGTGGAGATCAAGGACTGTTTCATGGAATTTTAACCTCCACTAACTTCCCCAGGCTCTCCTTGAGCACTGGGAAATTTTGAGCATTTACAGCATCCTCTGGAAAGTAGTCCCACAATTCAGATAATGCCATAAAAGACTACATACCTTTATTTGGGCAGCCTCTGACCACTCAATCCTGGTTTTCAAAAGAGACTCATAAAACACCTTTGAAAGGTAAGCCTGGAA
Source organism: Xenops minutus (assembly GCA_035221455.1). Classification (NCBI taxonomy): domain Eukaryota; kingdom Metazoa; phylum Chordata; class Aves; order Passeriformes; family Furnariidae; genus Xenops; species Xenops minutus. The sequence goes on along the minus strand of JAWWEE010000162.1, from coordinate 14,409,599 downwards.
ACAAGAATTTATAACTCTGCTAGATACTATAAATCCTGGTTTCAAGAGATAGACTGACTTTATTGCCTATTGTAGTTCTGTCTTGCTTCCTCCCAGCTAATCCCATGTTCAACCGATGGTGAATTCCCTCTCTTTTTCTCACAGAAGGTAATAGCCATAATTTTCACTTTTTAATTTCACCTTCCCCACAAAGCTTGGCTAGCTCTTCTTTAGACTACTACAAGCTAGGACAGCACCAGTACCAGTCCATATAGACTATGCACCAGTGCTTCTTGTATCACTGACTCTGGGGCCCTTGACTTCTGATCACAGCCACCCAGAACCTCCTCCTTTCTGAGGATGCTATCAAAGAAAACAAAACACCAAAACACCACCACAAAACCCCTTCACTGATGAACATTTAAGTCTTTGCTACTGGTGTCCTCATCTCTGGTCTGTTTGAGATGGAGTCAGTAGTGTTGGCTCAACATGAGGGACTGTGAATGGACTTGTCATGGAAGTCACAGGCTCTGGCATGTTTCTTCATCAAACCAACACTAGCCAAAAAAGGGGGAAATGTAAATGAAAGAGAATTAACTAGACTAAGACAAAAATGGATTCTGGTAGACTAAGAAAGTCTCAGTGCCCATTTCGTTCCTGCCTGTGAGGCCAAAGAGCTTTGTTTTCAGTACTTTCTTTGCTCCTGATCCCACTCCAATTTTTGTACACTCTGTTTCACAGTGAAGTCCTTGAAAGCAGCTAATGTGGTCCTGGCCACAATCTGCTTAAAGTAATTTATGCTTGTACAATACAGTTGACTTCAGGGAAATCAATCCTGACACCAGGAAGGTCCCATAAACAGTCTCAGGGCCAAGTTCATGCACTAGGATTCAAGCTCTCCTACCCTGCTTCTCCATCCTTAAGAGACCTTGAGGAAGTAATTTTATCACTCTGTCCAGCACTACACATCTATGAAAAAGGGATCATAAAAATCCCATCCTTGACAGAATGACTGCTAGCATTAAGTAGATAAAAGAAAGTCCTTGTAACTATGGCAAGGACAGCCATATAAGTCACACTGAATAGATATTTAGGTGCAAGTCCCTTGCTCTGACACTGACTGTGCTTTTAGCACCACATAAATAATTTCCCTTTATTTTGGCATGCTATTATCTCTGAACATACAAGTTGAACTAAAAACGGTCAGGGCATGGGGAAGAACACCATTTTCTCTCTCTTTTCAGACCTGAAAAAGCTGGAGTTGCTTAGCAAAATCCAAGAAAAGGATTGTGGTAATTACCTCACCTACCTCTCTCCAAAAATTGCCTCTTCACAAAAAACCTCATGCACTGCAGCTGCCCAAACTAAGATAACCCCAGGCAATAATCCTGAGTTGTGCATCTGACTGATTATTAACTCAGGCTATGCAGATTAAGCAAAACTGACCCCATGCAGAAGCCCAGGAGAAACAGCTGCCTTTGATGCTCACTCTGACATGGCTCCCGCCCAAATCACCCAGCAGGGTGGGTGAGACACAGATGTTTCCCCACAGCACCAAACACAATCCACCTCACCATCACCTGCTGAAAAACTCCTGTTCTTGCTTGGCACCCAGCACTGTGATTACCAAGCGTGGCAGAGGTTGGACCCTCCTCAAACTCAAGACTTTCAGGAAAGATTTGGGTGCATCTTTTTTTTCTTCCCCCTCATACAACAAGAATCAGCAACTTTGCAGAACTGATTTGCATTTTCTCAACCCAGTCATTTTTCATATCAAAGAGCTGTACGTGCCAAAACACACGTGAGCCTAGGCACGTAAGAGGCAACAGTAGTCTTCAACTTGCCCTTGAGAAAAGTCAGGCAGTAATGAGCTATTTATTCATAGGGAAAATGCTGCTCCCAGTCAGGTGAACAGCTTCAGAGCGACCAAGGTTTGGTCCTGAAAGAACTGTAAGACCCTGGGAGAAGAGGTCAAATTCTGTCTCCTAGAAGTGATAAATATAACTGTACACCTGAGCCATTTGATGAAATGGTATTATCACTTAAAATGAATGTGTTGATCTGAGGTCCCTCCAGGACAACAGTCTTAGCATACAGTTTGCTGAACAGACTCATTTAGAGATAATCTTGTCTCCTAAAGACTTTCTCATCAAAGAACAACAGTAAGACTCTAAGGGAAAACGTGAGCACCCCTAATCTCACTGCTTCATGACTGGATTAGCTACTGTGGATCTTCAGGTTCAGGTCTTGACGCTGAGCTCCCTCAAATCCACCTGCTCCTGCTAAACCTCCTGGGGCCTGGCTGATTCAAAGGATGCAGTAAACTAGACAGATGATGAAGTCCTCCAGCCCTGAGCCTTCACTCTCCTTAAATATATCACACTTTATAAGCTACCTGAAATCAACACTGCACCATTGCAGTGCTTACATACATCAGGCAGGCAAGCTGGAGCAACTGAAGGTCATCTGCTCAGGCATCAGTAGCAGAGCTGGGAATAGAGTCCCAGGCTCCAGCACTTGTTTTTTCCACAATTAATAACAGAACTCCAGTGTTAGGCAACTTGTCTTGCACAAATCCAAACTGTCTGCTCCTCCCACCCTAAAGAATGCTCTTGCCTACTCTCCATTGTATAGTCTGGATGGCCATGGGTTTGGAAGGAGGACAAAGCAAAGACAAAGGGACAATACAGCAGTTTAAGACAGCAGCCTGGTCTCTCACATTGCCCTATCTCCTTAGCTGGTTATAATCTCTTCCACAAAATGAAATAACGAGTGAATGACTAATGACTGGAAGATGAGCATGCCTTGCTGAGGCAACACAGCAGGGCAAAGGACCCTTGCCAAGAGCAGCAAGAACCTTATTTCATTGCTTCCATGAACACAGCATCCACTTACCTATCTCACCAGATCCCATCATGCCTTAAGAAGGCTGCTGCAATGAAAAAACCCAGTCGTGACCTTCGATAGATTAATGCCCCTAGATGACCTTAGCTGCTCTGAACCCATTTTCCTTAATGAGTTAGGCCAGCTCTATGCTGTTCACAAGCTCTATGCTGTTCACAGCTGTTCACAAGCATGTATCAGAGATCTCTCAAGCACCCAGAGAAAGCAGCATGAACAGGATCATCCAGGAAATCCCCAGATGGCCTAAGGGGAGGGAAAAAAGGCTGTATGATGCAGCCTTGTGCTGAAGTAAACCTGCCCTAACCAGTTCCCATCCAGAGTAATTTCTTCCCAGGGCAAATTAATTTCTTCCTGAGACAGCTGTTTGTTCATGTGCAGATGTCCAGAGGCAGCGACCTCCATGCCTTGTCTCCACCACTTATGCCACATTGTCAATTACATTTAATGTTATTTCACTCTTTGCTTTGAGCAACAACAGCTCTTTTTTTTCAGGAAAGGACATTTTCCCTCTTCTCTTTGTTTCCGCTCCATATTTCCACATCTCAGACCAAGCCTTCAGTGTCTTCTCTGAAGACAACGTTAGCTTGTGACTTTGCCCTTCCATCTACTCTGATTCTAAAAAAGCACTAATTCAACCCATTCCACAACCACAATTCCCACCTGGATGAACCTCTGGGAACTACAGCATTTTCTGTGGCAGCTTAGTCTGAACTTGAGGACTGTGTTGTGCTGTGTGACCAAGAAATAGTTGGAAAACGGGAACTAGGATCAGGGAGCTCAGGAAGGAATTAGGGAAGTCTGACAGACAACCTGCTATCAGCAGGGGTGTAAACAGCAGCAGCTTTCAAGAGAATGCAAAGATTAAGAAAAAAAAAGGCTTGACAAGCCAGAAAACAACAATTGCCTAAAAATAGATAGATTTCTGCCAAAATACTCTTAGGCTGGGGGGAGATGAGGCCAGTTTTGGCACCTCTTCTGCCCAAAATTACAATGAACTGGTGGGTCCTCCAGGGAGCACAACCAAGGAGATCTCTCATGGGGACTTACATGGATGAATACTTTCCATTTGGTACTCTGACATCAAATTCATAGTATTTTAAGTACAAAAATTAAAAGCATCTCTGCCAGCTTTCACTAAATGGGTAACAAATAATTAGATGGCTCCAAAGACTATTACACCAGGCATGCAATGACTGAAACATGGGAAATGTCACCACTTCTGTTTAAAAACATGCTGAAAAAAATCACCTGTAGGACCTGACTCCAACATTTAATCTAGAGAGACTGACAAGAGACTGTACACTTGCTTACCACCAAATCTTTTCTTCCTAAGCTTAGCTATCCCCAGAGTCCAGCCTAGCCCAAAAATGCCCAGAGATACGGTAGGGCTAGAAAGCCTACTGGTGCCAGACAGTAGCTGTGTGACACTGCAGCTTGACAAGGCAGAGGAAGAAAAAGGACTTGACACATTCAACTGATGGTGCAAGAAAAGCCAGTAAGTCTCCAGTGAATGTCTCTCCTCTAAGAAACCTAAAGCCGACAGGAAACACAAAACACAAGGCCCCCCTTCCAGTCCCCTGCTTTAGCTCCTCAGGCTCAGTGCAGGGCATGTGACCTTCACAAGGGGAGCAGAGATAATGCTCACCCCAGAACAAGCTCCAGAGAGGGAGAGAATACAGACATCTCTGCAATGGAGTCTCAGCAAGTCATCTCCCAAAGCCTGAAACATTTACTAATTAGAAACATCTTTAAATCCCCAACCGGGGAGGTGCCTGAAAAGAGACAAAATACAATAAGGATGATGATATTTGTAACTGCTGCTACTTGTTATCTTCTCAAAATGTTGACAGCAGCTCTTAGCAAGCACACACCAGTGAATAGCTTAGATGCACTGATTCTTTTAAAAAGCACGTGTTTAACCCTCATCAGAGAGAGCACTTCTCCATCCCACATGAAACCTCAGGAATTGCCAAAATGACTTAAAGCCTAGCAAACAAGAGCTCTTGGAGGTGATAATCAACCCCCTCTTGCCCACATGTGACTCTCAAGGTCTGTTTCTCATGCTCTACAATTTCCAGCTGGGACCCATCAGCAAGCTATCAATTGCCCCTTACATAGAGATGAACAGGTAATTAGTAAAATGACCTAATTAATATTAATACACTTGAGTGATAGAACTAACAAAGATTGACTTTTAAGGGGTTTTCTTTTTCTTTTTTATGTATCTTTTTCCTCAGACTGTGCTTGTGAGTTCGTAGTTGGTTCTCTGATGTCTAACACTGGCTGAGTTTCTGCTTCAGCCTCTCAGGAAACAAGAACAAGGTACAGTCTTACCACCCAGCAATTATTTCCATAGAAGCTGTAGGAAATCAGTATCTTAGAGCTCAATCCCTCCACTGAATTTTCTGGTTCAAAAGTTTTCAGGGTAGCCATAGAGACAAAGATAATCCACACGTGCCCACACACAGGCTCATCTGGAAGAAAGCCAGGCTCAAAATGGGACAGCCGGTACGTTGCTCTAAAACAAGAAAGAGAAGTCTTTACTGAGTGCAAGAGCTAAACAAGGCCCATGTTTGCATTTTATTGCCCAGATAACCTCCCATTAGAGTTAATATGGCATGGCACACTGTAAAGGTGTTAACGGGGAAGGATCTGCACTTTGACTGTAATCAGATGCTCTGGATGCACAAAATGTGCACTCATATGATGAGGATTAAAAAAAAAAAAGGGTAAGATTTGGAAATTTTAAGGGGTGGGGGAGAGACAAAGAACGGGCATGGTGAACTCAGCCTCGTAAAACACATGCATGCACTCGCCTGCGCTAAGCGGGGATGCCGAGAGCTTTGGAGTCAGGTCCTGGAGCAGCACCGGGGATGCCGCCCGCCCTCCCCATCCCTGGGGCTCAGGCGGTGGCACAAACAAGCAGGAACAGACATGTTGGGGAGCAGCCTGCAGGGGAGCAGAAAGCCAGTCACTGCTCACCTTGCAAAGCCTGCAGACAAGGCTTGCTCACCAGCTGCCCCCATGTGCAGAGGGATGCAGCCCCTGCGCACACAGAGCCAGCAGGACAGCACCCCACAGCAGCACCACACGGGGGAATGGGGTGTTTTACTCCAAACACCATCCAGGCCTGGAGGTGTTCCCATGACTCCATGACTCCAGCACATCACACCCAGAAAGAGGGCTGCTCCAAGTAGGAGGAATTCAGTTTGAATTAAAGCCACTTTAGAACCCAAATGAAATACAGTGGGTCCAGGGGACCCTGTGAGCAACTGAGGAATTCTGTGGCACCTTCTGCAGGGAAGAGGACTCCAAATTCCAGTGTCTGCCAGGAGCAACATCTGCCCCTGTGCCACATCACCCAAGAGGCCATCAAACTAGGCAGCAATTCAAATGTTCTCACAAGTTTTCTGCTCTGCTCAGGTTGGGACAGTTTTCAAGGAACACTGTTAAAGCAGATATACTCCAAAAAAATCCCACCACACACATCACATCCCCAGCCTGAACCTGTCAAAGGTGGTAGAGGAAAGGAAAAAGCTGGGTCAGGATGGAGGACACAGCACGAAAGGTTCAAGCACAGGCACGTCAACAGCTCTTGGGAAAGGGGCGGGAGGGGGTTGAAACACAGCCCAGACCTGCTGCTTAGCAGATGGGATTGGATGGAGCACTTGTTGCAGCAAGAGAAATTAGCCACAGAAATCAGCACAGGGAAGGAAGGATGGGGGTGTCAGGTTCAAGGCCTGTGCCACACTCTGGGAAAGCAGCAAAAGCGGTCTGTAGGGAAGGGTCGGCTGGCTTCGCTGTGCGTTGTTTTATATTATTGTAAACTGTTCTTCGTGCTCCTGACCACAGTCCTGGGAGATGTACAGCCTCTCTTAGATCTTCCTATTCCACCATCTTGGTGCATCTCCAAGGCATGAACACTCTGGAAACATGAACAGCAAGTGAATTTTTATTATTTTCTCTGCTAGAACTTTTAGGGAGTTGAAAGAAAATGCCTTTGTTAGTGGCAACAGCCACTTTTATCAGCTATAATCCCTTCCATTGACCCTACTGAGTACTGAATGGGAGGAGTAAAATGAAAACCCCCATCCCACAGACATTTGCATCACCAAATGTGCTGGTGCTGCCTGGCATTACCCATTGCACAGCTCCTTTGGCACAAGACCTCTTAACTGAGCCGCTCTCCCATGGGGAGAGGAGGGGGCAACATGAGAGTGAAGGTGAGAGATCAGGAGCCACACTCACCATTTTTTCAGGACAACCCCATCCCCATATTCCTGTTGCAGATACTCTGCAAACACCGGGCTCTGCAGTGAGAACAAGGTGGCAGGAGAAGCCTTCCCTGTTATCTCACCTGGGTGCACATCCATGGATCATCCTGACCAGAGAGCAGCAGCAGTGCAAGACCTCAACCCACGAGCCTTTAGTTGCATTTTCTCTCCCCTGCTCAGCTGAGGAAAGGAGTGATAGATCAGCTTTGGTGGGCACCCGGCAGCCAGCCAGGACCAGCCCACCACAGATGTGTAGCACATGTAGGCTTCTATTTGAAATTTAACAGGTGCCAGCAGCAGCTCAGGTTCCTGTTGCAGATGGCAGAGTTCCCTACATCAGGATGAGCACCTCCATCCCACATCTGAAATTGTTTGAGAAAAATAAAACATTGAGCTCAGTGACTACCCATCACCCATCTGAGCAGATACTCTTGAAGTGAAGGCTCCTTAGGTTTTCCCAATACCTCTGCACTGGGACCACGTTCAGGTTATGGCTAAAGAGAATCACACAGTCCTCTGCCTCCAAAATTTATTCCTGCAAGGAATGTGAACCGCTTGGCTTTCCGACACAGATGAAGGGAGGAAAGGCGAAACACCAGGCAACCACAGGCTCTCAGAAAAGAATTCATGATGAAAAATGATGGGTTTTCCTCCCAGAAGGGATAACCTTAAACTGGGAGAGACTGTAGACCCTTATTCTGCACTGCAGCCACTCACTCCAAGCATCTCAGAGCATGAAGAGCTGCTGGATCAGGACTGCACCTACACATGAGAACTCTTGCTAAAGCATATCAGTCAATGGAGAGACTCAGCAGGAGCATAGTTGGGCTGGTGGACAAAAGGAATGAGGCAGGGGAAAACCGTGACAAATTGAAAATTCAACCTGGATTGCATAACTGCACGAATAATTCTCTTCAAGCCAAAAGGGATTCCTGCAAAAGAGGTGGCTTGCTGCAGTCCCTCAGATCCATTTAATGGAAGAAGTCCCAAACAGTTGGGTGGATTTGGGGTTTTTGGATTGGTTTTTTTTCTGTGTTTTATTTTCCATTTGTTTTTTTGGTGAGGTTTGTTGGGGGGGGGGGGGCCGTTTGTTTTTTTAAAACAAAACACACCAAAACCAAACTTAGTTGCAAGATGTAACTCATGTTCCATCACCAGAGTAGAGCAGGTGGAACCAATCAAACAGGTGATACTGCAGATAGACTTCCCTACCCTGACAAGAATTTGCTCAAAATGGGAAAGATTCTCATTCCCTTTTGCTAGAGACAATTTTTCATTAACGAAAATAATGAAGCAAGACATACTCATTTCTGGAGTGGGGAATATATGACAAATATTTTCTGTAAACCACAGAGATTTATTAAAGCAGCGGGAAAGAGAAATTGGTGAATTGAAGAAGGGAAGGCTGAAAAAACAGGGAAAGAAGAAAGTCCCAACAGTATGATCTACTCAAGTTACTGAGATGCATGCCCAGAAGCAAGGAAACCCCATCTCTCAAACTACAGAATGCAAACCTGGAACCACCTAGCACAAGCAAGGATCCCCTCCCCTGCATCTCCCAGCTGCCATAGCAGGTTTAGGGTTTTTTCTCATGTAAAATCTAATTTAGCAACAATCTCTTCTGTTCCTTCTTATAACAAGCAACAAGACAAGAGGAAATACCCTCAAGTTGCAGCAGGGGAGGTTTAGACTGGATATTAGGAAAAACTTCTTAATGGAAAGGGTTATCAAGCATTGGAATGGACTACCCAGGGAAGTGGTGGAGTCACCACCCATGGAGGGATTTAAAAGACACCTAGATGTGGCACTTAGGGATATGGTTTAGTGGTGAACTTGGCAGTGCTGAGTTTACAGTTGAATTCCATGATCTCAAGGGTCTTTTCCAACCTAAATGATTTCATGATTTTGGTGCAGAAAGTGTATTGTATCCCAAAGAAAGAGCCATCCACCTCAAGAGCAGTGTTTACTGATGAGTATGTCTTGGCCCCTAGCAGCAACATAGATGTCCTGATGCTAGCTGAACCCATCCTGCAACCCTTCTTCTCCAAGTGGGCACTAATAAGGCCTTTACCCCTCTACGTGGCTAGTGATTTTCACCAAACTTTCAAGAAGAAAAATCATTGGTCAGACTTCTGCACCACCCCACCAGCAAGGAGTTGGTCAGTGGATCCAAAAACTAGCGGGAAAGGGAAAACCTTTCTAAAAATCAGACTAAAATGCATTCCCTCCCATGGGAACTTTAGGAGCCAAGCCTACTGGCTTTGGAGCTCTCTCCTTAAATTCCACATATTTTACACTTTGCCTAAAACCAGATCCCCAGCTCCCTGCCAAACCCTCCTAATCCATCAGCTTCGAGGCCAGGATTGCAGCCCACTCCATAAATTCCTCCTCCTCTCTCCCAGGCTGCCCAGTTTCTCCTCCTCTTCGCTGAGCACCATCCCCACAAGTGTTTATTCCCCATTTTCCTCCTTCACCCCAGTTCCCCTTCTTCCCTCTTCTTGCTTCACACATGAACATCAGGAGCTCTAACTCCCCACCCAGCCAAACCCAGGTCCCATTTTTTCAGGAGAGCCTGGGTATCCATCACGGGCTCCAGGGCCAGGCATAAAGACCAGAGAAAAGGACAGGGTAGCAGCTGGGGTAGTTTGTAGGCTGCTGCTTATTGGGAGCATGGGAGAGCACTGATCCCTTTTTCCCTACTTTTGTCCCTATTTGGGGATAGGGATGCATGAAAACGGTTCAGGACTCCCTCATTCTCCAGCACTTTGGTTGGCAGAAGTACTTTGGCTGTTCAGTGCTTCACACCTGCCCAGGATGGCTCTGAGCACCCACTCTGCTACCAGGAGATGCTGCTCCACATGCTCCCACGCCACCCCACTCAAGGCAATGCTGCCGTGGCAGAACCAGCCCTCTCCATCCCCCTGTCCAGCTGGGCTGGGGTGTGGGCAGTGAGCCCATGTCCTGACCCCCACCTGGGGAGCAGCTGTGCTGCACAAGTGCTGACTCAGGCATGAGCAACACCAGCACAAGGGCACTGCCTGCCCTTGGCATCCAGGGCCCAGACAGCCCGCAGCCTCAGCCCAGAACACGCTCTGCCCTGGTGAATCACACAACAACCCCGGCAAGTCCTTTCAAGACCCATCAGTCACCAGAGGGGAAAAAAAAAATTACATGCACACAAAGTAATTAGAGGTGTAACCCTCTCCCCTCCCTCTGTGCAGGCTTAATGCTCCCTTTGTCCAGGCATGTTTGTCTTGCTAAGTCACGCTTCAGGACAACTTTCTTGACAGAAAACAAAGGTTAATTAATAAAAAAAATAAAAATCACAGAGAAGCACCTCATTAAAATGGCCACCCTCTCGGCACAGCTCTCTACCCAGACTGGTCCTTCTTGGAAACAGCACTGACCCATGGCCATGGCCCTGCAAAAAAGCCAAATTACACTCAGCCAACTCCGGGTTGTCGCCAGTGATGGAAGGGTGGGAAATCACCCAGCAGAACAGATCAAAGACACAGCCGTGTGCAAACCTGATGGCTGCTATCCACCTCACTCACAGAAATCCCAGGCTCACTGACCGCTTGTCTCCAGTTAAATTAACCCCTTTCCCTGGTAGCTTGGTGGCACACATTGTGTGACCTGCTGTAGCTCTGTCACCCTCTGCACCAGCAGCTCTTTGGAATACATTATAGAGTAAGGGATACCAACTACCAAAGATACTGTGCTCCCATCCCTCCTCACCTAAGCAGCTGAAACCACAGCAAAATCGCTTCCAATTTACCACCTGCATTATCAAATGCTTCACCTCTACAGTGGAAGTCCCTCATTACAGCACAGACGTGACAAACATGGGTAAGAGTCTGCTTCAAACCCGCACTCTCCAAGTGCAGAAACATCTTTCCCACATACTCCTCCAATTCACCTCAGACACACATAAGCACTTCTGATCCTGTTAGCCCAAGAGAAGTGGTGAAAGCACACATGCACACGCATGCTCACCAGCCAGCTCATTAAATCTAATTAGACAGTCTTCCACAGGGAATTTTTAAATGCATATCCAGCAATTACTGTACACTGCTCTTTCCTCAACCCTCTGGATGTGTGATTATTCACCACATGAAAAATAAAAATTAATATGAAACTTTAGAGAGCTGCCATATATGCACATTAGCAGAGGTGCACTGTAATTGAATAAGTCTTCCTGCTTAGAGACAAATATGGAGGCAGCAACACAGGGGAATAAAAACACTCAAGCCTCAGATTTGGATCCAAACATCTCCCAGAAACTGACAGTACAGAATACTGTAAGCTTTCCCCACTAACTTTATCAAAAGTTAACCCTGCTGACATTCTGGCATGTACATTGTGGAGCCCTGTGTGCACAAGGCCATCAGCAATCATGAACACAACTAGCCAAAGTACAAAGGACTGAATTTTGAGGGACTCAAGGAAAATGGAACAATCATCTTCACGTGCTTTCAAAATAGGAAAATTGTGGTTTCAGACCTGATATATCATGTATAGGATATATGAGGGCTAAGCACCTGAAGTGGAGGGTCTCATGCATTACCCAAAGTGTTCCCCATCTGCAGCTCTGCCAGTGCTGCCAGCTCCAGTGACATTCCCTGCACTCAGGGCAGATTCTGTTACAGCCTCTGCTTTATTGCTTCAATTCATCACACAACAAAATCCCTCACCTGACTTGTTTACACAGGGGAAGCTTAATCTGAATTTACTTTCACAGTAGAGTAGCTAAACCATATTAAACATGCCCAGTCACTACAGAGCATTCCTCCTTCGAGTTTGCCTTCTTATTTGGAGGGAGAATTCTGCTACTTTGAACAAGGAACCCTTTCAACTCCCAATAATTGTCCTGCGTTAAAACTTCTGTAGATAAAACTAATCCAGGCTATAAACACATCATTAATTCTTGAGAGTCCCTGAGTATCCAGACTCAGAAGCCTCTCATTATGCCTCATCCAGCAAATCCCAGATGAGTTTGGTAAACTCCTGATGTTTCCCTTTGAAAGATGTTTCTGTTTTTCCTTGCTGTATCATGAGTGCTCTGCTACAGCTTTCTGCTCCCCTGGTGACTTTGGATGAGAACAATCCCCAGATTCTGCACCCCCAAACTACATCACAGCATTTGGCTGCACAGTGAGGCACACTGGAGACAAACCTCTTACAGTAGCATGTAGGGCAAAATAAGACTCCAGTCCTTTTCTCCAAAAACATGCGTAAGACCAGCCTCAAAAGCAGGCACAGTCCCAGCCTGACCATGCTCACAGAGCAGCTATACTTGGTGTCAACCACAGAGCCATCAGCCTTGGGAGCCCACAGGGCCAGCACAGCCCTTCTGCCATGGTGCAGTGGGATCATCCCGAATCCAGTCACGTGGATGCACAGAGACAATTCAGTCCACATACCAAACAAACAAAACTAACTAAATAAATAAAACCCACAAAAAAATCCACACGAAAACAATGAAACAAAAACCAAACCAAAGCAAAAAAGCAGTAACAAAAACATAGATGCACACAAAAAAAAACCTCCTGAAGAAGGAAAAATTATGGAATACAATGGACTAATACCACCATCATTCATATGGATGATAATATGATAGCATTTGCCCTTGTTTTTCTTCTTGATTAAGTATCTTACTTAGATTCCTACTGCTGACAGTAAGATTGCAAGTTCTAAAACCTACAGGATGACAAGTATCCAGCTAGCGTTAGTGCACATGCCTGCACTGATCAACCTGTTCAAATTTTATGATTATTCCAGTGGTACAATTTTGTCAGGGAAACTACAGTTTCAATTTAAAAAACATCAGAAATTAACTGTGAACTACAGCATATGAAGCTGGAGAATAGCTAACTGTGAAAACAAGACAGAAAAACCCAAAAGCATTTTCACCAGTAAGATCTTCCAGGAGATCAAGATTTCAGCAAAGTGATAGAAGGAAACTGTATTTAAAAAAAAAAAAAAAAAAAAGGCAGAAACTAAAACAAACAGCTTTCCATAATTTTTGTGACCCTACATTACATGACTTCTTGTTGTGGCTCATGATCAAAACCAGCAGTGACATATTTTCAACTTTTTTTCCATTTTGGTCTGAAAACTATGAATTGTAGCAAAGACATTTAAAAAAAGGAGAACCTGTAAAAAATGAGACACAATGCAAGTAAATGCTTAGCTGTGTTACAGAGCTGGCTTTGCTCTGTAAAAGTGTTGTTTCAGCAAGAAAAATAAAAGAAAATATAATAAGACATTTATTCTGACTACTGGAAAATACAGATGTTAGCCCTAGATAATATCCTGTTCAAAACAAAAGCTATGGGAGGGGAAAAACTTTTTTAAAGTATTGGAGTCACAACAGCTTTTTCACAGAGACAGAGAGAAGCAACTTGAATATAAATAAGTGTCCAAAATAGGTCAGCACTCTTTTCTTGGCCACTGAAGTCTGATACTTTTCACTTGAGGTTATCCTGGACAGTGGTGGCACACACTACAGGGACAGAGGCTGAGGCCACAGGCAGCTCTGAGCTTGGTGTGAGTCCCAGGGCCCAAGCACAGCCCTGCAGTGACAGGCTGGGGCTCACACGCTGAGCATCACCTGGCACACTCAAGGCAATGGACACACACTTTGTGGCAGTACCTGCATTTCCCCTCATTGTATGGGTTTCCCACCCGAACTCACTCCTGTTCCAGCAGTGTTTTGACATGCTGTGTGTCCACAGTTTTGAGCTTATCAAGCAAGAAGCATGGTAAGAGAAGCCCCTACACCAAGACCCACCAGCTCCATGCATTCAGCCCAAGCATCCCAGCCACAGCCTGGAAGAAAGCAGCTCTCCAGGCCAGGGCAGGACTGGGCTCTGCATAATTTAGCTGTTGGTGGGTGGTAAAAGCCATTGCCTTCCCACCAAAGGTTACAGTCCCTTAAACCAAAGAAGAGAGTAGTTTTAGACACAAAAATCAGGCCATGAGGTGCAGAGTATGCACCTCAGCTGCTCTGCTGCTCCTGGGGGAGGCTGGTAGGAGCATCAGGATGCAGGAAAGCCGCAGGTTCTCTCTCTCCCCCTTTTTTTTTTTAAAGGAAAAAAGCGAACAAGTTATTTCTATAGCACTGAGAGGCAAACCAGCCACTCCAGCCTCGGCAGCATTCCTGCCGAGCTCGGCTTGTTTACCACCAATAAAAAGCCCATTAGTTGCACAATGTCCCTGTTAAAAATAACTCAAAAAAATCATCACTGGCAAATTAGTAAGACATCAGGACATGCAGACACCTCAGCATGGTGTTATGGAAACCACAGACAAGTCAGACTTCCCTCAGGAGCTTTTACAAAGGAAAACCAGTCCAAAGATTTCTCTACCTTTGAGTGGACCCATCTAACTTGAAGGACTTAGGACCGAAATGCAGCAGTCACCCAGTCAACCTACCCAGGGTTTCCTCCCAATCAAGTGACTTCCAGAGAAAAGTAAATTCACCAGGCTCAACTGCTACTGGTTTGTGCTAATGAGAGAGCATAAGGTCCCCCTCACACAGGGGCAGCCAGAGAAGGAGGTTACAATGCCCTGGAGCATCCCCAAAACTTCGCACCCCTGCCCATGGTGTGACACAGCAGCAGCAACAGGTGCTGACTCAGCAGACCTCCCTTCCTGGCCATCAAGGACCCTGCTTTGAAAACCTCACTGGTGTAAAACCAAAAGGAGGCATGGGGTCAAACATAAGCTGCCAGGACAAATCTGAAGATACCACTCTGCATTTTGCAATTGTGAAAAAGGATAAGAATTCCCTTCTGCTGACAAGAGAATAAGAAGGGATTTCAAAAACACCTGCAAATATGCAAAGTGGTGATTTACCTTTTTACAAGAGAAAACTTTCTCTTCCCATGCCCACACAGGAGAGCAAATATATTTTTCAGATAATGCACTTGATCCTCCAGATTTGTATGAATGAAAATGGGGTCACACAAGCAGGTGAGCAACCACGGAGACAAAGCCTGGATGAAAGTATAATCTCTGGATGTGAAAAACAAAAATAGTCATCAGCACAAAGTTTCCACAGTATCTGCATTATTTCTGTGACTAAGAATTCTCCTACAGAGCTCTGAGCACCAAACAGTCCCAGGCAAGTCCCAAATGCCACATCAGAAACACTCACCATCTCCAGACTGGAGGACAACAGCTGGAAAAGCCATGCTGATTTAAGGGAGGAGCAGCTCCTCTCAGCTGCAGAAGGAGAAACAAACAGCCAAACCTTCTCTCACCTAACACATAAATTCAGGTGGGACCTGATGAAGACAACAGAGGAATAAGAACTAGAACTAAATTAGCGGCCAGTGTGTTAGCTGGGATAGTGAAGATGCTCAGTGATCAACTATGATCACCTCCAGATGGAAATGGGTGAGAACCCCTCACAGGGTCTGTTTCTGAAACCTGCATTCTGATCTTATAGCTGTGCTCAGAACACCTTCCCCACTGCCGACAAGCCCTTCCACAATGACTAAACCAGTAACACTAGCAAGGTTATTCTAAGAGAGAGCTTAGCTTACTGAGCTCCCTACCAGATATGGGTTTTAGCAACCAGCAAAAGAGGGTGCTTAAAATCAGATGCAAACCACCATGGCCAGTGACCCACTTCCATGCTCATCCCTGCTACATCTACTGCATCCAAAACAATTTTGGGGGAGAGGGCAAGAGAGGTGACTCCACTCCAGCAGATTTCACACCAGATAAGAGCATGGCATTGTCTGTGCCCTGCTGCTGCCAGGCAGCATGCCAGCACAAACTGGATGCAGGTGCTCCAGCTGCTTCAACAGCATCACAACCGTATCCTCGGGATGGATCCAGACCGTGGCCTGCCAGCCGAGCCAGACACGCATCTCTCTGGTGCTGACAGCCATGGAAACCGAGCTTTGGTTTGCCCCTGTTAGGGGGTTTCAGGTGCAGGGCTGGCACAGGGGAGGTGGGTGGGGGTGCAAGCCCCAGGAGCCTGCAATAAAGGAGATCTGTGTGAGTGGCAAGTGTGAGGTCTCCTGGGAACAACCCTTTTACTGGGCTCCAGATGCTGTGGAGTGATTGCTTATATGAAGGCGGGGGAGGCCTCTTTACTGTTTCTCATTTCCTCTTTTTTTGCTCCCCCCCCCCATTTCCTGGTTTTGTTCAGAAGCACAAGAGAGTCATTCATCATTTTTCTTCCAGCACAAGGAGCGCTCTCACCTCCCCCTCACCCCTAAATCCCTCCCCACCAGGAAAGGGCACGCGTTCTCCAGCCAAAAAGGCTCGCAGCGGGGAAGGCAAAGCTCTGCAGCTCCTGCAAGCAGCACAAAGGGGCACATTTTCAGCTGGGTTCAGTGGGTGCCAGCCCCCAAAGGGTGAAAGCCAGAACTCAACAGCAGCAGGAATGCTAAGTCAGAAAACAGATATCAGCAGAGGAGAGTCATTTGCACAGGTCTGAATCATGAGTAATGCAAAGCAAAGAGGAATTTGCATGCTGAGGAGACAGACAGCACCTCAGGTAACTGGAGAAAAAGAGCCAAGAGATAAAGGTCCACATATGTCTCAGCCTGCATGCAATGATGGTCACTCAATTCACCAAAACCTGGGAAAACTTTCCTTGCAGACTTGGCCCCACACCCACTGGAAACTGGCTGGGCACTGGTCCAAGTGCAGTCCAGGCACTGGATTTGCACCACACTACATGACAGCAAGCCCCAGGTTTGGGACGGGCTTCCAGGAAAACCCTGTTCAGTTTGCAGGAAGGGAGAAAGGGGGTGGCTACAGATGCAGACATTTAATCCATCCAGAGAGCCAATGACATCCCCAGAAAAATGTCATTATAGGGCTTTTCTCCAAAGTCCACTTGGGTTCACAGTCACACTGCTCTCTCCACAGCATCTTGATGGCCTCTCCTTGCCCCATATTGGAGGCAGAGTGCCAGGATGAAAACACCTCAGTACGGCTACAACAAAGAGAAGAGAATCTCTTTGCTAACGCCCTTGAGAAAGAGAGCTAGTAGGGAAACTCCAAATTCTTGCACAGGTTTTTATAAAGCAACTGTGCGTTTTCATGAAAAGCAGGACAGTGCAAACACCTGGATTCTGTTTGGGGCCATTTGGTTTGGCTGATGACCTGGAAAAAAAGGAACTAAAACTGGACATACAGAAAACATTCCAGGTTTTGGTTGAGTTCGGGTTTAATCACAGCAGTAACAGCGACCAAGTCAAAAAGGTTGGCTTATGGTCAAACCCAAGGCTTCTCTTTGGTCCTTTTAGAAGGAAAAGAAATAGAAGATTGCGGTCAGTACTGGGGCCAGTTGGGTGGAGGAGAGCCTGGGTGCCAGCAGCTCCACCAAGGAGGTATGTTTATGGTCCAATTTCAGCAAAAATTAGAAGAGCAATGACAACATAAGCCACCAAGAGCCTGGACATTTGGGACTAAAGTCTTCCACACCCACTGAGCCAGAAATCCTGCTTGGCACCTGCAGTTGCTGCTGAGGAGGTTCATCAAGCCAAGCAGGATCACTGTGCTCCTCCAGGCTCTCCCCCAACCACCACCAGCTGCTTACACCAACTGAAATGTCAGCATTTTGCAAAACCCAAGTGTTACAGTGCAGGATCCCAGACAACCTGTGTTCACCTCTCAGGCAAAGGAAGAGTTTGGGGTGACTTTTCTCACATCCTGGATCACTGGGTAAACTGGTGACATGTTCTTTTGCATTGCTTTTCAGAGTGTGGATGTTCATTCCCTCTGCTTTCTTTAAAGCTGCACAAGTGTTGAACTTTTTCAGCTGCTGGTGTTCCTAAATGTCTTTGCAAGCTTGTTTTGAGGTTCCTTTGTGCTCCCAAGGGAAAATGCCAATATTTCAAAGTTACCAGAATAAAAGATTATGCCTTTTTTTTTTCTTTTAATGGTTTGGCAACCAAACCAAAATGATCAGTCCCAAGCAGGAACCAACATGTGGACTCCATCATACTCCAAACTCAGAGTGTGTCACCTCCACAGACATGCTCCCAGACATGCTGGTGCAGAGCTCTGCCCTGACCCTCCCACCCCGGGAGGATAGCCCTTGACGCTCTTGTCTCTGGATCAATGGCAAGTTTTGGCAGGTCTTCACTCAGCCAGACAGGTCAAAATGATCCTGCTAGCGCCCCACTGAAAATATGCAAAGTAAATATGAGAGCAGGCAAGGGGAGAAAAGGTTAGGTTGGCAGAAATGCAGCAAGGGAACACGAGAGGAAGAAAGTGCAGAACTTGATAGCATGAAAACAATAAACTTGTTGACCAAAAAAAGAAATGCAATGGGAAAAATGTACAGGGCTCTAGGGAAAAAAACGGCAGAGAAGTAAGAAGAGGGACTGGGATGAACACACTGCTCTGAATGCACATGGTCAGCACGGGTATAATGATGCATATTTTCTTCTCAGCACTAAGGAGATACCAGAGGGCCTACAAAAGCCTTTTGCAAGTTAGAACTAAGCTCTTGACTTTTCCCAGGTTCAGCAATTGCTGGATCATTCCTTACCCACCAGGCTCTCATCCCAAAAAACTCCAGACTTCTGCTATTCCAAAGAGTATTAAAAGAAACTCCAAAAAAATCCCAGGGAATTTTGCATTGGAACCTTTTCAGTATTTTCCCCACCCTGGCATCTTTAAACTAGGCAACACGTGGGACCATCATTGTTTTTGTAGTGCTCATCAGTGGAGCAACTAGCAAGCTGTTCAGTCTAAGAAAATTACTCTCCTAAGATACAGTCCCATTGCTGAGCCTTCCAGGACCAAAACATAAGCAAGCCCAAGAACAACACACTCAGAAGTACCTGCTCCAGTTTCCTAGATTTCCAGGTGGAGCTTTTACAGTGCACCAGAGGCCAAACAGCCACTCTATGCCTGGGGGCAGCACAAGCACAGTTGGGGAGGGATGAGATTAATTACATGAATAACAAAAAGCCGGATGCCAGCCCCCACCCCACACAGCTCAGCAGGAATGAAGAGGGGAAGCGAATAGCTCAAAACCCAGAAGGGCTCCCAAATGAGGCCAGTCTTACCCTATTCCAGCTACAAACCTGCATCTTGGCCTTCACAAGGGCCAGGAAAAGCCCTGCACATTTTCTTTAGAAAGGAGCACAACAGTGAAAAGCCCCCAGTTGGAGAGTTTTCCTTTCAGCCTGACCTGGACCGTCCTGTGCATCCGCCACGAGGGCACGGCCACCGGGAGCCAGCTCGCCCGCTCGGGAAAGAGAAAAGGGAAGTTAATTTTCACAGCCAAAAGAAAATAGGGAGCTCTTTTCAGATGGCAGGAATGTAACCGTGACATTTAGTCACTTGCTATTTCTGCTTCCCGGGTATGTCTCCCCACAGGAAAGCCCCTGGACAGAAGTACCTCCAGGCAGCATTGCAACATATGTTTGCTCAAACTCTGGTGTCTAAACCCACTCCAGCAGCTCCTTGGGAAACTGGGGCTTTTGCAGAGGTTCAGTCTCGCTTGCTCTGTGCCTTGGCTGCCTTACGACAGATGCTTGTGTCTATCTGGGAAAAGGGCAAAGCTGCAACCCTGGCCCAAGGCTGCTCGGGGTCTGACCCCCAGCTGAAAACAGCAGAGCCCCACTCTCTCCACGACACGCCGGCCAGGACGGGGTGGCAGAACTGCTCTGCTGGGCTCAGAGCAGAGGGGAACCAAGGCCACCTCTCTGGCTCTGAAATGCAGCTGTTCCCCACCATCAGGGCGGGCAAATGGCATTTGCTCCACGCTGAGCTGTGATGGTGGGTGACCATACCCGATGGCATTGAAGCCAGCACTCGGCCAAACTCCCCAGCCCCACCACGGGAGCAGTACCTGATCCGCAGTCTCCTAATCTCTGCCAGGCTGTGGCTACATGCCCTCCAGGCACCATGCACGGTTCCACAGCTGGAAAAAGGGGAGCAGCCCAGCTGAGGGCTACTCCAGTGCAGGGAAGGCTGCACACCTCGGACGAGCCCCAGGTACGAGCTCAGACAGTCAGCCCAGCTCAGGTCACGCCACTGACTCTGCTCAGCCTGCGATTGCAGGGCTTTCCAAAGCTCAGCCCAGCCTGCCACCTGCTCACAGAGGTTACCTTGGTGGCTGTGTGATTGCACGAACTGCAGCCTTGCATTCCAGTCTCTTTCTGCCACACAGCCTGAAGTCCCATCCCACCCACAACTCTTTCTTGGGCAAAATGTTGGTAACTTCCCCCATTTAAAAAGTTTTATAAATCCAATGGGAGTCCACTGCTTCAACAGAAGGGCTGCAGAAGCTTAACGCTGCCTGTACCAAGGTTCTCAGGATGTGGTCTGTATGGCAGCGGGCAGCCCATACTGAGCTGTAAACACTCCCACAGGAGCGTTCACACACTCCACACCAAGCTTGATGTCAAGAGACTGATGATGACATGAGACAAGCAGGATGCATAATTTAACTGCCAAAAATGCCACTTCATCACAGGATGCCAGGGAAGGGATGTGCATTCAGTTGACTATCCCCATACAGGTAGGGAAAAAGCAAAAGAGAAGAACTGGGGGAAAAAACCTAAAACATAACAAATAACAGACTCAAGGAAACATTTATGAGGCCACTGTATTTCAGTCTCAAGCAGTTTTTTAGGTCAGCTGAAATGTTTTAGTTCTGCTAGGACAGATCAGCTCCAGGGGACAGGATACTGCCGACAACCACAACCCAGAGGCTGAGCTCTCCTAGCATGTAACTCAGGATAAAACCAGATGTGAGCAATGCTATGCTTCCACTGGGTACAGCCCAAGTGATGGGACCTCCCTTCTCACCATGGCTGTTGTTCCAGGACACACAAGGCAGCGGGAGATAAGAACAGGTAGCCAACTGGATTTGTAGGAGCAACCTCAAATTGGTCTTGTACATGGAGTTCTTCTTATCCCAAAGCCTCAAGACACAGCAGTGATGTACACCAGCAAGGGTTTTTTTGCCTCCCCCAGCACTTGAAGCCCCACTTTGGGAAGTCAGGAGGGCAGTTCACCCAATAGAGAAGGTACCTCTGTGAGCAGCCAGCAGACGAGGCTGTGCTCTGGAAATCCATGAAATCATGGGCTGAGCAGTATTGGCAGCATCATGGGTTTCCATAACATTGTTCCCACCTCACAAAGCTCACTCTATACTCTTTAAAGAAGTTCCAAACTTGTGCACTGCTGGCTGCCACCTAAGGCAGGATTACAGGTGTGATGGACCTTTGCCCAGCCATATCTGCACTGCCCAAGCACTTTCATCATGGTCTGAATTTGCAAAAGTCAGTTTGAGCATGTGCAGGACCAGCCTAATGGCCAGGAGTTAAGGTAACAAATCCTTGAAATCAGTCTGATTAAAATAATAAACAGAAAAATGGAGGAAGCAGGAATTGAAATCCATAACAAACATTACTAGAAAGACCAAAGATTTCCAACCAGCTGAGAATAGAAAGAATCTACATCTGCATTTTCATGTCATTCTCTTTTTACAGAGCACATTTTGTTGATGATGAAAATTCTGTGTTTCACCCCTTCATCAGCTCAGCTGGCCTTACTTCCTGCAAGAAGATGAGGCTCACAGTTCTTAAGAGATCTAAGCACTAACCAAGCCACTCTGTGCGGTGGGACCAGCAGGAATTTACCACCTCACTGGTCAGCTTTCTCATGTTGAACTCGCTTCATCCAAAACAAGGGGGGATAAAAACAAGTCAAGGCTGGTTCACAAAGGTGGGGCTGAGCAGAAAGGAGGGGTTAGACTCAAAAAGAGAAGTCCTGTCCAAACACAGGTATCTGAAGCAATACTCATAAAGCAAACACTGGAACAACCAGCAAGCAGCATGCATTTTGCACATATGCCCCTTACCAGCAGGCAAATCTCAAGACAACATCAGCACTTCTAAAAAGGGATTAAAATAAAAGCACACTGAGTTCATGGACAACCTTTAACAGTCACATGAGAGGTGGTAAATTTCTGCAGGCTGACTCCCCACAAACGTAAGCAAGGGAAAGTTATCAGCTCTTAGCTCCCAAAATATTTACTCAATCTAACATGACTGACTATATTTGATCAAACCTTTCCAAAGTCCCATGCTGTCATTTTTATGGCATACCCTTGACCAAAACTCAAGTGCAAAGCACCTTTTCCCAAGCGTATTTCCAATTACTTTTACTACCATAAAAATAAACAAGGTAGGAAACACATTCTAACGGGGAAAGGAGGCTGAAGGTGTGCAGCCTCCACTGCGCAACATCCAGGGGTCAGATCTGAACACTGCACCAAACTGAAACTATGGGAGTAATTAAGAAGCCTACAGCTTGAGCTGAGCAGGGAACAAGAAGCCGAGAGAAGACTCCCTTGTGGAGCAGGCTGGGGTGCTTAAGTGGCTGCAATTGATCTAAAACTTGAGTTTAGATCTCATCTGGCCAAAAGCCACAGCTTAGTGGAGGATGTCGGTATACTCTGCATGTTTCCTCAAAAAGGCTTGGGATACCAGTTTTTATTTTTAGTACTATTTTCATTTCTTCATGTAATGAGTTCAGTGTTTCAGACAGCCCTAGAGGAGCAGGAAGTACAAGTCCTATTATAAAACTAATTAATTCATGTGGAATTTCTAGCCATTATTGTGAAAGTGGACAAATTCCTTACTTCTGAAAAGCTGCCAAAGTGGCCATTAATCTGGCTGTGGTCACAAGCAGGATTCCTGTGGCCTCCTGCAACACCCAACCAGCCCCCGGGACAGAGGCTGCAGAAACCAAAGTGGATGTTATTATTTCCTCACACCAACTCCCACGGCCCGAGTTTTACTAGACAAGATAGCTACCTCAGAGGGCTCCATGCCAAATTCCTCCAAGTGCCCCCAGACCAAGCATGCCTCAGTCATGTGCAGAGAGGTCTGAGCCTTCCCAGACCTCCAAAGTCAGCCCAAACCAGGCATTTTGGCTTTATTCAAAGCTCAGCAGACCAACTATTTCCACCTGCCCAGCCTAACAGCCTTACATCAGTAACAGATGCCCTGAAGGAACAGGGTACCAAATTTGTCCTGAAGACATCAGAAGTTGTATTTCCACCACCCAGCTGGGTGTGCAAGGAGGTTGAGCTTTATGGGTCCCATCTGCAGGCAGTGGGAAGCTGGGCTCCTCCAAAGAGAAATTCCAGGCAAGAATCTAATCAATCAAAATCCCTCAATAATGCTCAAGAATTAATGAAATCTATCTCACTCCCTTGCAAGCTGAGGGTGACAGAGTCTGTGGGGTCTGGCAAGGAAAAAAGTAGAGAATAAACTTATTTTAGTTACTAAAATCAACAACAAAATGACTCAGAATTCCCACAGGGAGCTCACCTGTTGTGCCAGAAGGCACCATTTTGCCATAATCTCACTTTTCTCTCCAAGTTCTGAAATGCTCTTTAAATTCAGTGATGGGTTGCTGGATTAGCCTCTAAATAATACCTCTATTGCTGACCCAGCATCCAGTCCCAGGAATGGCAATGTTCCCTGAACACCACTAGAAATACAAACCTGCCTCAAATGTTCTCTGTAATGGAATATCTGTAACAACCTGGATTTCTAACTGTCCTAAACAAAATCCTCCCAAAACCACCTCTGGACAAGCCATGGAAGCAGTTCTGTTCACTATGGCCAAAGGAAGAGGTATCCGACCACGGCCAACCATTGCTTTAGGCTTCCTCATCCCAGTTTCCATGTTGGCAGATTATTTACTTGTTCATTCTGACCACAATCAGATAAAGATGGTGCAGCAGTGGGTCCCCAGCCAGTCTATTAATCCAGTTCACATGACGTTCAGATGAAAGGAAAGTGCCCTCTACACATAACAGATAGTATCAAAATCATGGCCCTTAGTTAGTGGTGGGTACTATGGTAGACAAAGAATAGCTGTTGGAATGCAGTAGTGCAGAGAGAAAAGGTTCCAGAAAAGGAACATTGTCCTTGAGCAGCTGGACTAAGAGATGCCTTTCCAGAGGCTGGGATGAAGTCTGGAACAGTTGTTGTTACCTTCAGAAAGCAGTGGTAAGACTCATTACAGTGTTATCACTCAGCATCCCCTCGCACTGGTTCAGCTGCAAACCTAGAAGAGCAAAGCAGCTACTGAGGGGAGCCTGGACTGAAGCACCTTGAGAAGTGTCCTGAAGAGGCAAGACTTAATTCATCAATATAACTGGAATTCGTCTTTAGCACAGGTACTGCAGGGTGAGCAAAAAGGACCAGGAGGAACTAAAAACAGCCACAGAAAGTCCCAGGGCTGCTGGATCAGCTTCACTGCTAACAGGAACACCACAGTGGACCAACTGCTCCAACCCTATGGCTTCCACATCCAACTTTCCCAGCAGCCAGGTCCCATAAGGACACAAACCAGGCACCCTGGGGAGCCCAGCTGTCTTGGATTATCCACAGCCCCAAGGCTGTAGCTACTCACAGCCAGGGCTACAAGGCAGAGCCCCAGCACCAGCTGTGGGCTCCAACAGCAGGATGGAGCCTCCTGCCAGCCACTTGTCCTGCTCCTGCTCCTCCACTTCATGCCATTCCTCTTCGCTAAACCTGAGTTCCCATCCCCATTTCTGCTTGCTTTTGAAGAGCCAGATGAAACAGCACCAGATGGAGGTGAGCCACTTGCCTGCTGAAAGCAATGGGAGAGGAGTGTTTCCATGAGGGCTCCCATTGCAAGCCCTGTGTCTCCCCCTGGCTCAGCCTGCAGCCAAACATTGTGCCCAGCACCACAGGCAAAACCTCCTGGATTCAAACAGAAAATGATCCCCCAGCAACTTTCCACATACAAAAAAATATCAGATTCTGTACAGTTTCCCTGCTTCTGCTCTTCTGCCTTCACTGGGGCAGCTCAGGATCTGTCCTGCTTCCGTTGAGAGCAAAATGTGGAAATTCTGAAATGCAGGGCATTCCCTATACTGCAGGAGACAGGTCACACATACCTGATCTTTGAAGGTACCAAAAAGGTCTTGGAAGACACCCAAAACCAGAAAAACACCTTCAACAACTCACTGTACCCACCAGTCACTCCAGACTGAATGGCAAGCACTCCTGAGACTGGATGTCAGGAGCCCACCCTTTTCTAGTTAAAAACCAGCAAAAAGAAAGCATGGGAAGGCTTTAGACAATCTCCTCACAGAGCCAAGAGAAGTTCATTAGCTGGGACTAGGTTTTCTACAACTAGACAGAGGAGCTGAGAACAGATTGCTCTGGCGGAAGTCTGAAAAGCAACATCTTACGGGGAAATCTTGCTGTAGTTTCAAGCAAAAAACCTGGGCAAAGCTTTATGAATTTTCATGGCATTACATTTCACGACTACCAGACTCTCTCATAGATGTTGTCATGCAAGTGACTGCAATGCACTGCTCATCACTGCTGTAGGCATCCTACATCACCTCGCTACATGGACAAGCTGCAAGGAGGCACAAAAACTCCTCTCTAAAATTGCCTCTAGTCACTAAGGTGTTGAAAATATTATTAATTTCAAGGGCAGAGCATTAGAAATCCCCTCATCCCACCTGAGCTGGTTTATCTGCAGAAAATTGTAAGAAAAAGCAGGGATTTCAACGCAGTCCAATTCCCACCAGTGCTTTGTGTCACTCTCAATTACAGTCCAGAATGAAATACCAAGAAATTGTTCCTCACAGCCGGCAGAATTAATGGGATCTTTGACTGCAGAGAGCACCAGACAGCAAACTTGTTCCCTTACCAGCCAAGAGGCACAGTGCAGCTTTCTTCAGAATAAAAGCTGCAATGTCAAAGGATAGTTTAAGGCTTATAAAAGTGACCTGATGTTCCCCAGTATTTCAGTCCATAAGAAAGATACATGATTAAACAATTTTTCTACCATAAACTGATGCAGCAAGAGACTTTATCTTCCACTGTTATCTAGCTAAATGACGTGCAGCAAAACACTGAGCAGAAATCAATCAATAATGCAGTTACCAAAACCTGTCAAATGCTGCCTGCAGCAAAGCTCTGATAACTGAGCACTAACCCCTTTCTCTTAAGCCTTTGCCTAGGATAGCCACCACATCACGTGTTCCTGTAATTAGGTGTCAACTTGCAGTTTAATGAGGTCGCGCTTGGACAGTTTGTGAATGAGAAACACCTCACAGCTAGCTGGCAGTGACTTCTGAAAGTAGGCAAAGATGTTTCAGTCATACTCAGTCTGCTGAAGGTGGTTTGTCTTTTGTGGAAATAATACTAGATTTGCAATCTGGTAAATTGGCAGAAAACTCATCCTTCCAGAAAAGCGAAGACTTGGTTGGGTTAACTCCCTATCTTGGCTCAAAGACCAAGACCTGTAGGACAGAGCATGAGGATGTGCACCAGGACAGAGAGCGTATGTGGCACGACTGTGACGTCAGCTCAGCAGGAATGAAACACAGCCAAGAATAATCTGCACAATATGTCAGGACCACCAGCAGGGATTTTTCCTTCTCTCCTGAGTCCACACCAGGACCACGCACCATGGTTAGACTCCAAATCCCATGGCACGCTCAGCACATGAGGCACCACACGTGTAACCACAGCTCCCTCCCACAAGACACAGGGCACTGATGCAGCTTTATCCACAAGGCCATCAGGAAAACCTGCCCTTTTTGGCAGATGGACATAGCAAGGACAAGGTGGAAAGCCAAGCCCACTGTGTTCAGTATGTGCTGCTAAAGGACACCCTCATACACGGCACTGATTCAGGCAGCACCTCCCCAAGGAAGAGCTGGGGTGAAGATGGGTGGAAGCCACAGTGGAGCGTATGTGACGGCAATGGCTTTGCACTTTTCTAACAGAAGGGGTCTGCTAAGCAGCCACTGGATCACAGTTACATATTTCACCCTGATTCAAGGAAAGAAAACAGGAGCTCTTATGCCTGGAAACTCAGTACACCACCAAGCTCAGCCCTCCTGTAACAGAAATGCTTTTACAAAGCATCTTTACATTCTACCTTTGCCTTCCTCTTACCCTGTCTGTATAGAGCAAAAGATTCTCCCTGATGGAATCAGAGTGCCAGCAGGGAAGGCAGATTTGACCATGCTCAGAAAGCTGGTCTGATCCAATCCAAGTAGAAATGCGAAAAATCTACCAGGGAAACTACTATTCCTCCTAGCTCCTTAGAGCAGAACACATGACAAGGAAAAGCAGGTACTGGAGTGCTGCTGGCCGCTGGGATGAAACCCTGCCTTCACAAATCCAGTAGTTTGTGGGTAACAGCGACAACTGCTCATCAGGCAGATAAATTAGCCCCAGCCAATAATGCAGCCAGGTCCAGTGCAGAGCCATACACAAAGACACCTCTCACATTCCAGTTTTCACTGTTTTGCCTTCTGAATTGTTTATCTCCACTCAATTCCTGGATGTGGATAAAACAAACGACATGGACTTTCTCACAGACGAGGCTTCTTGCTGTTCCCTTGACAAATACCATACTCAGTGAGTATGAGCCTGAAATCCAGAGGAAAGGAAACAACTGCAAAGGGCAAGAAGGAAACAGACCATCTGCCAAGGGACAGCACAAAAACACATTTCTGCTTTCGGTCAGAGTCTTGAAATCTTCCCAGGCTTCCCTCTCCCTCCAAACCACCATTTTCACACCAGCATCCCTCCCACTACGGCAAACTCCAGTGGGACTGAGGCAGGGGGTAGTGTTATTTTCAAGCTGCTGCTTCACAAAGGTGTTATTTATTGTCTTAAAAGATGACAGGGCCCAACCAGGTTAGCTCTTGACCAGACACAGCTACCACAAAGGAGCTGGTCCGCCTACTGGCAAAGCCCCAGAGGCAGGAAGGACAGATGAGCTGTGTGGTCTTCTCATTCACTTACCCTCCTTACAGCTGTTACTAATTGCATGTCACTTTCAATAATTTCTTCCAAGACAAGGAGCTTCGCAGACATTCGGCTTACCCTCGGCAGAGATGCTATCGACACATTAACACACTAATGTGGGTTTGGTTCTTGCAGTTGGCTTCTCTGGTGTCTGGAAATGCCCCAGCTTGCATAAGCCAGGCTGAACACCTGATTGCCACATTCATAACTGAACTCCCTCTTGTTCAAGAGCTTCTCTCTCAAAAGGTAGCTAGCACAAAATGAGGGGGACACACATAGCCTGGCTCTCCTCTACCCCTGGCCCACTTTTTAGCACCACAGTGCCGTCAGGGACATTCACTGCTGCGCTGGATACGTGAACTTGACTGACAGGGTCATAAGTTGTGGGGGCAGAAGGACAGATACACATATGTGCATGCAGATCATGACGGATACTTCA
Organism: Xenops minutus; assembly: GCA_035221455.1. Taxonomy (NCBI): domain Eukaryota; kingdom Metazoa; phylum Chordata; class Aves; order Passeriformes; family Furnariidae; genus Xenops; species Xenops minutus. The sequence goes on along the minus strand of JAWWEE010000162.1, from coordinate 14,381,184 downwards.
TTTCCTTATAAAAGCAGGAGAAAAGCAAAAGTGTTCCTGGCAATTCAGTGGATATGAAAAATGCATTCATCGCATTACTGGCATGGTTTTCAAGTTGCTGTTAAAATTCCACTTACATTATGCTACCTCCAACCTCAGAGTCTTCTGTGTTTTGAAGCAATACATTAAACTTGTCTTTTAGCAGCTACATGCCAAGGGGAAATGAAGGTTTTGACATTTGACCCATAAGGAAGGATGTGTGGCATTTGGAGCTACCCAAATAAGGATTTTAGTTGGATGCTAAAACAAGCTGTGTTTTTAACAGTTAACTATTTTGACGCTGTTTTTGTATCATGGGAGTTCAAACTGGAGTCCCTGATCAGGTGCATAAGGCAACCCTAGCCCTCCAAGTTCAAGTTTGCTTGGAGTTCCGTTCTTTGCACAGCTCTCTTTCACTTTGGAAAATTTACTTTGAACTGGCAAGGACTAAAAAAACACATTTGTTTTAATACATAAGTGAGATTCCAAGTCAGGACTCAATAGCTAGCAGTGAGTTCTGAAGCAGGTCCCACTGAATTAGTACAATCCCAACAACAAAATAAAACAATGATAGAAACACAATTGAACTGCACTGGCAAAGGCGGGGGGGGGGGGAAATTCCCTTAACTACTCAGCTTTGAACAGTGGCTCACGAATCCTTTTTTCAGAGTGAAAAACATTTTATTCCTAGGATCTTGTCTCCATTAGGAGAAAATAGATGTTCTTCAGCTATTCTCATAACTTGGGCAAGAAAATTTAGGACACTGCCGACATCATTAACATCTGCTGTGCTTCACCTCCTAGCCTAAGTTCCCACCTTAGAGCAGTATTTGGCACAGTCCTGGGCACTCTGCTGCGCCTTGAGCTAGTTCAGGTCATTGATCTGACACCTGTTGTCTGAGCTGGCTTGCTGCAGGACTAGCTACTGAAGCAGCCTACTCTGACACAAGGTGAGAGCTGAACCCACCTCAGAGCTGGACAACAACACACAGGCCCCTGACTCCAGTTCATCATAGCTAAAACAGGAGGCAGCATCCCCACGCTTTGGCTGAGACTGGAGAGGTTGAAAGACCCCAAGGGTATGTAAAATGCCTCTGAAAGAACAAATCTACACCCTTTTGGTTCTAGGTCAACCTAGATTTGTTTGAATAGAAGATGGCTATAGGGATTGGAGCTGTATCTGCCAGAACACAGACTGCTAACACAAATGCAAAACAGCTCTCACTCTGCTCCCTGTGTCCTGGAGAACTTCAGGCATATCATTCAATCCATCTGCAAAACAGTGTGATAATGTGGCTGAGGTGCTGGAGAATAAACAGACTCGAGACTGGCATGAGCTCTGTCCCCAGGTCAGGCGGTTCCAGTCAGCAGTACATCAATTTGTTGCACGATGACCTGAAACAAACTGTAAAGGAGTGTGGTGCACTGGCATCAAGGCTATTTGAGAGGTCCTAATCCCTGGAGATGCTGAGCCTCTGTCTTGCTCCCACCACTGCTGGGAGTTGATGCACTCACGTCCCCAGGGGTGGGGATAGAAGTTCTCAGACTAATTTCCACAGACTGCTGCAATTTTGTTCCAACATTCCCAACATCTCCAAAATACCCAAAGCCTCTTGTGCAATGAACAACATCCCCTGCTTCCTAGCTACATGGTGGTTTATGTTACTTTCCGCCTACAACCATTTCAGGATTGGCTTTGCAGACTTAAGTGGAAGACTAAACAATGCTGGAGCCATAGCAGGAGAATTTGCAGAGTTTTATTCCTTGTTTCATTTGGGCAATCCTTCTGCCTCTCATCAGGGACAAAAAAACTTGCCAACCTCTTAATTTAGGAATAGCACGAGCTCTGCATTCCAGTCCTGAATCAGCCAAAGGAGCCTTTTCAAGCTGGAGAAAAAGGGTGAATACCTTTAAGAACATTTAAAAAAAAATAAATAAAAAGAAAAAAAAGACTAAAAGCACCACAAAACAAACCACACCAAAAATACCTCGACACCTGCCTTTTGCAGGCAAAAACCTGCTCTTGGGGCACTCTTGAAACTGGCTTAACATCAGCATTTGAAAGCAAATTCCAGCCCCTGCTCTTTTGGGTGCCAAAGTGCTTTCCCTGTCACAGCTTAAAACTAAAAGCAAACTCAAGCTCCCTCCTATATGTTTAGGAAGCACAATTCGGATGGGAGCAACAATGTATCAAGTGAAGCTGGCAGGCTTGGATTTTGTTTTTGTTGTGGGTTTGGTTGTTTTGCTTTGGTTGGGTTGGGTTTTTTTCCTAATGGCTACAACAACCTGTTAAAAGTTTTGTAATCTGAAGAGAGCAAACCCTTTTCTGGATGTCCAAGCTCCTCTGCCAAGACATGCTCAAATGTGAATATTCCAGCTGCATGTTTCACATCACGCTGGTTAAGGATGTGCCAGTATTTTTATTATCCACCCCCTATGGATATTACAGAGCACCACATACATTAAAGTGTTCTTAAACTGTGCTGTTTATGTCTGTGTATATTACACACAGAGATACGGTCAAATAAATCACACCTATTGTAAAGAAATAAAGATAATAAAATCAAGCAGAATACCAAGTTAAATTAACATAATTCTGAAATAAAGTCCATAAGAAAAAAAAAAAGGCAGCATTAACTCAGAAAATCACCTCCCAGCCCATCACTGCAATGCCCTCCACACCCCCTAACTTCTTGAAAAAGCATAAGCCTGGAAGTCAGCGCCAGATTCCTTAAATCTAAATGCCCTTGGCTTCTTCTGCAGAGTGTGAAACTCATTCCCTTGACACTCATATTCTGTAGTCAAGGAAGATTTCACATCAACGTGTTCCCCAGACTCCAGGCTCTCCACAGCCCTTCACGGCTGGGCAAAGAAGGAGGGACAGGAGTAGGGACAGGAGTGGGGACAGGAGTGGGGACAGGAGTGGGGACAGGAGTGGGCACCGCAGCAGTCGCAGCCTCGGTGCACAAAGCAGCAGCTTGTAAGGTGCAAGGTCTTCCCTGCTGCTGATTTTCTTTCACTGCCCTCTCTCCGGCTCTCCTCCTGGAGCGGAGCGGCGTGTGCAGGTACCCGGAGCAGCGTGCACAGGTACCTGGCTGCCTTCCCATCCTCGCAGGGAGAGAAGCCAAGAGGTACAGAGCGGTTCAGAGCACTTTTAAATAAAGCCTCAAGAGGGAAGGGAGGGAACTCCATGTCGTGCTGCTGAACTAGTTATGCAAACAGGGTCAGAGCCCCAGCCATAGCTAGGGGAGCAAAACCAGCAAGGAGGCAGAAGTCAAGGAGGGGATGATTACAAAGGAGAGTGCTGGTTTCTGTTTCCAGACCTGATTTGTCAATTTTCAACATCCCAGGGAAAGGGAAAGAGCTTGCAGCCGATCGAAAGGGAGAAGAGGCATTAATGCAACCAAGCTCTGCTGTATCGGCAGTCCCGGGCGCGCTCCCTCCCGCAGCAATCACAGCAACAGGTCGGGAGCCTGTTGGCATCGCCATCCGCGGGGATGTGCCCTGGGGAGATGCTCCTCGTCCCCTGCTCGCAGCGCCCGGCCCGGAGCCCGGACCCCTCTGCTCCGGGGGGCTCTGCTGGGAGGGCAGCCCTGGGGAGCAGGTTCCTCGTCCAGCAGGGCTCCCGCAGCCCCGCAGCCTCCCACTTCCCACCGGGCAGCACATACATGGTCCTCCCGCACCCCTCTCCCTGCATCTTCGGGGCATCCATCACCCTTCAGCGGGATCTTACTCCTCCACCACACTCCAATCTGAATGTCCGCTTCCCTCCGCTCCCCGAAGGGCTCTCCCACCCCTCAGCCGCATCTCCCCAAACTTCACCCTTGTCTGTCCCCACGGGGGTTCTATTCACCAGAAGACCCCAACCTCCAGCCTGCACCCACAGCAGTCCCTGCACTCCCGCTCCGCCACACCGCACCCCTGGGGCTCCTGTACCGTGCAAAGGAGACCTCCCTGACCCCGGGGCAGCTGCACCCACAAATACCCCATTTTCCCCACACCCCCAGGGATGTGCTCACGCTTCATCCCCCTCCCGCGCCCCTCTCATTCCTGCCCCCTTTGTCCTTCCCTGGACTCGCTGCTCTCCCTAAGGGATCCCCCTTCTCTGCCCTCACACGGGGTACCTCTGCTCCGGGAGGATGCCCTTTATGTCACCCTTTAGGATTCCTTTGTCCCCCGGACCTTTCGCTGCCCCGGCACCCGGTGCCGAGTGCCCTGTCCCCATCGCCCCATGCCCGGGGCTCGCTGCACTGTCCCCATTGCGCGGTATGGGTGCCCGATGCCCTGTCCCCCGTGCCCGGTATGGGTGCCCGATGCCCTGTCCCCATTGTCCGGTATCGGTGCACGATGCCCTGTCCCCATTGCCCGGTATGGGTGCACGATGCCCTGTCCCCCGTGCCCGGTATGGGTGCACCATGCCCTGTCCCCCGTGCCCGGTATGGGTGCACCATGCCCTGTCCCCCGTGCCCGGTCCCCGCTGCACTCTCCGCAGCGCCCGAACCCCGGAGGGCGGTCCCCATCCCCAGGTGCCCGGAGCGCAGTGCCCGGTCCCCGCCGCGCCGAGCCGGGCTCTCGATGCCCGTGGTTCCCGCGGTGTCCCGGGTTCCCCGCGGTGCCCCCGGGGCCGGGCGCTGCTCACCTGCGGGGCGCTCGGCGCTGGCGCCGTACTCGGCCGTGTCGCGGCGGCGGGCGCAGGTGCCCTGTCCCTGCACCAGGGCTTGCAGGGGCAGCTCGGCGCCGGGGTCGGGGTAGCAGCGCAAGCCGGCGGCGCAGCGCGGGGTGTACACGCCGCACGCCTCGGCCTCCAGGCGGGCGCACACCGGGCAGCAGCCGCAGCCCGGCTCCCGCACCAGCTCGGGGCAGGGCGGGCGGGCGGCCGGGGGGCAGGCGGCCAGGCGCTCGGCCGTGCAGGGCGGGCAGCGGAACAGCACCTCGGGCAGCGCCGGCCCCGCCAGCGCCAGCGCCGCCGCCGCCGCCGCCACCAGGAGCCGCGGCCAGGCGGCCCGCGCCGCGCCGACACCGACACCGACACCGACACCCACCGCGCCGAGCGCCATGGCGGGACTGACGGGCCGGCGC
>JAWWEE010000162.1:14280798-14376010 GCA_035221455.1 Xenops minutus | reverse complement strand
GGGGAGCGGCGGGGCCGGGCGGCGCGGCTCGGCACGGCCCGGCCCGGCTCAGGACGGCTCGGCTCGGCTCGGCTCGGCTCGGCTCGGCTCGGCTCGGCTCGGCTCGGCTCGGCTCGGCTCGGCTGGGCTCGGCTCGGCTCGGCTCGGCTCGGCTCGGCGCGCAGCGGGGCTGAGCGGGGCTGAGCGCGGCCGGGCGTGCCGCGGCGCCGCCGGGCCCTAGAGCCGCCCCCTTCCCGCCCCCTTCCCCGCGGGGGTCGGGGCTGTCCCGGCCCCAGGGCAGCGGGGAGCGGGCCCGCAGCGGGCAGGGGTGCTGTGCGGGCAGTGCGGGTGGCCCGGGCAGGAAACGGGGAGTGTGACCAGCACGGGGCCGGGGACACAAGGGGTCCCCACGGGGCCAGCCCCGCAGGGTGGTGGGCTCTGCCCCGGGTCCAGGCGCACAGGGAGGCACGGCCTGCCCCACAGAGACACCGGGCAGGGGGTACGGAGATCCCACCCCGCGAGAGGGCTGGGGTCGTGCCCCACGGGAACACCCAGTGCTGGGAGAATGGAAACTGGGTGACCTCCACATCCCCAGAGAGGTACAAGAGGGGAGCCAGGGTAGGCAAGGGCCCACCGCCCTCACCCCACTGCCCTGGCAGAGCCAGGCCTGGCACGAGCAGCCTCAGTGCCGGTCCCGCCGTGGGATGGGGGCCAAAACCTGCGCTCGGGGACAGGCCCCAAAGCGAGTCGCCCACCAGCAGGACCTCGGGCGAGACCCCTTGGAGACCCAGCGCCCCATGGCCACAGGGCTGCCTGTGTCTCCAGCCTGGCTGCCCACAGGCCCTTTCACCCCCCGACCAAAGCCATCCGCAGCCATCTCGGCACCTCCCGCGTGGCACTGCCCCATGAGGGTGCCCAAAAGCGGGGCCAAAACCCCAGGAACAGCGACAGAGCTCTCCGGGCTTTGGGTTTTGGTGTGAAACACAAAAATCAAACCCTGTCACTCCTCTGCCTGCTGTCTGACTGTCACAGGCTACACAGAGGATTTTAAGTACAAGGGATATTACATAGAAGTTACTTTTTTCCCTAATAAAACACAGCAAAGCCAAGGAAATGCAACAAGCTAATGAAGCTGAAAAACTCAGTTAATACCTTTGTAGGGCACTGAGGCAGCCTGAGTTCCCTCAGCCATAGTAATGTCAGCCTTGCGGCACTTAAAGCTAAAATTTGCTATGGTAATTTTTTGTTGTTCTGGTTTTGGGTTTGTTTTTTTTTCAAATTAAGAAAAATGCGAAATACTGCTGTTGACAAGTCGCGCGATTCAACTTTCGGCACAAGATTACTCATATAGCTTCGGAGTTTTACAACAATATGTTTGTTTGTGGGATCCACGAGTGCAGGGTGGGATGATGGACGGCAGCGTTCAACACGCTCTGTGAAATCCCTGGGATACCTCCTGGGACCAAGTATGCAGTCCCATCCTGGTCCCTGTGTCTTCCCAAACAATAACTCGAGTTTTACAAGAGTTAATCAAGCATGGTCCCTTTCTCTGGCTGCCCATCATGCTGCAGATACCTCACCATAGAGGAGCTACTCACTTGCTTTATTTTTTAAAACACACCATTGCTTTTTTGCACTTTGCGTAAGCTGGGCACTGATTTTAACCATCCCCATTTCACTTCAAAAAGAATCCAGTTAGTTTTGGGGTCCCTGTGGCAGCAGCACTCATTGCTCCAAGCCAACGAAAAAATCCTGCTGAAATTACAAGCATATAACAGAGATTTTTATTCCCTTTCATGTTACAAAATCTATTTTATATTACAGAACCCAAATTTTAGCCTGAGTGACTCAAGGAAGTCTTCAAGAAGACAAAGAGAAACGCAAACAGAGAAAAAAGCCCAGCACAGAATTTGCAAAAGTTATTCCCACAAATCTCAAAGTGGAAAAACGGAATCCACAGCCCTGCACACCAGCAGCCCTCAAAAGCCACCTTTTAAAACAGATTTGCCAACAGATGTTCAATAGAAAATGGAACGAATTCTTTTCACTGCACACTCACAACTCGGGAATAGCGGGAAGGAGGCTCTCGGTACCTTTTTTATGATCTGCTGTTGACTTCACTAATGACTCACATTTGGTTCCAATGAGATATTTTTATATGACTAATGAATCTATATTTGGAGGCATAAGAGGGTTTGGCTAATTATCTGTTGCAGTCAGTTAAATATTCCAAGTATTCAAAGTAGGTTTTCTTCCAGTGGCAAATGTTATGCCCTCACGGTCTGTCTTCTGGTGCTTTAAAAGCAGCCCAGCGCTCTGACTCGTACCAAGCTGACATCTGGGTTTCTGCGCGTGTAAGCACAGGAGATGGCCTGAACTTAATTATACGGCAAACCAACCCTGCATTTTTTAGGTGGCCAATAGGTCATTCCCCAAGGGACAATTTAAACCCGATTTTTCAACACGCACTTGATGCTTGCAGTGGCCCATTTTGCTGGGGGCATTTACTGGGGTGCCATTAATAACTCCTGGCAGGGGCAAATTCCTTATAATCACTGTTGTGTAGGCTGCTTGTGCACAAATCATTTTTCCACAGGGAGGGCTCGAAATCTGATGAGAGGAAGGTAGAGAGGAGGGGGAGGGAAGGGGCTCTGTCGGCTCAGCTGCCTGAATTGCAGGAGGACATTAAACATAATGATCCTGTAGGGAAAGAAACCGTACTCAGCTCAGATGTGGGAACGAGCCAGGATTTCCCGTTCATATGCCTCTTTAGTAGGTGCTCAGGCTGTTCTCCTTCTTTTATCGCCGTCGTTTTCTTTGTCCGCCACCGAAGCAATAACACCGGTGCAGATACAATGGATCAGATGTTCCCCCTTCCACTGGTGCTGCAGCCCTGAGCTGGGAGACCTCTCTGTGCTGCTCTCCAGCTCCAGCAGAACAATAAAGAAGATTTTACAGCTGTTGTGGGGATGGGGGGAGGCGGGAAGGCAGAAGGAAAACAGCTTGAGTGCCCGTGGCCAGCTATAATTTCTCCAGTGGGTCTTTGCTGACAGTTTTAGGATTAACAAGTGAGCTCTGTTCCCAGGCATTTACCCCTCTGGATAAGCTGGCCTGTTTGTTCTCAAGGGTTTATTTTACCCTACAAAATATGGCATTGCCAAACAGATGTAGGCTTGTTCCTAGAAAGGCAAGTTATAGCTGAAGCTGCATCTCACGGAGGCTTTAGCCCTTGGAATTGTTTGGAAATGCTACAGTATTCCTCCGACCCTTTTCAGGGCAGTTTTTTCCCACAGACGTGCTGGTTGATTCTTTTATGGCTCTGTCCTTTGTCAAGGATGAATTAGGAAAAATAAACTCACAAACAAAAAGTGGAGGCCCAGCATGGAGATCCTCTTGCTCCCAATGATTAAGAAGTATTTTACAGCCCTGAGTGTGTGGGGGGAGAAAACAAAGTGCCCTTCTGCCTTTTTCTTTCCATTATTTTTCCTACATGGGTAGTGGGGGACAGGGCAGAGGGGGCAGAAAAAAAAAGAGTCAAGAAGATTAAAACAGTCTTATTATTTTTAAAGTCCCCTTTTTCAATAGACCGACACAAAGTGCTTTATGGTGAGTTCTGGAGAAAGTCTCCCATGTCCCAGAGGTGGCATGTTGAGGGGCAGGTGATGAGAAAGGGGAGGCTGCAAGAGGAAGGCTAGGACTGATGTATTAGTGGCCAGCATCTTGCTTTCTGCCTGGAGATTCAGCAAACATCGGCCATGAGTAGGTTTGTCGAGGTGCTGGGACCTGAGAATTGGCACTAGTTCACAGTGAAGCACATCAGAGTGGGAATTAAAGGGGTCTTCCCTCCCTTGCCCCTATCCCTTTCCAGGGGGTGGCATGGACATGCCCAAGGCCTGAGTGAGCCGGTAGCAGGGGCAAAAGAAGCTCTGCCCCAATCCCTATCCTCTGCTGGGGAAACCCCTACTGCTCCTCAAAAGGAACAAAACAGCCTTGAAATCCAGGCTATGGGATGCAAGGGAATTGGTTCTCTGGCTCTCCCTACACACTCCTCAGGACTGTAGGTCCTGGATGCTCCAGTCTCATGCCACCTTGCCTCATGAAACTTAACCTGCCTTCAAACACCCCAGTTCAGTAGCTTTGCCCACCAAAGTAGAGTGGTGGGGGTGAGCTGAGCAGAGCACTGCAGTGAGCAAGGAGGCACTGCAAGACCCACTTGTTCCATCCTGCCCACAGCGCTAGCTGCTACCCAAGGCAATCACGCTGAAAATGGCAAGCTTTTGAGGAAATCAAAGAACAGCTCAGAAATGAGTTGCCAGCATCGTTGTCTTCTTCCTCAGGGTTTGCTGCAAACCTTACCTGCACTGCCAGAGTTACATCTGTGGTTACACCTCAGCCCCTTGTACTTGCCCCCACCCAAAACTCATCAGCGTGTTTCACGCTTCCATCAGCTCTTGTTCTCTGGAGCTTGGTTGGCTCCAGTGCAGGGAGCACAGACACCCTGCAAGCTCCTGTGGCTCTGATCTGCACCCTTAGCTCTGCTGCTCCCCAGGTCATGCTCAGAGGTAGGTCTGAACCTGCCTGATGCCCCAGGCACCCCTCTCCATCCTCATATTGTTTTCCCCAGGTGCAACAGCTGAGCCAGGGTTCAGATGTCAGCAGAGGTCAATTATAGGCCACTTTATTTACATTTACCCTATCTGAGATGTTTTTAGAGCAGCCCTAAATGCATTATCTATGAGCCTGATCCAGTAATTACAAATGCTTTGGAGTTGTCCAGGTCAGTTTGTTTAGGCTTCTCCAACACTAATACAGATTAGCAGAGTTAAACCACCCATTAGCTGGAAGGCATAAAGCCCTGGCAGTTCTCAGGCTCAGGGACCAGGTGCTCCATACTTGCCTATCTCCCAGGCACTTCTGCTCTCCAGCAGTGATGCAGGGGAGGGAGGGAGAGAGGGTGTCACAAGTTTGTCTGTTCTGCAGTTGTGATACATAGCAGAGGCTTATGGATTTGTACACTCCAGTAGTCAAATTCCTCACTCATCCCAAAGCATCCCTCGAAGATGCCTTCATTAGTCACAGGTGGACAAAGCAATTCAAAACCAAGCAGCTGACCAGGAGGAGGTGATGGAAAAAGGGTTCAATATTGACCTAGGCTGATTGGGCACAGTGACTCAGCTTATAGGGTTGATAAAACAAGAGCAGAGAGGATTTCTGTGAAGACTGTCTTTGATTTCAGCAGGTACCAGGGTTAATTTCTGTCAAAAGAGGACCTGGCAAGGAGATATAGCTGAGGGAGGGGAAGGAAGAGTCTTTATCTCGGTCCAAGGTAGCAATGCATCTTTGCAGAGATATTCCTACTTTAAACAAATCTCTTTTTGAAGTGGGCCTTGGGTGGCTAAAGGGCCTGGTACTATCCACAGCTTCTTTATTACAATTGTCCAGTGTCAGTCTCAAGATATCAGCAGAAGGTGACTTGTTTGCAAAGACCCTAAAACCTCAGTAGCTTTACAGACATCACAAAATCCCAGCCCTGACCTATAGAGAACAGGGATTAATACTGTCCATATGTGGTGGCTAACGGCGCTAGCTTCTTACTTGAGGACCTATTCTTTTCGCCTCAGAGACTTTCCCTCTCCAGGTCACTAAACCACGATTTCCCTTCAGTAGTGGGAGTTCTCCCACAAACTCATGTGCCTGGGCATAAGAGCTACCACATTGCCTACACCTACTGAGTCTTCCAATATGCTCCTTGGTTTCCATGGGGATTTAGATCCCCAGATAAAAGTTAGATTAAAAACCCCTTTGTTTCAGTGAGTCCAGATGCTAGAGGTTCCAGCTTCTTGGATAGGGCTGGGACAGCCTCCCAGCCCCTGGAACAGCAAATGGGCAGGATCCCCCTAACAGATATGAGAACCCAAAGATCCCTTTGACATTTACATTGACAGGCTTTCCCTCAGTGCCTGGTACCCCTTGAGCAAGGCAGCAGGATGAAAGCATTTCAAAGCACACATAGATGCTTAAGAATTTTGTTAGCAGCATAAGCCAACATTTCCACTTGCTTTGTATTTGCTGTTGGAAAAGTAATAACAGCTTTGGAGGACCTACTCAGGAGAGAAAACAGCTCTTTTCAAGGCACCATGCTGAGATACTGCTTTGAGTAACAACATTACATGCAGGAATGGAGTGAAAAGGGGCTACAGCCCCAGGGGGAGCAGGGATTGCTTACATGAGTCCACAGAAAGTACTTGGATCGAATAGGATGAAGGAAAGAAACGCGTGGTGCGGCTACATAGTAAGAAAATACTCCAATTGCTGGTCTCTAGCTGCCTATGTCAAAGCCTCCTCAGGGAAGTAACTTTATTCATCTCATGGGACAAATAAAACAAGTACTGGAAAAAATACGGGGAACAGTCTTGTTTTGGCTGGGGCAAGACAGGCTACTCAGATCTTAACTCAGAGCACAGAACTCTCAGGGCATGAGAAGTATTTGAAGGTACATTTACCTCTAGCACAAAGGAAACCTCATACTTAGTCTCCTGACTGTTGAAGAACAAGAGATACTCCAGGACTAGGGAACACACAGGGCTGTGTTGCCTTTGACCCCCTACCAACTCCTAAACCAAGAATTTCTCCAGTCCCATTTCCCTAACCCTGTGTCTTCACCTCTCTTGGGCCTGACTCATTTCTGGACATGTGGCCAAGGCAGAAGGAGATGGAGCCAAGAGCCAAGGGGACAGAGCATCTTGCAGAAACAGGTCCTCATCCTACAGCTCCCCTGGCCTCAAATGGCCTCTGTCCCACCTCCGACCCTGCTCAGTAGCAAAGGCAGAGACCACTTGTAGAGCACCTTGGGGCAATATCAACTCTGCCCTTCTGCCTCCAGACAAAATCCCTAGCCCTTCTCAGCAACAGCACCAGGAGAAAAACTGAGGAACAAACTCAGTATAAAAGTATCCTTTCCTGGTCTCAGCTATAGAGGAACATCTCTGATGAGCATCATGGCCATTCAACCGATAACACTCCTTAACCAAGGAGCCAACAGAAAATCACAGGGCCTCAACTCACAGTATTTAATCATATGCTTCAAAACACGCTACATGTCAAGACAGGTGTGGGAGGGGTTGATCTGGATGATCTCACTCCAAGGTAACACAATGAGCCCTCCTGCACCGGTGCAGCCCTTCTGAGACAGCCAGGCAGCCTGGCAGGTGGGTTTCCCCTTGCAGGGAAACCTACGGCAGTGAGACTTTCCATTTCTTCAGTATGTTTACATGCACCAGCCTGTAAACACAAGCAGTGACATGTAAGCCACAAGCAAGACCCTTTCTGCAACCTTCTGTCCAAGCATCACTGCTCGTTTCTGGCTTGCATCTCTGGACCCTCACTGTGACACAGAAGGACCTGGACTAACAAGGTCTTCTTTTCCTGGCTGATGTGGGCACTGTGCCAAAGAAAAGGCATGACAAAAGTAAGAAAGATGGGCCACCATTGCCCAAGGTCATATATTCCTTTCACCCCAAGAAAAGATGAGTTACTGACCCCACAAACCAATACCTCCTGGAGCTTTCCACCTCAAGCAAACAGATGCTGTGCAAAGCAGAGGGTTCAGCTAGAGAACTGCAGAGTTCTGTTTTAGAGCTGGAAAATGTTGCTCAGTATCTGTTCTGATCCAGTTTTGAGTATCTCCGAGGATGGAGATTCCACAGTCTCTCTGAGCTTAAACCACTCTCCCTGTGATATTATTTTTATTGAGACAGAACTTCCCTCACAGCAACTTGTCCCTGTTGCTTCTTGTCCTTTTGTGGTGCCTCTCTTAGAAGAAACCTGCACCATCCCCTCTGAACCATCCCTTTGGAGAGTCAAATACAGCAATTAGCTCTTGCCCTCTCTTCTCCAGGTTGAACAAACGCAGCCCGCAGCCTCTCCTCATCACTTGCCATCACATGCTAGTAATTAACCAGACCTTTTATTAAAGATTCTGGTATCTCACTCAGCAGAAAAGCGTGATTTTAGGTTTATAGCTCTGTCTATTTCCAAAAATATTTTACTGGCCTGATGTACAAAGATGCTTAAACCTTAAAATGAAGTCATCTCTGTTGCAGAGCACAGCTTGCTAATTAACCCTTCACAAAATCATTACAGCTAAGATCTCAAACCATGAGCACCAGTATAGCGCAATGGAGGGGCAGGGAGCTTTTATGGAAGACAGCAGGAGGGATCCAGATCACGGGTTTGCATGGACAGCACTGTTTCATGAGCCAAGCTCTATCACATTGCTTTGAAAGCAAGCAGACATTAAAGCTGAGGACGCTCCCACTCAAATAAACTAAATTTGGATTTTAAGTGCAGCCCCACTCTGAAAAGCAACTCTATAAAAATGTCTTTGTGGGATATCCTGTTTATTGTCTCTTGCGGTCTCCAGATGAAACCTATCCCACCAGAGAGAGCTGTTTTCTAATGAGTCTTCTGCAATCACAGGTTCTCCTCCCTCACCCACCAGCTCTAAAACAGAGGGTCCAAATCTACCTCCCCAAACCCTGTGGAACACCCTGGCCTTTGGGATATTCACCCAATCAGACCGTGCTAATTTGCTTTCTTGCTCTGTGCTGGCTTTGTCCTTTTGCAATATCCACCTGTCCCTCCTGTCACTCTGTCCTGGTGGGCACTGCTGGTGTGGCTGCAGTGGGGAATGGAAAGCAGTCAAGAGCAAACACATGCTTATCAAAGGCAATAAACTAGTTACTGACTTTTTTACCTACCAGAACAGCTGTGAGCTGGAGTAAAGCCTACTTATCTTCATTGCTGGGATTTTCCAGAGAAGCCTAAGAGAGCCAGGAGCCTGTCCACAACAAGTGTTCAAAGGGAAATGAGTACATGATTTCCTTCAGCATTTTTAACTCTCCCAGCTTTCATCAAGTACAGCCCAGTGCTGACCTTTTAAAGGAAGCAAATGCACAACAACTGGTGCTGGTTTTCTGCAGTGTCTTTTGAGAGTTGAACCACACTTTAATTCACTTTGATGATGCACACACATTAATTTGTTAGGAGAACAAAGACAGAGCATCCCCCGCGCCCCCCCTGCCCCCCCCAAAAAAGACAGAAATATCTGCTTCATTTCAAACTTGGGGGGGTTTTGTTTGTTTGTTTTTTAAAAAAAATTCGCTGATTAAATCTTAAACCTCAGCCAGGTGTAAGGGTGAACAGTGCACATTCCCAGAAAGAAGAGGATTTGATTAGGAAGATTCTGTCCTGCAGAATGTGGGACTGTAAAGCTGCCAGCTGGAACAGTAACAGGTAGCAACATGAATGTATGGATGTATTACAGCTGTAAAGAGCAGAAGGTACAATTTGAGTAATGTCTGTGCACACATTGGGCAGAACTGCTCCTGGCTTATAGTGGACAGGCCAGGGAAACAGCAGCTCTTCCAGGGAATGAGCTTTCAAGATCCCAGGGTCTGTGCTCCAAAGTGGACCAAAAAAGAGGAAGATGTCTTCCAAAACCGCAGGAAACAAACACAGGAAACAAAAAACATACAAAAAATACTTCCTGTATCTACTGAAAAATAGCTAAAAGCTTTGAATATAAGATCATGCCTATACCAATCAGGACACCAATGTAGAAAAGAATAAAACGTGGTGTTACTGGCCAGGAGAAATGGCAAGATGCAGTTAGGTGAAGAGGGGACAAGAAGGGTTGGATAATATGGTCTTGTCTGTGGAGAGCCCAGAATAATCCCAAAAGATCTTCCCTGAGGTACGAGCAGTGCAGGAGGGATTGCAGGAACGGGATCGCTGTCTTAGCTCGCTTGCCCTCTGCCGGATGGCAGGAGCTCAGTGAGCCCAGCTCCTGGGTAAGTCAGCTCTTTACAGACCAGTCCTACATTTCTGCAGGGCTGTGTGCACAGGGAATGCAAGAGGAGTAGGCAGGGAAAAGCCAAACACAGAGCTAGAAACTGCAATGGATACAGAAACTGAAGGAGGGTGAATTAAATGCGGGGGGAAAAAGGAAATATCACAGGTGGACATAACTTGCCTCTTGTGCATCTTTGAATAGCCCAATACCTCAATGAAACACAGTTTTTCTAGCTCAGGTTCTCAAGATTTGTGCACCTGTCTCCCTGAAGGACATTAACACTGCTTTCTAGTGCTGCATTAATGTGCCTAGAAGAGGATGTCAGGAGTGTACTGCCATTCTTCTGTCCAAGCAAGACTGTCCTGCTCTGTGGAAAGGGGATGGGGCCACAGCTGATGTTATAAGATGTCCAGCTTTCAAACTCCCCCAACCATTTAGCTGATGCAGAAACAACTCGAGCTCAATGGCTTTTGTGGACTGGTCTGACACAGCAGAGCCTAAACAAAAAAAGATCTCCTAAGAGATAGGTTCTGCATCTCTTAATTTCAAGGGACAGGTCAGGGCAGGTAGATGCATGGAAGCCAGCCAGGATTCCTGTATATCCACACCACCAGCAGCGTGCACATGAGCTCCCATGAGGTTTAAGTCATGGTCTGTGGGAAAATATCGGCTTCTCTACACAAACCATTCACCATTCACATAAAAAAAACCCAACAGCAGTGATAAGCACCTGGAGAGGTTTGGTAGCAAGCTCAGCACGATCCACATGCCACCGTGATATTGCCTGAGTCCTCTCAGGCAGGTAGAGTCTTTTTCAGGACATCTTGAAGATCTCTCACTGCTGGAAATTCACTGGAAAACCCAGTGGGAGAGATGGAACCCAACCATGCTGCGTCCTATACCCAACAGTGCTGCTTGTAAAATCAAATGTGTTGCCCTCTATACTTGCTTTTCTCCCACAAAAGCAAGTAGATTCTCCCACTCTAGCATGACAGTAACCTTTCAAATGGGGACAAGGGGTGTCACCTTATGTGCATTGACATTTTGCCAATAAACACAGTCTTTGCTCAAAGAAGGGCAAAAGCACCACAAACAGTATGAAGTACTCAGTAAACCAGGTCACCACATTGGTCTGAACTGGGAAGAACTGTGGGAGATCAGCCTGCGAAATCCTCCACTGGAGTCCTTCCAAATTACCCAAGCCAGCCAGGAGAGCACTGCTTGGCTGGGAAGCTGATGGGATGGGGTATCTGCAGGCAGCTGGACTTCCCTGTGTCTAGACTGACTTGGGGGCGGGGGGGGCTTGTGCTCCATGACTCACCCAGGCACCTGGCAGCATGGCAGGGGCCTCCACTCCCCCCAGCAGCTGGGGTAGAGGAAGTTCTGTGTGGGTTCCAAGGAGAACCACTCTGGAGCCAGGCCTGGGTGCTGTGGTGCTCTGGCTGGGGACCAGGTAGTCTGGCTGCAACCTCTGCACTTGGAGCAGACAAACCTGTTCCATCACTGTTTCAGTACATGCCCTGTTTTATACCTAACTCACAGGGGACATGATCACTATCCCTGAGCTTGTCCCCAAAATGGGACTCTTCTGCTAGCCACAATACTCACACCAACACATGCCCCATGTAAGGCCTGGAGCCCTGCAGCCAAGACCCAAGACATGGCTCACATGTTCTGAATGATGAGAGACAGTGTTCCAAGACACCAAGATCCTGAACTCTTTGGCAAGTTCTTTGAACATGAGCAGGTCAGAGCTTTGGGTATCTGCTTTCAAACCCACTCTGGAACTGGCAACATGGATGTCACAGCAAGCTTGTGTCTGCCACAGCCGAGTGTGAGCCCAGGAAGACTAGCAGCACTGTACTTCACAGTGGGACAGTAAAGCCACCACCCCCTGGGTGATAAGGGAGCAGTTCTGCTGGTGTAACTGCACTGGGGACTTCAGTGAGCCGAGCTAAAGCCACTCACATGTCACATCACCTCCCACCCCTGACCCGCATAGCTCTGTGGGTAAAAGTCTGTACCATTGCTCTGGCCAGCAACATTAGACATAACAAATGTATTTTTAAAACAAGGAGGAGGAAAATTTTTCAGGCCTAAGGGGTAGAGGATGTTGGCTTGAACTGCAGGAGAAAGTTCGAGGTCAAATCCTCTTGCATGCAAACCAGCTCCTCCAGCAATGCTTTGCAGCAGTTCCAAGTATCAGTCCCTGTTCTAACATCTTCCACACAAGTACCTCTCTGTTTTAGGGACATGCTTATTTCTGAAAAATATCAGACTGTAAATCACTTCTGCTCCTTGCTGGTAAAGTCTCCAAGTAAGGGCAGTGTCCAAATAATACCTGAAAAACATGTGACCGAAAACCAGGTGATGCTGCCTTTCTCACACCAAGATGCAGGTGCATCAGTCCATGCTTCTCATTCAGGAATGCTTGGAAGGCTTGGGCTTCATGGTTCTCATTATCACCTCTCTTACAAGACTGGGATGGACAGATGGACAACCAGCTCATATATCAGTAAAATGAGTCACATTTAGAGCACCTCTGACTCTTCACCGTGGCTTCATCCCACTGGGAAGCCAATGCAAAAGAGTCTGGACCACTTTTGAGGGACACCTATCCAAACCCCCTTTCCCAACAGAGATTGTCCAAAGCCTTAATATATGTAGTAAATGTCCCAACCAACCAAAGCGCTACTTTGTGGATTGAACTTCAGTCAGTTGACAAAGGCAAGAGCTAAAACCAGACTGAAGTGCTGTCTTGGGCCTTACTGACAACAGATGCAGTTTTATGAACTGGTTTTCTTACCCTCCTCATTGGAAGAGAAGCAAGTGGTTGACTGTAGGGAAGTTACCCTGATGAAGGCCACCCCACTCACAATTTTTATTGATCTCACTTATTTCCCCCAGCCTAGGCTACAGTAGAAACTGTGCAAGTTAGATTTGCAAGACAAAGTTTTCTCTTCCACTATGCCTAATTCAGCATTTTGGTGAGCAGTATTTCCTGCAATGAAACCTCCTCTTGTAGGTATGCTTCTTTCCCTGAAGAAATTTCTTTGTGTACAGCAGATTAATTCCTGTCCCCTGGGCATGGTGTTCCTTCATTTTTATAATAGCAAACTATTTTCAGGAAAAATACTGTATCAGGAAATTAACTGTGCTAGAGATGCTAAAAAACACATTGTATGGCTCAAAGCAATCAGCATGGTCATTTTTCTACTTTACCCATTTTCAGTTCCTTGCCACTCTTAATAACAATTGAGGAAGGCATATAATAGAGGTGCTGAAATTTTGCCCTGAGGTCTTTACCTGCTCTTTAATTTAGTTAAATCCTCAACAGAATATTTTTTCATGTACCTGTCCAAAAGCATTTAAAAGGTTCCCAAACTGCCTGTGACTTCAAAGCACTCTTGTTAAGTGCTTTCTTTATAGTATTCCTCACCATGTAAGTGTTCCATGGACTTCCCAGAGGTTTTGGGGAGGCAGACACGCTGTGGCTGCACTTGGCAGCCCCTCAGAAGGGTTGAGCAGAGCCCTGCAGCTGGAGGGGCAGCTCTGGACATCTCACAGAAGCAAGCCATCAACACAGCAGTGTGCCAGAGTAAAGACTCATGCTGGCCTTCAGTTCCAAGCAAGAAAATCCCATAACAGAAACCCTGCCACAAACATCTGTGCTCTCCCCTTGGCCAGGTGAAATTACTGTAATGGGCTGCTAATTGGCCTCTCCCTGAGAACAGTCCATGGGGTAGCCTTGCTGGGGACTGTGCAGTACAGAAGGAGCAGTGGTTGCACTCCCAATGTGCTCCCCACCCAGGCAGTCCTGCTCTTGAGGACTTTGTGTTCCCCAGCTGAGTTTGCAATGGGTCACCTTCAGGCCTGCCAGATCAGCCAGGGTCACCCTATCTCCACTGAGGTCTGTCAGCCCAGGACTCTCTGCATGGAGGAGATCTGATGGACTGAGCCATCCCGTCCTCCAGGCTGCCCACAAAGACCCACCCACGGCTGGCTGGAAGGGAACAGATCCTTCCCTTGATAGCTCACCTTGCCCTACATACACAGATCTCCTTTTGCAGGGGCCTGATGATTAGAAAGCTGCTCCCAGTGCCAGGTTCTCCTCTGCTGCCTGGCTGTATGCTGGGACACCCTGGCTACATGTGCAAATTTTTCAAATATTTTACATTGTGGTTTTTCATGCAGTGCTGAAGATATTTTGCAAAAGGCACCTTATAAATTGACTCAATAAATACACATAAAACACCATGTTTAATCCTTCCTTTCACATTCTTCTCTTCATTATTAAAATGTCCCCAACCTACTGACTCCCTCCCCACCCTCTGTTTAGGCCAGTCCAGTCCAACTTCAAATACTTTTGGCTTCTACAGGAAGACTTGAAAATGACTATTTCATTTCAAGAAAGCTTGTTTTGGACTAAAATCAGACCTTGTAAATGGTCAAAGCAAAGAATGGCTGTAAGGACTCTCACACTAGGTACACAAAATAACTACAGAATTTGTGCTGTTTTCATGCCAAGGGCCATACAGCAAGACCTCCACTCACCAGCCCTTCCTCATTGAGGCACCCTGAATGGGAAACCATATGTAGAGAAGAAGAACAAATTCTCGAGGACAGAGAGGCTAAAGGACACACAGACATAGGCTGAGCAGTGTGGGTACAGCCTTGGGGATGAGCAGGACCTGCCCACACCACTGGTGGGACTGTCTCCCTGGAAAGGGTCAAAAAAGTGCCTGCCTACAGCACATGAATCCCAAAAGGGTGTTCAGCCCCTCCAAAAGGCAGGTCAGGTGGGCTCTAGTTTGGAATTAACTTTAGAAGAAGATCCATCAAACCTGCTTTGGTTTCCTCATTTCTATGGTGCTTGTATCATATCCAGCATTGGAGATGCTCAGCCATCCAACTGTATGCCCTCATCAGCCTCCAGGCTCCATCTTCTTGCAGCCCATTTCCAGGCTCTCCATGCATTGAAGAAGTAATGGGACAAGAAAACAAGGAGAAGTAGTGAAGGTCAGGTTGTGATGACAGAGGTTTAGCCTGCACTGACCTGAGCTCTGCACCTCATAGCTTTTGTTCAGCAGCTGAGGGATGGAGAGAGAGAGCAAAGTACTAGAAGAGCATTTTGAATGTCACTGGTAGTACCTGAGCATTCAGGATTTTCCCTGTCACCAAGGGATAGAATCTCACCTGAAAAAATGAGAACTAAGCTTTGCTAGCTGCATCACAGCGATGGGGCACAGTGGGAGACTCAGGCCATCTATAGGGACAAGAGGGCACTGCCATCTGACAAGGCTCTGGTTGACAATTACTGGCTGGATAATATCCATGCTCTTTAAAAAGCATGAAACTGCTAAATAGGTCTCATCAGACAACAGGTCTGAGAAGACCACACGAGTCCAGATTTTGTCCCGGAGCCTTAACCCTGTGGTTTAACTTTCTTAAGAGATTTCTTTAAGGATCACAATGTTCTGGGCAAGAGACCTTTGAGACCTCTTGGGTAAATGTGGGCATTTCTTGTATTCGTTACCAGCTTCTGGCTGCATTAATACCTTAGCTATTTCATCACAAGCCTCTCATGCCTCTTAATATGTCTTTTGGACTCATTTCAGCCCGCAAACCTCCCAGTTCCACAGTTTTGCTGTACAGCCTTGTCCTTTTTCAGAAGAAGCTGAGCACTGTGGTCTGGAGGTTAAAGCCCTGGAGACTTGTGCATGGGACAGCTGGCATCTATCTCTGGCTTGCTGCAGCCTGGGCACCCCTTTTACCCTTTACATCCCTCTGAGCCCAATGGAGGAATCCTGTTGACATCAGGGAAGCTTGGTCTGGGGTGTTTGTAGGAGTGGAAATTACCTGTGCACAAGTGCATCCATTTGCATCCAAGGTTCTCTCTTCTCCACTGATAACCCCAAAACAGTATGGCAGCAGTGAGGCCAGGCAGAACGCTGGCTCAGCCAGCCACATCCAACACTTGTAAAGCTTTAGCAAGACCTGAATGACAGGGAGATCAGCCTGTTTTGTCAAATAAATGAAGGGATAAACCCATCTTTTGACACAACTCTATTTAAAGATGGCCACAGGCCCAAGTGGAGCTTTTTCTTCAAGTTCTAAAAGGCAAAAGATCCAAGAGTCCTTTTCATAGAATTTTTCTGGATGTTTCTGTGCCGAAATAAGCTCGCTCCAGGGGTAAGGAAGAGCCTGCATGCAGAGCCAGAGACAACAAACCCAAACCCATGTGCTTAATAGAAACCAATCCTTGAGAAGTGGGCATGATGACGACCTTCAATGCCTTCTGTGGGAGGAAGGTGTACAGAACAGCCGAGGACCAGAATCCCATCCCTGCACCATGAACTCCCGGTGGCTTCCCTGCCCATCGCCCAGGACAGATGTCCTTGCCCCCTTTCCCTTGGAGGTGTAGAAAAAAATGGAGCTTATATGCAATCTGGAGGTTCTCACCTCTTTGCCAAAGAATCATGCTGAGGCCAAAAGCCCAGGCCTTGGGTCATGGGAGTTGGAAACTAAATGAGTCAGGCTGGCCAGCTAGCAAGGTTTTGGCACTGTCACCAGGCTGTTTGAGAGGGGCCTTCCAGGTAGCTGGGTTTGGTACCACCGAAGCATGGAGGTTTTGTTCCTCTTCAAGGCTTTTAACAGTATTTTAATGAACAATTAGCCAAGCTGTTCAGGACAAAAAGTTGTTGAAATGTTGTTGCTTTTCCTGTAAAAAATGTCATTATCCTTGACCTCTTTTTAACATGTTTCCGAGGTTTAGGATGAAGAAATAAAACCTGCCAGGCTTTCAGCAAATGCCCATAAATTTTATTTAGAAGAAAATAACCTCAGAGTTGGGGTTATTTGGTCAGTTTCCCATGAAAAATCTAGGAAAAAAATCCTCAGAGAGACATGTGCCCTGTTGAAATACTTGGCTTCACAGAAAGGACTGGTTTTCATTGTAGAAAAACATTTTCTGTAAGAAAATTAAAGCATGTCTGATGAGAGAGTTCATGTGAGTTTGGTTCAATAGGAGCTACTGGATCTGGTATTCTTCTATTCTTACCCCATCACACTCTTTCTGAAACTGTCAGCAAAGGAACTTGAATCCTATATCCAGGTAACTAAACAAGATTGACATGTCTTTGCTCTTTCTATTATAGACATGGATTTGTTGTTATTCTTGAAAGCCTTAATTTGCAGTATTCAACAGCTTAACAATTGCCCCATGCCTTCAGCTCATTAATTGCATCAATGAAAGGAATGTATTTGATTTATATCCATCTGCATCCAAAACCATCATGAGTGACACTTTTTAACATGAACAATGTAGTCAGCAATAAGAGAAATGTCACAGTCCTTTCCTGGATGACAATAAACTGATAGATCTCAGAGTTTTTAAAGCAGAGATAAGGCAAATTAATTCAGTTGTTCCTCCTGGTGCCAAGTCTGAAGCTGATGCCTTGCCAAATCTGCTAAAGTAGTGCAAATCGGTGAGGAAAAGCAATGAAAGATATGAACTTGTCACTTACTTTCCTGTTACTCCAGACAGTATCTCAAGCCACCCACTCCAGAACAGCTGCCTCCGTGGCACACACATCCTACTCAAAGAGAAATCCTTGAAGGAAGTCGTTCAACATGGTCCACCAAAACGCCCCTTTTTACTCAGCTTCCATCAAGGGAGCAAGTACAGGTCTCTCCTGAATGAGAGCTGCAGGTGATGACTTCAAAGACCTTACCTGTGGGGAATAGCACAAGAAGGCAGGAATTGAAAAGAATATAGACACTTCTGCAGGCGCAATGAAACTTTTCACAAGGCCAGAGATGCAGATAAACTGTCTTATTGCTATCCAAAATGCAGAGCACTCCTCCTGCCCTCACCTTTAAGGAAAGAACCAGAGGTTGCATTGGGCAGACAGTGTCCAGTCATAAAAACTATCTGACCATGCTTATACCTACCAGCAAGCCCACAAGACATCCATATCTGCTTGCCTTTCTTCCCATACTTGTTGTGTTGTGCAGGATCAATCTCTCACCAGTTTCACACTGATGGGTCTGGCAACTTAATCCATTTGTGTCATCCAGCTGAGCCAGCTAAAGTTTCAGTCAAGCCAGGAGTAGAAAAAGAGGATCCTGTCTTTTACCAGTGCCCTCTGCAGACACATTTGTTGGGATGAGTTTTGAAGCTGGGGCTGAAGCATATGAGAAAGAAAATGACTGAGAACAAAAGATGGAGGGGATGGAGAGATTACTTATGAGATCTGCTCTTGTGGTCCTGAAAACTTCTAGTACTAGAAGTTTTCATCCAGGAGACTGGATGATCAGTGTCCCCTTCATCTTACTTGAACCACTGTGCAGCCAGCTGCTCTGGACCGCTTGAGTTGACCAAGACAATGAGTTCATTAAAAGAAATGATAATCTACATTTTGGTGAAGGACTCTGCTTCAGCACCAGGCTCCTGAACAATGCAGCTCGCTGTCCAGATATAACTCTCCCACTGCCTAACCCATAAGCTCAGAAACCAGCCAGAAGAGACCAAAACAATCACTCAGTCTGAACTCTTACAAAAAACAGACCACAGAGCCCGCCCCAGTAATTCCTGCATGAATACACTGCAGTCCTCTGGAGCCACTGGGAATACAGGGATGGAAACAATAGCTCCAAAAGAACAAATCAAACTTACAAAACAAAACAAAAAAGGAAGGGGGGGCAATAAAAGTCATGATGAGTCAAGGAGGTAATTATGTGTGATAGCAGGGTTCCTTTGGCTGGGGACCAGCAAGAGACACTGTCTGCATCCAGCGCCTGGGATGAGCATGACAGAGCAGTTTGTGCTGCAGAGAATTAAGTCTCCAGACAGGAGAAAGGCAGCCATCCGAGATAGGGCCAGGCCTAACTCAGACACACACAAGTCATTAAACTAATGTCTCTTAGCTAATTGCACACACAGACATATTCTGCAAGGAAAACAGCCTGAGAAACAGCCTCATGGAATGGGCATTAAATAAACGCATTAAGCAGGGGAACAGTAATCCTTTCTGGATGCCAGCAGGGTGTGAGGCATTCCTCATCCCCAGGACCACAGCCATTCAGTCACGCTCAGCCCACGTGAATCCCACAGGAGCAAGCAACTGCAGGAAGCTACAAGCCCCCCATCGTTGCTTTGTGTACCAAGGCTCAGGGCAAAGAGGAAGAGATGTGGCTGATGATACGCGTGTGCTGTTAAACATATCTCCTTGGAAAGGACTGTGAGCCCCAGGTTTAGGTTTAGTAATAAAATCATGAAATGTGAAGGAGGCCAAGACTTGTGGGTATTTGCAGTTGAACCCATGTTCACCCAGGGTTCAACCCACCATTACTGGGCTTCTTAGAAAAGGGCCTTGAGTCATCCACACCACTGGTTCCTTCCCTCTCCAGAAAATCCCCAAACCAGGAGGGTAAACATGGGAAAGCAACATTTTTCTTAATGAAACCATTCAGCCTCCCACATTTGTTCATCTTTTCTCATGTCAGCTATCTGTAAACCTCAATCTCCTCCAAGCAGAAATGGAGAATTCATATCCTGATACCCTCAGATGTCAATGCTTGAGAGGCAAGATCTGGTGGTTTTTAAAGTCAAAGCCAGAAGTGACATCAGGAGGACATTCTGCTTTTACTCCTCCACACACTATCAGCTCTCCCCAAGCCACTTCTGACAAATATCTGCCCAATTTCCAACTTATATCTTCCAGAGGTGATGTTACTATTCCCCTCATTTCATCCCTGTGTGGCCATCCTAATTACAGGAAAGTTGTTCCTATTGCAGAATTGTAGAATTTTGTTGCTGGAAAGGACCTCTGGAGATCTCTGTGCCAATCTCAACTCAAAGTAACGCCAACCAGATCTACTTGGGCAGAAGTTGGCCAACCAACACCTAACCTGCTGCTGAAATTTCAACCATCAGTTCTTGTCAGGTCTGCAGTGGATACAGAGAACTGATGAGACCATTTCACCTTACAGCAAAGTATTTTGGGTACTTAAAAAACTGTTTTCAAAAAGCTTTTCCTTCTTCAGATCCTTGAGCCTTTCCTCATAGGTTGTGTTTTTGAGACTGATTAACTTTTATGCCAGCCTCCCACAGACAATTGATAGTCTCCAGCCACACAGATTCTGAAGCTGCCAAACTCTTGAAGACTGCTGTGACTGTAAATGGGAAGAGTCAGAAGAACATGCCTCCATGACTTCCTCCATGGAGAGGAGAAGACAGAAGAAAGGCAGGCAAAGCAGAAACAGCTCTTCACATGCTCTGAAAACTAGCCTTCCCTTGGGCCCCTTCTCCTCTCATCTCTGACAACCTCAAGCATGAAGGTGTAGAAAAACCCCAAGAGCTTAGTTCAGCTGTTGTACTTCTTGCTGTGCCAACAATGTTGCATGGCCCAGCTCTTCCCCAGGGCTAGCAGCACAAAAGAGTGGAAAACCTAACTCACGAGACAATAATGTTATTGTTTTCAAAGGGGAATGTGCTAAAAATCCTCCACCCAGAGGAAAGCCCTTTTGTGCCATGAACAGGCCAAACACAGTCCAGCTCTACCAGCAGACTCGGAGGAGAGGTTCATGGCAAGCTGTGTTCCTCAGGATCTAGAAAAGCTAGGACCAGGTTTCTCTTGGCTGTAAGCTCACTCTTGGGTATCCTCTGCTCTGCAAATCCCTCACTGGTGCCATCACTCTTCTCAGTTCTCTTCTGGGAGGTCTGTTTCACCATCCTTCCTTGCCTGCTCCCATCCCTCAGAGCATTTGTCACCTTCCCAACCATGAGAAAAACCCTTACTCAACATAACTTCAACCTGCCCTAGTCCTGCATACTCCCCACATCCTCCCCTTCCCCAAATACATGTGAATTTAGGGCTGAGAAACCCCTGTCAAGCAGGAGGTGCTTTAAGAGAACAGGACTTTGAAAAGAAAGGGCCTTGCCATGTTAACTAGAGGTGCCTGCCAGCCAACAGCCCAGCCCCTGAACACACAAGGAATTTTGACCTCACATAGTGAAATTTCCTAGAACTTGAAACCTTTGTTTTTGTTGTTGTTGTCGTCCTTTCTTTGGCTCTCTCTTGCTTTTCAATTTTCCACTTGGCAACCACGTTGAAATGATGCAAGGAAGCAGCCGCTGCTTAACTGCAAATTATTAATTAGCTGCCAAGGAGTCTGTGCATGACTGCACGCAGGGCAAGGGGGGCTGTGTCCTACATTACAAAATCAACGGGATGGCTTGGCATTGCTTTTCTGCCCAGAGATATAATTTAGTGGCGAGTCTCTATTTGCTCCAGAACTGATTTCTAAAAGAGAAGGCACTTGCACAGTCTCCTAGGAGGGAGAGGGGGAGGAGAAAACCAAAAAAAAACACCCCACCCTTGGTGACCAAGGACTGATCCTTTAACTGTTCAAACTCTTTCCAAAGAGCCTCAGTTGCTGTTAAAACAAATACTAATTGTTCCCAGCTAAATGCTGGCTATAAATAGTCTGAAAGAAGACGTTCTGCTGTAAAATATCAATCTGAAAAAAATGAGAAAGATTTCAGGTACTCAGGGCTACCCAATTACCCAAGTTTTCCTAGGGCTACCCAATTACCCAAGTTTTCCTAAGACGTACTGCCACCCCTGCAGGAGAGGACACCCCTCTGCCGAGACAAAGTGTCTGGCCCCATGTGCCCTCCCAAACTGGTGCAACACGACTGAGAGTAGGTTTGCACAAGCCGTGGCTGAAGTCACTGAGGTTTTCGGTGCTGTACATACACTTTGCCCTAGACACGTTTCTGCTCACAGGACCTCATAGTTTAAATACTTGAGACCAACAAACATCCCAGGGGAGATCTGTTCCAATGGGTAATTGCCCTCATTGTTAAAAATTAACAACAAAACAATAATCATAGACAGCTGGGCCTTTCATGCCTTTTATAGCAACATTCCCACAGCTCCACAAGAGAGGTTGCTTGGGATTCACAAATAAATTTTCACCCCAATTCAGGATAAATCCTTAGCCAAGTGTTTCAGATACCTTCCCAAGAGGGAATGGTCACTTCGCATATGGCTTGGTATGGCATATCTTCCTGGCATGCATATCTCAGGCAGCAGGGCTGGGGGACTTCAAGCTTATAGGAGCCAAGCTCCTGACAATGCTTGTGCCGTAAGAGCTAGTGAATCTCTTATCTTCTTTGTGTTTTAACTCACAGCATTTCCTGGCCTGGGCACTGACAAAAGACTTGGGAGCCTTTGGTCACCTCCTCCCTTCCAGAATATTGCCTGGTGCCAGATGGCTCAAGGAAAAGGGAGCCTCAAGGGAAAGTGTAAGCATCTGAAAAGCTGTGTCCAGTTCATCCTCAAGGAGGCAGACAGAGGTGACCAGGAGATGGATTTAAACTGTGTAGAGAAACAACCCCAGCTCCTGCAAGCCAAACTGATAACCTAGGAGAAGCCTGATGGGAAGGGTGGAGGGAGGTTGGTCAGCTGCAATGACGTGCATCCTACAAAACCAAAAAAGCATGCTTGGGTTGGAATGCTCTGAGTGCCAAAGCCTGAAGTGGTCTTGAGATTGGCATTTGAAAGCAGAACTCAGCTGCACCCTGCTCATCTCAGGCTTGGGTGTCCCCTCCTTCTACCACTCATAACAATTCATATTTCTGTATGCCGGGAAGCACTAACCAAAATCAAGGGTGCGGGTTTGCAAAGGGCAGGAAAAGCCTCCTGCAGCTCCCAAAGACACTGCGGCTGATCTCTGACACTCCAGAGCCTGGCATGAAACCAGAGCAGGATGATGCAAACCATCACATAGACCCTGTCAGGGTTAGCAGGAACAGCCAGTCCCTGCCTTGAGAATCAGAAAGTGTCAGTAGTCCAGACCAAGAAACATCCCTGGGGAATCTGCTCCACTGATTAATCAACATCACACTTCAAATCTAATAACAAAACAATAATAGTAGACAGCTTTGCTTTTCCTGCCTTTTATAGCAACACTCCCATAGCATAGCAAGGAACATTGTTTTGGGTTCACAAACAGCTTCTAGGACATGTTCATGCCTTTATCTCTTTTTCCATAGCTTACCTCTTACCTGCTGAACCCCACTCTCCAGAAGGCAGGCAGCCTGACACTTCCACTGCTATAAAACCAACCATCTGACAGAAAAGTACACAGACTGTACTGGGTTTGCATGGCAAGTTTTCATCAGCAGGGGAGCTACAGGTGTGGCTTCTGTGCAAAGCTGCCAGAAGCTTCCCCAGTGTCCAACAGAGCCAATGCCAGCCAGCTCCAAGACGGATCTGCCTCTGGCCAAGGGCAAGCCCATCAGTGACAATGGTAGCACCTCTGGGATAACATATTTAAGAAGGGGAAAGAACTTACTTCACAATAGCAACTGCTGCCAGAGTGAGGAATGAGAACATGTGAGAGGAACAACTGTGCAGACACCCAGGGCAGTGCAGAAGGAGGGGGAGGAGGTGCTCCAGGTGCTGGAGTGGAGATTCCCCTGCAGCCCATGGTGAGGCAGATGTGCTCCTGATGCCATGGAGGAGGGAGAGAAAATCAGGAATGAAGCTGCCCCCAAAAAGAAGGGAGGCGAGGGGAAGGTGTTTTAAGACTTGTTACCCGATACAGATTTGACTGTCAATAAATTAAACTAATTTCCCCAAGTCAAGCAGCTTTAGTGGGCACCTGGCAACCAGCCAGGGTCAGACATCCATACAGACACACACAGCAAGCTTGGTCCTGGCTTGGGTGAAGCTTAGCATTCCTTCATATTCTGGGTTGTGGAAAGAGTTGTTCAAACCAGGCTCATAGCAACCTTTTAGACGTCGCATTCAGAGTTATGTAAAATATTTTTCCTGCTCTGGTAGCTGGCAAACTTTGTTTTAAAAGACAAATGGAATTTATTAATGTAAAATATTTATCAAGCCTTTTTACTTTTTTTTTCCCAAGGGAGTAGAGAGGTTGACCAGGAGTCTTTCATCTTTGTTGGCTTCTGAATGTTAAAAATGCAGCTGATTTAGAGCAAAACCACAAGTCAGAATCTCTCTCATTTCCATGCAATCCCTTTTCCTGCAAGTGATGGCAAGCTTTCCCTTTGACAAAGGTACCATATTCCTGCAGTGATGGCAGGGAGTGCTCCTGAAATGTGTAATCAAAGGCTTGAGTGATCTCCATCCTACAGATGAGCAACAGAGGTAAAAGACAGTGTGCAGGATCCTCTGTGCTCAGCTCTCCCCAGTGGGCAAAACAAGAAGACATTCCATTCATTGAGGAGGGTGCATGTGAGGTGAGAACGCCAAAGAAAGACAGGAAGTAGTGGGAAAGGGCAGGACAGTACATTGACCAAATGAAGTAGCCTGATCCCCACGCACAACCACTCTGCTGATCTCTACCCTTTGGAAACAAAAAAGTAACACAACTGGCAGCTATCCCACCATTTCTAATGCCCTGGATCCTCCAAGTGAACAATATGAAGTGACTTATCAGTGCTTAAGGTACATATTGTAAGAACCATCACTATCTTCAACTGCTAAACACTGATGTGGTAGTACTAGTTCAAACCAAAGCTCTTGGCAATGGGCAGGCTGCTGATGGCTCAGATCACAAGCCTGTTTTTAGGAGTGTGAATCTTTCACACCTGTCTGATTGTTTATCATTTTCTATCCTTTCCTTTCACTATTTTCTTCTTTGTTTTGACAGGTACCAGCAGTCTGGATCTGAGGTCCACAAGGAGTACCACAGCACGCACAGCATTTCTGTCAGAGATGGACCTACTTTGGAGCAAACATCTTTTGCTTGCTACAGGAAATTGCATTTCTTTGTTTCATATTCCTCATGCACAAAGAAGAATACATCTTCAGCTGACTAGGGTTAAGAATGAATTGTTTAACACTTAGATTATTTGTTTGTTTCCCTTCTTTCCTTGCATGACTTTGGTCTAGTCTACATTTACAGATTTTTTTAATGTTGCCCTACTGATTTGCCTTTTAATCTCAAATCTAATCCACTACAGTAACAACAGTGACAAATTCAACCACTTGAATGGAAACAGACCTGACTGATAGAGCCCAAGATCCTATCTTCAAGCAATTAATTTCGCCTCACAGCTGGGATATTAGAGACAATCTTGCTTTGTATCAAAACTCCCTTCAAAGGTGAGGCCCAGTAGTGGGTGGCAACTCAGAAGAACTATACCCAGTGAAAAAGGCAATTACCCTCTTGGTCCATCAGTGAGCATCTCCCAGTAAATAATATCTATTTGGAGGAATCAGGTTCTCTCTCCATACTTTCAGAGAATGGATTCATTCCAGAAATGCCTGAAGGGGAGAGGAAAGCTGTGACTTACATGACATTTGTCTCAGGGTGGGGAAGTACTGCAGAATAGAATGTTCCTTTTACAATAGGAGATTTAATCAAAGAAATGGAGAAGGGTCACAGAGCAAATTCCTGAAACCAAACTCATGAGTTATAAATAAATATTCCCTGGTGTGAATAGAGGTCCCTTCAGAAAAGTCCACTGAATCGAGGCTGAAAATATTGCATTTTGTTGAATAAAATACAAAAAAGAAAGAATCAGCTACCAGGTCCAGGAGAGGCAGTTCTCTGCTCTCCAGGTTAATGGGCCCATTTCACAGGAACTGGACAAACTCAGCACTCCTAGAAGAAAGAGTATGAACAAGAAGCACCTTACTAGAAAAGTGGGGAGTCATGATTTGGCCTGAGCTACCTTTCTGGTTGTCTCAAGTATGGCCTCGCCTATGCCAAGGTCTGCCCTTGGCTTTCCAGCCCTCTGCTTATTGCAGGCTGTAATGTGATGCACTCAGGCTCTATGGCCCCGCAGCTCAATTTCCTCTGCAGCACCTTCCCTACGTCCCCCACTGAGCTCTTTCCATGAAGAGCAGGTAGGACTTTGAGCACAGGGAGGGGAATCTATCATCCCAATCCGAACACAAACTCTTGTTCCCAAGGTGTGTCCACCAGATGACCGAAGGCCAGGAGAGCACGTCAGAGGCAAAGCTCTCCAAAGGCAAGATTGTCTCCAGTGAAGCTCGACGGAGGTTTGTAGGTTTGTAATCTGACATATTGATGGATTCCAGACTCCTAGGATAAGGTTTCCCTTAGGGAGACATTGGGATTTCAGCAGTGCTGCACTGACTTCTCCCCACTTTCTTTGCTGGCAGATGGCAGAGCAGCACTGCCCTTTCCCTGGGGCAGAAGGAGAGCTGCAGCCCCGTCCCGAAGCTGTACTCTGCGGGTCCGTGCCTGGCTGCAGGCACCACCTCCAGTGCTGCTTCTGCACCAGTATCAGCACTGGGGAGGAAACAAAAGGGGACCAGGGCAGCCTCATTCACTTGCTAATAGGCTACTGAAAGAAAGACATCAAATCTACAATTGCCATGCAAGGACACAGTCCAATTTGCCAAAAACAGAGGGAAAAGCAAGACTGGGAAAGGGAGGAGAGGAAATTGATTAGTTTTTCCAGAAGCACCCCAAAATCCACAGTTCCTACTCAACAGGAGCCCCGGGAGGTTGAGCAGGCAGTAACACCAAACTGTTGAACACCAAACAATTGCTTTTTTTCAGCTCTGGTTAGAAAAATTCTTTCTTGCAGAGCTGCCATAGTTCATATGCTTAGAGCAAGAGTGTACAAAAAGAAGGGTTGAGGGTTTTTGGGAAGGAAGGTGGAAAAAAAAGAGCACAAACCCTGCACTGGGAAAGCCACACCGATGAGCTTGTTAACATTTGAAGAGACTGCTTGGCATGATTCCTTACACAGATTCCTGCCAAGAATTTGCAAGAGGAAAGTATATTTAGCAATCCAAGGCATGCCAAAGCCTTGTCAAGAGAGAAAAAAAAACTTTTTGAATATGTGGAATAGCAATTAGACATTTTCTAAGCAGCCATTTTCAAAATGCATCCAGGCATCTAATAAGGGCACCTGAGGCATATCCACAACTCTGCCACACTCCATGCCTCAAAAGACATCCGCTAAGATCAAATAGTCGGAGAAAGGATATGTTACCGGTGGCAACTGCCCACTTCCAGAGCACTGGGGCTGGTTTCAAGCAGGCAATTCTCTGCCACCTTGAGCCATTGGAAATACGCAGTCTCATCCCACTGCAGATTATTCTGTAGGATCCTTTAAGGAATCATTTCTCCAAGAAAAGCTGTGGGCCCCACAGCATAGCTGGGTAGCAGAGAGATGTTGCCTGCCCACTTCTTTCACAGGAGCTGGGCCAGCTTTGTGATGCAATGTTTCCCCAAGTGGAGCTGCTGAAAATACAGGTGAGATGAGCAGCAGGTGGAAGCTTGGATAAGACATAAAATCAGAAGATGGTGACTTGCAGCCCATTAAAGTGGTGCTTACATCATTCCCCAACTCTGGCTGCTTCTCGTTGTCCAGCATTCTGAGATGCATGCAAATCCAGCAATAAACTTAATTACTAAATCTCCTTGCTTTGTAGGGAGAGATGTAGCAAATTGTCCCAAGACAGGGACACCAGGAAGGTGACTCATCTGCATCAGTCACTCTTGTTTCTGAAGTGCCATTGGAAATCTCCCTGGAACGCAGCATGGAAGGAGAGGCATGAAGTTGCTCAGGAAGGCAATGGGAAGCCCTTGACTGTATTCAAGGATGAAGGCAGCTGACCATTACAGCAAGGGTCACATTTGCTGTTCATGGACATTAGAAATCACACTGGGATATGGTCCATAAAACATGGTGCCCATTGCTTGTAACTGTCAGGCTGTATTACAGTCAAATCCCTAAGAAAGCACTTGAGCACCCCATGGGCTGAGTTCAAACCACCTGTAAGTCAGGACATGCAGAAAGGGCAACCAGCGCCAGTGGCTGAAGTTTCTCATCCCTGTGAGCCGTAGGCTCCAACAGTCTTTAATATGTGGCATAATACAAACACCAATGGTGCCCCCATGATCCAACCAAACAAGTTGTCAGCAAGCAGGAAGGAGCAGGAAGCACAAATGGGGTAAAGCCAAAGCAACTGTTTTCTTTTGGAAACAAGTAAATGCTTAACAGAAATCAGAATGAGAAGACTTGCCCTGTGCTTGTTCAGTTTTTTATTTCCAAGTTCTTTTGGGCTCCTGAAACACCTTTGGGGATCTGAAATGCCATTCCAATTACAGCTACCATCCCCTTGGGTTATATACTTGATCCTGAAAGAAAAACCCCATGGGATTGACAGATTGCTCTGAGAAAAAGGTCCCATTCTCACCTGCTCTTCAAAAGCAATGAAGATCAATGAACCTGCACAGCCACATCTACAGAACATTCAGTCAGATTTAAAGTCTCCATTTCCATCAAACCCTTCTCCAGTTCCCAGAGCTGTAGTAATCCAAATGGGTCAGACACTGCCATAAGCTCACACCCCCCAGGACAGGTGCCAGCTCTCTGCTTCTACAGCATCTAGGACAACTCTATCCAAGTTCCTGATTAAGACTCAACAGGAAATATACTGAAAGCAGTAAACAGAATTGCTTAGAATTCCTGGTTTTGCCGTAGATTCCCAGAGGAAACAAAACATTTGGAGGATCAGCTGCCCAAATCACATGGTTGTCAATATAAACATTTCTCTTATAGCATATACAGCATTTGGACAGACACCTGACACAAATTCAGCTCTGTTAGAGGTGACAAATGACAGACAAAATCCTCACCTCCAACCTCCCCAATTCCTATTTGTACCTCCTGATGTCTTATGTCACAGACTGCTGTTTTCAGTCTAAAACCACTATCGTGGTCTATTTTGGGGCGGGGGGAGCATGAGGCGCTGAGCTGAGAAGCTGCAGTAGGCGTGAAGGTGAGCAGAGCCCGTCTCCCGAGTGGAAGGGAGCCGGGAGGATGCTGCAGCCTCGCAGCAGAGCGGCAGTGTCGCCCGCTGGCCGCTCGCAGCATTGCCGGTGCTCTGACCACAGCATCCTTCCCTCCCGGCCCTCTCCGCCTTCCTCCCTGCCCTCACTTTGGAATTGGCAGCCCTGATTCACCAACACACAATGCCTCTGCTGAGGACCAGGCCAAGGTACCAGGGCACAAGCCCAGGGGATCTGCGGGCACAGCCCCGGTAGAACCACAAAAAACAGCCCAAAAAATCATCTCACATCCTTCTCTTCCTATTTCCACCCTGCCCAGCTTCCACCCTCTGAATATAAATCCAAAGGGTAAATAAAAACCTCCTCAGCAGGAATAGAAGTCACCTTAGATAAGATACCTGCGCAATCACCCTGGGATATCAACATTGCAAAACATATCCTCGCACCTGTTCATGAATGGCTACTTCAGAGCAGTTGAGCTTTAGCCAAAACCTGTACTTCAATGATGACCTCTGCATCAATGAATAAAGCACAGAGGCATGCAGAGCCACATCTCAGCACATGGAAATTTGACCCAAGCACTCTGAATCAAGAATAAAAAGCAATATGCAGAGTAACATTGTCCTGTTCCTCTCCTAAGAGGAAGTGGCAGGGCAGGCACTGGTCTCTTCTCTCTGGTGACAGGACCCAAATGAATGGCATGAAGCTGTGTCAGGGGAGGTTTAGGCTGGATATTAGGAAGAAGTTCTCCACCCAGAGGGTGGCTGGACACTTCAGCTGGCTTCCCAGGGAAGTGGTTGCAGCACCAAGCCTGTTGGGAGGTGACATGAGGATATACAGATTGGTATGAATAACACCAGATACTAAAGTAATTTCTTGTATTCATGTAAAGGAAATTTGAAGCACTGAATTAAAAGGGGAAAAAAAAGTTTAGGAAACAAGTTCAGGGAGACTGCAGTCAATCTTGTGAGCCACAGACTTTTTACAGCTTGGGAAAAGGTTCCTACTTTGGTCCAGTTTCGAATCAATCTTTCAAAGATGTCAGGCTCATTAAAGAATTATTAATGCTGTAGCTCATCACCACCCAAATCTATTTAAAGTTCAAGCTGGAGCAAGAGCAAGCAACCCCTCTGCCACCTCCTTACTATCCTTCCTCCAGCAGCTACCCGAAGACCTGTGTTTTCTGACCTGTTGTTAAGGACAGATATGCTGCAGTCACCAAAAAAGCCCAGACAAAACCAAACCTCAAACCAAATTGAGACTTACCAGACAGACCACGAACCATGTTCCAGCACCTTGACAGTCTAAATGGGCGATTTGGAGGCAGTTATTAACTCAAACATCAGCTTTTTGTCCAAGACTGCATGTCCCAAAAATTGGCTCAACTTGAAAATTTATTGTTGCAACTCAGTACGGAATAGGCAGCTCGAACATAAAGACACGGGAGCTGCTGCCAGACTGAGGGAGAGCGAGCCAGAGACAGCAGAAAGCGTGCAGGTGGACTAACCCTGAGATCTGCAGACAATAAAACACATTACAGGGCATGGGACACGATTTGTCTGTGGTCAGCACTGGAAAATTAGCACCAGCCAGCAGCAGAGGATAAGCTGCCCTTTACCATTCCAGTCTTGATGCTCTTTCTTTCTCCATCTTGCAGCACATGCCTCATCCCATGAGCCCTTCTTAGAGGCCAGTGGGAAGAGGCAGTGTTGTTTCAGGTGTTCCCTCCTCCTCCATCTATCCATTCCTCTGCTCATGGAGCTCTATGCTATTCCTCAAGGCACAGACGTGAAGGACATACCAAGACAAGACAGGCTTCAAGTTATTTTGTTTTCCTCAGATTCACCTCAGCACATTCAAGCCACAAAGTGTGCAATTAAACTGGAAAAGTGGTTTTCAATGGCTTCACCAGTACCAAGAACCACTTAACTACCACACAGCCTACTAATGTCTCCATAGTTACACCTATACAGTACAGTGTACTGGGTTTGCATTGTTTTGGTAGCAGGGGTGGCACAGTGGTGGCTTTTGTGAGAAGCTTCCCCTGTGTCCAACGCAGCCAATGTCAGCAGGCTCCAAGATGGACACACCGCTGTCCAAGGCCAAGCCCATCGATGACAGTGGTAGCGCCTCTGGGAAAGAGGAGTACATGAGAGGAACAGCTCTGCAGGTACCCAGGTCAGTGCAGGAGAGATTAAATAGTCCAGGCACCCGTGAGACTCAAATTTTAAAGGTTAACGAACTCTGCTAATGATGGGCATGGTAACAGCCCAGGTGCAGAGGGTGTGAGCACCCACCACCAGAGGATAACCATGACAGACAAACTTTTGTTTAGCAACGATGTGTTTTTTGAGCAAGAAGGCCAGTGAGATCCTGTGGAGTTGGGATAATGCTTTTTATCACACCAATGTCCTTCCTTATACAACTGGCTCAGGTGCAAAATCCTTCCCCTTGGAAGATATTGGGATATTCAAATCCACACATAGGCCTGAATTTGTTCATCCCTTCTGATGGAACATAATTGGCTCAACTACAGTGGCCTGAGGCACTGTCACATCTTAGGCGTCACAAACCATCAAAGACACACTTTGGAGCCTTCCACCAGAGCAGGGCACATCATCCACTGTTACATCAGACATTGCAAACCCCACTCCCACCTCCAGGGGAGGTACCTGGGTGTTCCCACCTGAACCTGAAGGTATCCTAACCCATTGCACTTCATGTTGTACAGGCTTACCCCAACCCCAACGGATCAAGACTGCAACAATCACCTCGACCAACACACATTTAAATTACATCAAGTCTCATTACCGGATCCACAGCTGGTGGTATTTTTCCTCTCTATCTACTCTTATGTATTTATTTAAATAGTACCTTCGTATTTTTTATATTGTTTTATTTCTATAGATGGTAATCGAAACAGCTACATACCTCCTTTCCATTGCAACCAAATTGTTCTAAAATAAATAAGAACACCATTCATTGTCATTTCTCTAATCCACCCCAACGGATCTATTCACATGAACCTGCTACCCCACCTTCAGGGATGGGTCATGAGAGCACCAGAGCAGAACCCCCTGCAGCCCGTGGAGGTCCCCAGGCTGGAACAGGAGGATATCCAAAGACGACTGTGACACTGTAGGAAGCCCAAACTGGAGCAGGCTCCTGGCAGAACCTGTGCCCCCATGGAGAGGCACTTGCTGAAAGCAAGTTTGCTTGCAGGACTTGTGACCCTATGGCAGACCTACACTGGAGCAGCCTATTCCTGAGGGACTGTACCCCATGGAAGGGACCCCATGCTGGCACAAGGAAAGTGTGAGGAGCCCTCCCCTCGGAGAAGGACAGAGAAGCAGAGTCAGCATGTGGTAAATTGACTGCAGCCCCTGTTCCTTGTCACCCTGCACCACTGGTGGGGAGGAGGGAGAGAAAATCAAGAGTAAAGTTGAGCCCAGAAGAAGGGAGGAGTGAGTGAAATTAACATTCGGTTTTACTTCTGGTAATAAATTAAACTAATTTCCCCAAGTGAGGTCTGCAATGGTAACTGGTGAGGGATCTCACCCTGCCCTTATCTCAGTCCACAAACCTTTCCTCGTATTTTCTCTACCCTGTCCAGCTGAGGGGAGTAATGAAGCACCTTTGGCCAGCACTTGGCATCCAGCCAGGATCAACCACCACATGTAACACGACAGACAGGACTTCTTGCAGAAAAGATGAACATGATTCCAGTCCGTTATCACCCTTTTATTGATAAAAGGACTGATCTTGACAGTGGGAAAAAAGGATGTTTCACAAGGAGAACAGGAAGTAGCATCTACTGGTCTTTCAATTCCTTCAGTCTTCTGATTGCAGATTTGACTGTCACTGCAGAGGTGGTACTGGAGGAAGAAACAGAGTCATTTGCATGTGGCAGCAGAACAACTGTGTCAGTGTTATCTTTTTTTAAGAAAGCACTACTCCTTTCAAATAGTTGTCATCTGATTGCGCTGTCAACAGCAGTCTAATTCCACTTTTGTTTTCACGACAACAAAGCGTAGGCCTTGGTCTACAGAAGCACATGCAGCTAACAGGCTACATCTTAACCCGAATCACCCAGTCATGAGCTCACCACATGCACAGGCATGTGGGCTCAGCTCCCTCACAGCTGTTACGTGTGGGGCAACAGCATCTTCCACCAGAATTGTGGGGAAGGAGAGTAAAGAAAGGGAGTAAGCAAGTGTACCTGCACGGTAAGGGTTATCATGATTCAGTGCTTTTAAAACAAAAGAAGAACACTGAAATAATTTTTCTTGGAGGAAATCTGGTTTTGCTTATTGCAAAGAATAGCAATCAATGCAAATTTAATCTACTGCAATCAAATTTTAACAAAGCAAGCAACCCCCTCCCATGTAACTAACTAAAGACATACTTACTTAATAGTTAGGATATTAAAATTTAAAAAAAAAATAGAAATAAATTCAAAAGCTGTATTATGCCTCAGCTACACGAGCATAAATGCTGATAGGAGCTTCTTCCTTCCTTACTTGTAAGTCCAGGCACCACCAGCAACTGTCTTCATGCAGGATCCACAGTGCCAGATACCCACAGCCTTCCTCTTCATTTTGGTCTGGAATAAAAGGGGGGAAAAAAACCCAATCATTCTCCATCAGCTGAAAAAGCCAAACAACAAACTTCAGGTGAGAACTTCAGCATCACACCACAGCACCCCTGTAAGCCTAGTTAAGACAGGCAAGGATCAGGGAATCTTTTTACTCCGATTCTGCATAAGAAGGGAAGTCCTTCTGAAACGTTTTCATTCAGATATAAAGTGGGTTGTCTCTAAACACATCTTCAAAAATTTAGCTTTTTTTGAAGGAGAGTTCAAGGAGTTACCTCTGTCATAGCAACTGATACTCTCACCTGGTTTGATGACTAATGTAACACGACTGTTTCCAGCACTCCCTGGACAACCCAAGATCGTTCTAAACCAAACACCCTTCAAACAACATCCACAGATGAGCAGTGGGTCCTGTACTCCTCTCCCCTGGGCAAGTATCCATCACCTTGCAAAGGTAACAACAGGTTTGCCTATACCTATGCCACATTTAGGGAGCTCTCCAAAGGGCGTTGTCAACAGTCTCCCTTCACATGACACTAGGTCTAAAAAAACACAGGAAAACAACAACCAAATAAAGAAAATCCCCCAAAACCAAACCAAGAAAAAACCTCTGATGAAAATACTTTTCAATTCCCAGCCACTTAAAGATACCTACTCTGCAGATATCAATAAAAAAAATCTGGACAAAGCACAAGCTGATGAGCCTTTCAAACTGTTGAAAACCAGATTTAACAGTGAATTTTGATTATGTACATGAGCGGCTAAGATTATTCATCAGAAATTCTTCTCCATCTTGAGTTATACAGCACTCAAGTAAGCAACTGCCATAAAAAGTGGGAAAAGCAAGCTCTCTTTCTCCTCTATCTATGCTGTAAAGCTACTGAAGGAAAAAAAAAAGCCCAAGTCATGACATAATTATCAAGGTAACAAGTGTGATGATTTAATTCTGTCAGGTCTATTTTACTAGATATGTGAAACATACAGTATGGTAACATTGCTCAATCTTTCCTGTAATGGAATGTGTTTGTTTTCATATAAATACCACTTAACATGCCTGTGAAACGTCTACTATTTCTTTTTCATGGATTCTGACAGCAGCTCTAAGTTCACCATACACCTGTCACTGTCTCAAAACTTGCCACATTATCTCTTCAGTACAAAAATTACTGAAGCATCAAACTGCCCTTTTAGCACCAGAACAATTCGATTCTGAAAGGTCTTTTTTCTGGGGGGTTAATGAGATCTCTCACCTTGCCACAGAAGGAGCAAGTATACTTGGCATGCTGGCTAATTTCAATCTTCTTCACCATTTTCCTAAGGGATGCACCATAACGGGTCCCATATTTACCCACAATCCCGACCTTCTTGGTGCGCTTGGCCTGTTGGGAGGCAAACCACAATAAGCTTCAGCTTCGCAGAGACTGCCACCTCCTCGGCTCCTCCCTTCCCCTGACCCGGCAGCCGAGCGCCCAGCACCCTAAGGGGGGCTGCACCTCCCACCCCCGCGGCAAAGCGGAGTATTCACAGACCCACAGAAGGGATCAGGCCGGAGGGGCCGCAGGGGGTCCCCTGGTCCAACCTTCCTCAGGCAGGGTCATCCCAGAGCACATGGCACGGGATCGCGTCCAGATGGTTCTTGTGCATCTCCAGTGCGGGAGACTCCACAGCCTCTCCGGGCAACCCGCTCCAGGTCGCAGCTACTCGCACCGTGAAGCTCTTGCTCGAATTCCGGTGGAATTTCCTGCGCCACCCCCTTGTGCCCGCTGCCTCCCGCCCCACAGCCCGGCTCCATGTCCTCGGCCCCTCCCTTTGCGGCATCCATACCACTGCCCACATCCCCTCTCCACGCCGAACAGCCCCAGTTCACCCAGTCTGTCCTGCACAGACGCGGTTCCAGCCCCTCGGCCGCCCTCCCTGCCCCATCGGCCGCGGAACGGCCCCGGCCCGGCCACATCGCCCCCTGGACCCGCTGAGGGGCGCGACGGACCCCCGGCCAGCGCCGCGGGGCCCGTGGGGGGACGGCGGGGGAGTGGGGCCATGGCAGCGGATGGGGCCATGGAGGGAGATGGAGCCGCTGGAGGTGGATGGGGCCATGGCGGGGGATGGGGCCATGGCGGGGGATGGGGCCGATGGAGGGGGATTGCGGCCGACGGGCCCGATGGCGGCCCCGGCCCCACTCACCATGTTAAAGCGGCGCCGACGCGGAGAGGGATGCGCAGTGCGCAGGCGCGGGCGGAAGTGACGTGAGCGGAAGTGGGAGGGAGGAGAGGGGAGGGCACGGCAGCCGGGGCAGGGAGGGCAGGGCAGGGGACCCGGGGCAGGGAGGGGAGGGCAGGGCAGGGGACCCGGGCAGGGAGGGCACTGGGGGGTGCTGCGGGAGCTCCCTCGCTGCAGGGGCAGAGCAGCCCGGGGGGCGCAGCCCCGCAGGAGGTGCCGCGCTGTGGGCCCGGCCCGCTGTGTGAGACACGGCCCGGGGGGCGCCGCCTCCTGTGCCCCCACCCGCAGGGAGCGGACGGGGGCGGATACACTCACTCACCTCGCTTCTAAAGAGAAAGTTAGGAGGTAAATGTCAGGATTAAAACAGGAACACAAAACCTGGTTGAACTGCAGAAAGGTTTTCGGTTTTTACTTTCATTTCCCAGTGAGGATAAATTATTGCCGTGAAACATACGAGCCCCAAACCAGGAGGTTCCAAGATAACCTGACCTGATGAACCAAGGCCGCTTCCTAATGTCCTCGGGGTCAGCTCCTGTTGAGCCAACCAGCCCTGAGAACCCTGGTGTTGCTGCAGAGGTGGCTCCCAGCACACAGACAGAGCCCCCAGATGTTTGGGGCACCTGAGGCGCCTCCAGCACCAAAACGGAGGGGGAGCAAAATGTACCAGTGCCAGCGAGCTGCATGCTCATAAAGGGATTACCAATCCATTAACCTCCATTAAGAAATGTAATCCAGTTAGGCCGAGAGCTTTTTAATATGAGAGCCAGCTACAGCTCATCCCCTCCCACCAGGAGAGAGCCGGAGCTTCCCGGTCCACCTGGAGAAACCACCTCATGTACTTCTTGCAGGTGCTTTTTCTCCTTTCCTATGACAGCTCCATACCCACCCTGGCTGCCTCGACCCATGACAGCCCTCCTCTTCACTTGCAGTCTAGTTAGTTAGTAGGGAATTAATTGAGTGTGCCCTGCTGCTATGTTAGTCTTTCCCCATGCTGAGGGCTGCACTTTCTGAGGTGCTCATGGACAGATGCTGCATCCCCTCTTGGCTCTTGCTTCGAGGAGTTGAACACTCACAGTTTTAATTCCATCGTGCCAGGCTTCCCATTCCCGGATCCTCCCTGCAAGCTCTTCTCCTGGAAGCTGGTGGGCTGGAGCCGTGTTCCAGCTGAGGGCTCAGCAGGGCTTTAGGCAGTGGTATTTATATCTCCCTCTGTTGAGTCAAAATC
This sequence comes from Xenops minutus, assembly GCA_035221455.1. Taxonomy (NCBI): domain Eukaryota; kingdom Metazoa; phylum Chordata; class Aves; order Passeriformes; family Furnariidae; genus Xenops; species Xenops minutus. The sequence goes on along the minus strand of JAWWEE010000162.1, from coordinate 14,339,326 downwards.
TCATCTGATATATCCTCGGAATATATTTGCCCTTTTCAGATCCTCATCAGAATGATGACTCACAGGATACAGCTTTGATACCAACGTATTAGAAGATTAAAAGATTGGGGAAAAAAAAGAATAAAAAGTTCCTTTGGCTACTTAGGGATGATATGGTTAAAAGTCAAAAAGTGTCAGTCAACACATCCAGGACAGAGAATCTGCTCCTATTCTCCAGTCTGTATCTACAGAGTTAAAATCTGCTGACAGTGCAGTGCGTGTTCATATCGTTCATGTGGTGTTACAGGCAGCTCTGGCAGCAACCAAACCCAGCCCCCAGAGACACAGCCATTCCCAGCACTGCCAGAGTAAACACATTTCCAAGTGCCTGAGAAGATGATGGATGCAGACACGCTAGCATGGCCTTACCTTGACTATCCACTGTTTTAGCTCTTCAGCACATGAAGCTTGACAGCCTGGGCCTGGAGAAGCCTTAGTTTGAACTGCTCCAGCTTATTGTTCAAGTATTTTTACCTGTTGTTTCTGGTTTGCAATCCTTCTTGAAAACACACCTTTCTGCACATGGTTGGGCGGACTGATGCAGATGTACAAGCAGGCATCCAGCCACAGTAAGATGCTCCAAGATCCAATAAGATGGGTCCTTCCCTTTCTGCTACTGGCCAAAAAGTTACAGCTGTATCACCTTCAATGGAGAGGTACAAGAGTCCCCAAGAGTGCTGCATGTTCCCAAGCCTGCCTGGGTCTTACTATCAGTCTGTACACTATCTTGTGCAAGTTCTCTTCAGCAAGCCTTGGAGATCCTCTCTGAGCTGCCCAGCCACCTCCTCATCATATTAACGATGGACTAATGGTGCAGTTGGGATAAGGCCTGCACAGTCTCTCCAGTCCTTTGAAATAATCACTGCAAGCGCTTTTCCTGCAAGGTTCTTCTCTCCTTTTTCATTTAGTAAAGTGAATCTCAAGTGCACTTAAAAAACCTATGTCTCTGCAGCAAATCAGCTGAGATTTTATGGGTCCTAACAAAGGAAGAGTACACCTAGCATTCCTCTAAGAGGGCTGGGATTTATCAACATACGGACAAAATAAATTGAGTTCATGAGAAGCAGAATTCTCTAAGGGTACTTTCAGCGTATTTCAGAAAAATACTGTTTTGAAATAGCTGTAAGCTTTATAAAGAGAAAGAGAACTGCTCCTATAGGAGACAACAATATGGGTACACAAATGTCTTCCTTTTTTTTTTTTTTGGTCAGCACACAACTGACTCAGAACAACCCACTTCGCAAGTAGATCACTTGTCCTAGAGACAGATTAAATACTCTGTGTTCAAGACGACAGACATCTAAAAATGTCAAAAAGTGTGTCCCTATCTCCTGGCCAATTGTTGAAGCAAAAGCAGCGATGTTTAGCTCTCAGTCTCAAACTCAGAGATAAAGCGTTTCCTCCAGTAGCCCAGACAAATAACCCTCACTCCTGCTCACACCTCAAAGCACCTTCTGCAGTCATGAATGAAAAGCAATTCTCCACCCAGCACAATTGCATACACAGCCTGTGGGGCATTTCCATGACGACACTTGGTGAAAATGGAACAATCAAACCCTTCAATGCAGGAAAAAAATATCTATTAATACCAGGTTGATCTTGCAGCACAAACATTTTTTCTCTTCCACTGTGGAAGAGATATTTTTCTGTCAGTGTCTGGTCTCTGCACAGAGCCAAGCATGCCGCCTGCACAGCTTGTTAGCCCCTGGCCTCTAGAAGCTAAGTGTAAGCCTTCAGTTTGCTTTTCCCCCACCCTTCTCTGCAGATTATGGCTGTAAAACATAGCTGGGATATTTGTGAAATTATATCTTCTCCTGGTCACATTGGCTCAACACTAGCCCATTTCCAAGTACATTCTAGCATTAAGACCAGAAGCATGAAAGACATTAATTTGGGGATCATGCTACACTGCGCTAGCAATAATACACACAAAAAAAACCCCAACAAAACAAAACAAACCCAAACAAACATGCAGAGATGCCTAAGAAGACCAGTTTTGATAAACACAGCCATTTGCCTTTACAGGAAGCCCACATCAAAATAGGCCTCCAGAGTTTTGGCAAAGGCATCACCTCTGTAAAGTGGAATCAGGCCATGCCCAAGCGACAGCAGCTGTGTCACGAACTCCTGAAAGGAACCAAAGACCAGGTTTGCTCAGGTGGCATTGAGGCTGGGAGATCAGGTAACCCACCTCACAGGGCTGAGAGCATATTAGAGACTATCACAGATCAAAACCAAGCATTTTAATCATTGCATCAAGGAACAGTGCTTTTGACATTCTTCGTGTAAGCTGCACAGAGCTGTAATAGGAGCAAATAACAGCTCCTAAGGTAGCAGCCTAAACATCTTACCGAAGTAATTGTTGATTCACCTATAAGCAAAGCATCATGGGAGTTTCCCATTTGAAAGTTGATGTGTTTTAGAAAGCACAAAAATATGTCTTTCAGCCATTGTAGATATTTTTAAATGCTAGTATTTCCACTGCATCGCATATTTCTCAAGCTTAAGGTCCAAATGGGCAATGAAATGCTAAAACAGAAAAAGTACCAAAAGCTTGGGAACCACAACTTAAAATAACTTTTTATTTAAACAGTCCAGTATCAGTTTCTTACAAAACAGGAGCAAAACTCTGCACATGTCCCCCCCTCTCCTCACTCCCCTGTAGAAATTAGTCTCAAGTCCCAAAGAAAACACACACACAGCCTCCCTGAGAAGCCAGGCTTAATCCCTGGCAGTCAGCACAAGCTTCACTCTCCACTGAAGCACGTGACATGGATCAGGTCCTAAAATTCAGCATATGAGGATACAGATAAATGTGCTCAGGCAGATGTCCTAACAGGCAATGCACACTTCCTGGCACACACTTACACTACTTGGTTTCAAGGTACTGACTGCTCTTTCCCCTCCTCTTTCCCACCTCCACAGAACATCAAGATCTGTCTGGATCTTCTTTCCTCATGGCCAAACTGAATACCAGAAAGCCAGTTTGTAAGCGACCCAAGTAGGAGCTGAATTTGCCAGTGAACCAACTCCTATAAATACAGACCAGAACTCTTAGAGATGGAAGACTGGCTGTTAAAAGCACTCTGCAGATGCTGACAAGTTGGTTTTCACAACAGTTCTGCCTTCTGTGGACAGACAACCATTTTCTCCTTTTCAAACCAAACAACTGCAGAAGCCGACATGCTGAAACACAGCAGCATGCTACTTGCCCAAGGCCATTCAGTCATCAGTAAACCAGGACTGGAGCCTGCCAGGTGTGCACTGCACATCTGGACATCTGTCATGCTGTCAGAGTGCTTTCTCATCGTTTCAAATGAAACACGCTAGAGGTATCAAAAACTTGAAGTCTTTTATTTTTGAAAACTCAATAATACTTGATTGCTTTTAGTTTTTTCTAAGAAAATAAAATCTCTTGGCTGCCATCTCTTTTGCTGTCATCAATTACACTTAAAAAAACTCCTCAACACGCTGCTTTTTCTTGGGACTCACTGAACATGTCTCTTCTCTGTCTTGGAAGACACTGCCAGAGTCCAATTCACAGCCAGCATCAGCTGCCTCCAAAAGCAGAGCATCATCAGCATCATCTCTGCTCTCAGAGAAGGTCCTCTGGAAAAGGTCATAGATGGTCTTCTGCTTTGGATCAGGCTGAGAAAACAGAACAGACAGAATATGCATGGATGTTGTCATATAAAACCTAGTGAGCAACAATCAGAGGACACTCCCCCTGACAGTGCACATAATGTGTATAGATCATACAATATATGATAGAGACACACATATATATCTTATACATACATATATACTCCAAGACATATATATGACATGGAGGCTAACGTATCTCCTCACAAGCAGCAGGTGTGAAACCTCTCTGTGGAGAGTTCAAGTCAAGGCATGGATCCTGGGAGGAGTTGGAGAATCTGGTCCATGGCATTCAAGGCAGAAGAGGTGTAAGGTCAGCCTGCCAGTCTAGATGTACACAAGCCAAAGCCTATTCTGCCTCTCCCAGGAACCGCCAACATTCTTTCAGGTCAATTACCTTAGGACAGTAATTAGTAGACTCAGCTGTTTCGGAGAAATTAGTTTCTGAAAGACCAGCTTCGCCCAGCACTTTGATTTTCTCTTGAATTATTGGCCTAGGAGAGATAAATAAATATTGCTGAAAGGAAAAAAGCATCATCAAGGACACTATCATTTACTATGTGTAGATGAAAAAGAAGATATAACCAGGTATAGAGATGTCTTTTCTACCAAAGCCTGTTGGTTCTTTAACCTGTCCTGCTCCTGTTTATGATGACTCTAGGGTATCAGTCAATCCAGTTTAAACAAGTATCAATGAATTAAAATAAATCACAAGGTGAGGATTTAGGGCTATAAATATTTGGAAAAACCTCATGTCCAATAGGGAAACTAGCTGACTGAGGCAACACCAATGGTATGAAGCCAGAACAAGAAGATGCAGCTAAAGGAACTCCCAACAGCCTGTGCACTTGGTCTCCAAGGCAAGCAATGGTAATCCCCAACAACAGACACATCATCATTTCAAGGATAACTCCCCGTCAACAGGAGAAAGAATCCATCACTGGCTCAAGAGGCCAAAAGGTCCCAACTTCAGCTGCAGACTGGACACTTTGAAGGACGCAAAGGCCACGGCACAATTAATGCATTAACCAAATAGCCTTATCGTCTTGATCTTTTTCTCATCTTTAAAAAGGATGCCACTGCCCTTTCAAGGGCCGTATTTCCTTCCCATTAAGCATTAATGACTGCACAGACAGCATTTCACAAATAAAGGCAGAATTACTGTCATTAACTTTCCATGAAATTTGGGCAATGCATCAGTTTCCAGATCCCTGCATTGTAGGGTTATAATTATTTGCCATCATGATATTCTGGGAACTGCACAAGTTCAATGAGTTCATTCGTTCCTTTAAACAAGGTAATAAAGATGTAATTTTGGACTTTAAATGAACCAGCTGGTGGTAATTTCTTTTCGTCATTTGCAGGTCAGCTCCCTTGCAGCACCAAAGACTTCTCAGATCCTCCCCACCCCCAGATGTCAAATTCCTCAGCCCTAAGGACTAGTGTCCATTGATGACCCTCACTGCAGCCAAAAAGTCTCATAGCATAACTGGTATGGGGGTGGGTCAGTAGCACTTTTTTAAGCTATCTGAAGGGTTCACTGAAGAGTAAGAGGATAGCAACAGTACAGTCCTCCTCCACTGCTCCCTGTCCAAGCACTCAGCAGCCGGATTGCTCCTCAGTCCTGATCTGCAATACACTGAACCAGCTCCATTGTCCACTGACTCTGCTTTAAAGTACTCAGCACTTTACAGTACCCTAGCACAGGAGTGTTTTGGGCTGTTATCTAAGACAATTCCTTCTCTTTATAGAGAGGCTGTGAAGGTTTTAGATGCATCAACTCCCCCAGAATTTCTCTTAAGAGCCCTTTCTTTGTTAGGTAACTACTTTTATTCCTCCTGCTTGTCAGTCACTTAGTCATGTCCACAGCAGCTAGGCCATGTCACCAGCTCACAGCAGCCCTGACTGGCACTTGTTGCTCCTCCCCTCACAGGCTGTGGACATCAGCACTAACATTAAGCACCTCACATCATGTATGTGAAAACAGTGGAAAACAGGTGGCAGGACAACCAAAGTGCCTTTCTCACTTCTTACCATAAGTAGTCATCTGCTGTGCCTCTAGCCACCAAGTAGTGAATATTAACAGAGCTGGTCTGTCCAATTCGATGTGCCCGATCTTCTGCTTGGATCAAAATCTTAAAGACATGACAAATCAAAAGTGAGAACTGCAACATCCAAGAAATAGTGTCAGCACCAGAGAACAGAAAGATCTCATTTCTTGTGCTTAGCAACTGTTTCTCATCTGGGTCTTGTTAACACCTGTATCCTCAAACACAGACTAAGTCAAGAAGTAATCTGGTACACCAGGTTCCCAAAAGGCACTGAGCATCTTTCAGAAATAGGGGGTCAGCAATGATGATGGACCCTTTCAGGTCTTGGCTGGGCAAGCTGTGGAGTTCTGTCAAATTAAGAAACAGGAGCATGTTTCTCTTTCATGCTTACGTTCCTAAAGTCAGCAAGCTGTGTAACCAGCTTCACTGTTCAAGCCAAGGAATCTAGGGTTGCAGAGATAGGAGAAATCAGAGAAAGCACAAGAAAAACCCTAGAGAAAGCCCCCTGCCCATTATATCTCCTCTTAATCAGCAGCATTTCTGCTCTCCAGAGAGCACCCAACCCCCTGTCCGCTCCAGGACACTTACCCCTGGGTTCCAGAAGAGCTCTGCGAACACCACCAGGTCTGCAGCAGACAATGTCAGGCCCATGTTTGCAGCAGTGAGTGAAAGGACAGCCACAATCTGCTTCTCTGAGAACTGGAACTTCTGGCACAGAGACTGCCGCTCGGCTGAAGGTGTGGAGCCGTCGATGCGAATGTACTCGACATGCTGTGAGAAGACACAAGATACTGCTTAGGCACCTTCTGTCCCCTTTCCCGTATATTCTTTCCATATTTTAGTGAATTCCATTTCCCTTCCCCATGACAGAACCAGAAAAGTAAAAAGGCAACAGTTACATTTTTAAGACTTTTCCTCATCTTTCAGGCAGAAGCACTGTAGCTCAGTATAAAACATACCTCCCCTCCCCACAATGTGTGCCTTGTTCCGATGCCCACTGCTCTCCCACCATTCCAACACAACAGGAAGGACAGCAACAAGCTCATGTACAGTAGAAACACAGCCACCTTAATACAAAGCTAAACACTGTCTCTGTACTGATGTTACAGCCTCCCCAGGTATTCCTCCATTTGCAGGGGGAGGAGGTGTGCCTCCCAGCTGCTCTGTGGCAGGTTCAGGAGAGGTGGGGTAAGCCTGTGTGATACAGGGCCATAACTCTTCAGTATCCAGTGCTGTCACAGAGCAAAGTCACCACTGCCACTGTGGTTTACAGTTTGGAATATTATCTTAAACCATTCTTCACACTGCTCCAACATGACCCAGAACTCTTTAGGAACATCCATGGAAATCTCAAATGAAAAATTAGCCAAATAATTCTGGAGTCAGAGAGATGATATGCAGGTCTGCTGAGTCTCCCTACAGTGTTTCAGTTCAAAAATGTAAGAGCATTATAGAGGTCACAGAGGTAAAGGCAGGCATCCATAGTGGGTTTGGGTTGTTGCATCCTCCCTAGGAGGAAAGCTGGAGGACAAAGCAGAAACTGCCACACAGGGTAATATTCCTCCAGGAATTCACAAGGTCCAGGGAAGATGATGAATATTAAAGAACATTAATACAAAGTGTATCCTGTGAGGCATTCACCCTGACAGCTCAGCTCCTTTGGTGAAGGGCACATTCAAAAGCACAGCAAGTAGAAATTATCTCTGCCTCTAACTTTCATAAACTATCTGACCAGCCATAACTCCAGGGAGCTCTTAAACAGCTCTGAGGCTGGAACAGTGATAAGACAAATCAGTCACTTACTTTCTTCTCCAGCTCTGCAACTACTGAATCCAGCATTATCTTGTGATGAGCAAACACCAGGAATTTATTATTCCCACTTTCCAGTAACTCCAGGATGTATTCTCTACATGAAAGAGGAACAATACAAAAACTCTGTAAAATTATTATGAGTCTACAGACTTTGCTCACAACAAATTTTGAAGATACTGCTCATCTATACAGATGCTATGAAACAGGCTAGCATAAAAAAAGCTACAGTAAAGTACAAGTAGCAAGTCAAGTCTCCTATAAATTAAAAAACACATTGCAGGAAAATTCACTAATTTTTTTGCTTCACTACAGCTGGACAACTGCCTACATTTATACTTGGGTATCAGTGAGAATCAATTTATTATATCTTACTTGAAACATGACATCCCAGACCAATCAACTGAAGGTCATCTATACTTAATGACAATCTCACTCACCCATCTGTATTTCTAACTTTTACACAATCAAAATACAGGAAAATAATCTGTATGTAATTATACCTTCTGTGTTTACTTAGGAATGTTTTTATTTTAGAAGAAAAAAAATTTCTAAACACATAGATCAGAATACCCTAAAAGTACCTTTTCTCACAAGGGCTCACACTGACAATTTACTCCAGGCTTAACCATTTAAGTACATCAGCTATTTCTAGGAGTTATGCATATTCATACAGGCTAATGGCCAATGAAAGGCAACAACTCTCCTTTTAAATGCAGTTAAACAGTGTTAGTTAAATGAAAACATCTGGCTTTTCCCACGAACTAACAGCAGAGCTACAGAACCCATTTCTGTGTAGCAACTTGTGTTACAATCGGATCACCTGAAGCCTGAGAAACACCTGTAAGCCTACACAGATGACACAAATGCAAACTTTTCTTTGGAATAGCAAAATTGTTACAAAGATCAGGAATACCAAGTTCTTTGCTAAATAACAATACAACTTGGGTCAGCAGCAACTGTCAGAAAACACCAAGCAGGATTTCCAGCACTGTATTAAGATGTATCAGTGCTTGGATGTTCTGATCCAAATCACATGACAGTATCATTTAACACAGAAATCTGTGGGAGAAGTGGGACTGCTGGATTTTAAAACAAACATCACAGCAAACATTCAGTGTAGTAAATAAGTGCCAACCAATACACCATAATTATTTTATATCTCATTCCCATATTCTATTTAACAAATGGCAAATCATTTCAGTGGAAGCAATGGAAGACCTGTCAACAAGGGTAAAATATGGGAAGTGCTGATGATCACAGGACAGTACCATTACCTAGATGGTACTGTATCTTAGCAGTTTATAGTAAGTGATATTTTAAATGCTTCTAAACCCTGGAAAAAAAATGGGACTAGTTCCTACCAGAGAGTCAAGTAAATAGCACTTTATGGTTTTATATTCAGTTCATACTTGCAAATGAAATAATAAAAAGAAAGTTTTCTAACTGTTCACTAACATAGAAGGAAGAAATTTCTACAGAAACGATCACTGGGACTCTGAAGTGCAGTTCTGTGCCAAACAGGCAAACTCTGCAGCAAGGTCTGAGACTGTGAAATCACATAGTGCACATCAGCTGGTCCTTACATTCAGAGAGCTGTGAAAAGTAAACTGTTTTCATGTTATTATCATACAGCTTATTAGAAAGTTATGCTATGTGACCTAAACCAACTTCTTTACAGTCCCAGCAGAAAGGCTAAGGATGAAAGGGCACAGAAGGTCACTATTCCTAGGAAAGAGAGAGTTAAAAGCACACCTGTGGTACAAAACTTTTGCTACTGAAGTCCCATGTGAGCCCTGTGCAAGAGCCAAGAACTTCAGTAAGGGCTGTGAGATTCTTAAAGCACATGCCAACTAAAGCTCCGTCCATCTCAACTAAAGCTCAGTCCATTTCATAAGCCTTTTGGTGCAGGGTTCCTGCTGCAGCAGGACTGCAGCATTTGTTTTCTCAAATTCTGTGGATACTTTTAGTTTCTTTGTTCCCTCCCTCCTTAAACTGAAATAGGGTCTGGACCGGGGAACTTGATCCAAGTCTTAAACACTAAGTAATTTTAGGTGGTCCAAATGACAATTTAGATCCATATCTGGAATGAAATCAGAAGACTTACTCAGCCTAGGAACTTCAGGAGGAGAAAATGTTTAGTGCATTGTAATTAAAATCAATTTTTTCTAGCCTGACTTTAGGCTATGCCTCATGTCCCTGCACTGTTATCTCTAAGGCACTGCTTCTTGTTCTCAGCAGACAAGCACATTTTACGAGGCAGGAATGGAGCAGGACATGCAGCTTACACGACTGAGCGGACTTTAGCTTCGGCCGTTCTGCTGAAGAAGACAAGAAGAGCTTCCTTCTCCTGTTGTTTCTGTAAAGAGAAAAGCAAACAAATTCAAGTCTCAAAAATGCCTTTTCTCCAGCTTGCTTACAGATCTGGGATGTCTGCTGCTGTCAATAAAACACTTTGCTAGGAAAAAAAAATCAGCCTAAAATGCACAACAATAGAGGCCCGGAGGGAGAAGTCTCCTACACCCCTCTGGGTATGGCAGATACACATTCCCGACACCTCCCTTTCTACCTCCTACTCAACTCCTACAGGTTGGATGACAAGTATATCACAAATGCAGTTTTAGTGGAGAAAGCATTTCTCCACTAAAATGGCATGGAAAAACTAAGTTCTTACAGAACTGTATCAGCAACCTAGGAGCCTAGAACATGAATTTGCCAACCATACAAGGAAAACAAATAAGAGAAGCAAAAATGCACTCTTCACATTTTTGGCTACTGCTCTGTTCACAACACAGCTTAAACAAGACTGTGTTTTTATAGGCTAAATGAGATTAGAGAGCTAGACAGAAGAGTAAATACAGAGGCAGGAGGTATGAAAGACAATTAGAAATTCTTAACAAGAGAAAAAAAGAGATAAAATGGTATTTCACATGAAGGGACAAAGCAGACCAATTACATCAAAAGCAAAACAAGCTGAGCAGTTTTGATTGTGCTGCACATTCATTTAAAACTGCGTCTTCACATAAGGTATGGCTCTGACCTTCTTTGGAACTCAGGGTACTGTTTTTTCACTGATGTTTCTGAATAAAGGTACTTGAAACAGCAATGGCTCATTACAAAAATAGTTTCTGACTTACACTTTTATATCCTTTGGCCATCTTCCTTGCTTCAGCATCCAAGACAGCTTTGGTCTTCGCACTAATGCCTTCAGGAGCCACCACAACCATTTTGCGTTGCTTTGCTGGAAGCTGGGAAAGCACATCTGATTTCAGACGTCGGATCATGATGGACTCTTCCAGCAAAATTTTCAGTTCAGTTAAGTTGGATGATCCAGAGTAGTCCCAACCCCATGGCATCTGGGAAAGATCAAAGCAGTTATCAGTGTCAGACTTACCAGAGACTGGTCTGCAGGGAATCCAAAAGCAGAATAAATTTCCAGGGAAATTGGACAAGGCAAGAACTAAATGGTCAGTAGGAAGAGACATTTGACAAAAATGGCCATAAGATAGAAACATACAAACTAATCCACCCAAGGTGAAAAGGTTACTTACAAACTTGCCTTTCTCCTACCTACAAGTGCTCAGGGAGGTGCAGGGAAGAGGACTATGCAGAAAAGTGGCAGACATCCCTATTTCAGCACTACACCCTGGTATTCAACCTCACAAAGGCACTGATGTCCACTTGCAGCTTTGAGCAGGTGTTATAGTTTCAGGCCAAGAGAACTCACTGCAGTTCTGTGCATGCACATTTACCGCAGCTTTAGGCAGAGAGACACACAAAAAACTTCTCTAACAGCATGAGGACAAACATCCTTAACCCAGATGCCTTCACAGAGTTGTTACACTTGTCTGACATGCCAGGTCAAGATTGCATGTTTTCTACTGTGACCTGACTCTTCATCCGCTTCCTGACATACTCTGTTTCTACCATTACCATGTTTGGCTCAGACTCGTAAACCATAAATAAACTGTGGCCTACAATACATGACTACAAACACTGTCACTTCAAAGTATAATCGTTTCAAAGCTCCCCTGAACAAGCCCTTTATTTATTCCTCCCCTCTGAACCTGCCCTATCCTCCAAGATCCTGTGTGCAGGCAATATACGTCTCTTCAATTAATCTCAGCTCATCACTTCTCCTCCTACTAATTCCACAGCCTATCATTTGTTCTCCAAGAAAGAACAACTAAGATGACACACAGTGGCATCAAAATTGGTACATTCCCCAAAAGAAGCAACAACTGTCTTTTGGAGAAGAGACCAGTAACATTTTAATGCTCAAGCAAAGGTAAAAGAAAAATCTTTTTACTGAAATTTCACAAATAAGTACAGGAAATACAACTAAAGTAATACCAAAAACCAAGGTGGGAAGGGAGGTCAAATCTTCACAGCTCTAATTCCAAGTCATATTGGCAGTGTCCAAAAATACAACCTCTGGTCTTGGAATAACAATCCCAAGTAAACCACTGCATATGGATGCGTATTCCCTCCTGAAACGCATATAAAGGAGATATGAAGAGCCTCAGCACCAACCCCTTTGATCTGCTGCTCCACTCTTATTGTGCCACATTAATTGCTAAAATAGATTTAACCTTGAAAATCTATTTGCCTTCCCCAAGAGAAACCTGCTGCAACACAGAAATGGAAGTAAAATAGGAAAAAGCTCTGAAGTATTCACTGCACCCTCCATCCTTTCATAGAATGCATGAGACAAAAAACAAACCATGCTAACCATGGGGTTAGTTGCATTTCTGACTGTATTGAGGTGGAGCTTTGGTGAATCAGGGATGAGAACATGCTGTGGGACAGGAAAGGAGGAATCAAACAGCTTATAGGCAAGTCAAACCCCTCTGATATCTGGAAGTGAACATTCTTCAGGTTGAGATACAACAGGACAACCTGCAGTTCTATTGCAATGTTGTACTGATGTGAACCATTAACTGACTTCAGATTCTGGAACTTATGGCCATGATTAAAACTCATTTGACTTAAATCTATTCCTACGTAATTATGGTACCATCTGATTAGCTACAGTTGGTTTATTAGAGCAGGAAACAATTCAAACCCCAGACACAAAGCCAGTTTAAATCTTGTAGAATTAAAACCTTGGCTCTGACAACACCACAGTGGTGTACAGCTAGAGGTAGTAAGCCCACCTGGATCTTAGCCAATCCCTTAAAAAACCACCACAGGTATCACTGCTCTGCTTCCCTGAAACCAGGAGAGCGACACAGATACATCCCTCAGGTCTGTGAAGAGCCAGCTCAAGTCTAGCTGGGTTTATTAACTTTAGGCACTCTGCAGGAAAGCTGACATTGCTGAGCCACAGTGTTTGTGCTCCCTTTCTGTGTTTCTTCAGGCTCCACGGGCCCAGCAGAGCAGCTGTACAGAACCAAGAAGGACACACCTGGGCTGTGCCCAGCCTTCTAAGCCCGCTGCCCACACTGCTCAGTGCACTGGTTGCTACTCTGATGAGGCTACTCATCAAGACTTGCCATGGGGCCTGGATACTCCTCAGGCTGCCTCATTCTACTTATGCAGCCCATGTTTGTCCACTTTCCATTCCCATAACAAGCAAGTAATACATATGCTTTGTGTCCATGTAGCCCAGTTCATTTCAGAAGAGCAACATCATCATAAGGGAAAGAACAAGGCACACACAGAGCCAATATACCATCCACTGTGATATTAAAAAGCACACACGAGTCCCTGCAGTACATTCAGATTATATGTTTCTCTTATGGTGCTGGAACGATTTGCAAACAAGAAAGCATTCTAGCTCTGTGCTGCACCTAGCTAGTGATAAAAAGGTAATTATTTTTGAAATTATTAAAATTTAGTTTAGTATATCCTATTGTGGAAAAGAGAAAAAAAGAGGGACATTTATTTTGCCAAAATACACATCTGGCTTTGATCCATAACATTCCAGAACACCGGCTTCCAACTGTGATTTTCTTACCAAAGTGTTACAGCATCTTACATGAGTCAGTAAACTTATTGCAGTGTTAGGAGAAGCTGCCAAACTCTTACAAATTCAGAGCATGTGCTCAGAGAGAAATTATTTAATATTTGCCAACATCACCCAGTTTAAAAAATTAATTCACAGCATGTATTTTGGGAAATAGACGTGAGATATTTTGTAAATAACAGGTGACATTTCACTTGTATTTTTAAGAATAGAGATGTTGGGAGACTGAATTACAAAATTAGAAACTTTTATTTTATATCTTTTCTAATCAGATCTGCCAGATATTTGCAATTTTCTGTCATAAAATCTATCATCTTGAAAGACAACCTAGTCAGGCTTTAGTTTTAAGTTGAATGCTTCAGGTTTCCAATTTTTCTTTAATCTTATAATGTAATCAGATTTATTTTTAATACCAAAACATTTCTACATAGCACCTTTCATCCTGACAGATCTTCAAAAGCCTTGCAAAACCTCTCTGGTTCTGTGCAATTCCATCTCCACTCATAATGCTGCCATTTTTAGGACACAAAGAGGGACCTATTTAAGTAACAACAGCAGAAATACCACAACAGTTCTTCAGAGAGGATGCAGCTCCTAACACAGTCTTAGGTTAGAGCTGCAAAAGGAACGTGAGGGACACTCTACAGTCATGACAGAACAACTGCAATCATCAAAACACCTTTTAAATTTATTCATTACTGAGTGGAGCTATGGCAATCCAATATTCAGCAGTCCCATTTTTTCCTCTAATACTGTCCACATCTCTTCATTTCCAGCAGCCCCACGTCTCCAAATAACCAAATTCTTTCAATGTTCACTGTATCATTTACTGACATTAACTGCAGTAAAATGTCCCAGGTGAGCATGGACAAGACCAGCAACATTCAACTGTCTAGCAGAGACAGGTCAAACAGAGAAACAAAATTGTACTAGAACCCCTGCTGAGGTTTTGAAGGGAAGCTGATACAGACTGTGACCTCCATGCTGAGTTTCACTGCAGGTTGAAAAGCCATTTTATACTGAGTACACTGTTACAACCTAGATCATGTAAAACTATTTTATTTCTTATATCCAGTACCCTACCTGAAGTCCATGTGCTTCATAATTGAGGCAACAGCTAGTCATGCAGAACTTTAGCCTTAAAGGATTTATGAAACTCCAAACATATTTAGACTCATATGCTGCAATTCAACTTTTCTTTTTACTGCAGAAAACCAACAAGATTGAACTGCATCTCCTCGTTTTCCTCTAGGAAGCATTTTGAAAACTACTCAGAAAGGAATCTTTCAATAAAGATAATGAAGCTCAGCAGAAGATGTGGCCCTCTTCTTCCATATGATTCCTAATGTGGATGGAGAAACAATTCCAGCTCTGTATTCATGATTCTGCATGCTAATGGCCTTACTCTAATCAATGGCATCAGCACAGGAGTATCAAAGCCAATTAATTGCTCTTCTGGCTTGTACATTTGAACATACATAGAACAGCACTACACTGACTATGAAAGCAAAAGTGAGCATTCAGACATAGAAAAAAGGGGACTCAAGAATTTTAAAAGAGACTGCAATAAGAATCTTCTTGGAATATGTTAGCTACCCCAAACAGAAAAGAAAAAAAACACAAAAGCCCCACAAACACCTGTAACTATTTTCATGGCATATACTGATGATGTTCAGTCCTTCAGAAAATATTTTTGAACATGAAATGGTCATTGAGTGTTTCCAAGCACTCTGATGAAAATTGTTTCTGTCTTACAGAAAATGAGGCACAGTAAGTGAAATAGATTACTTGAGAACAAGACAAGCTTGTGCTACAGGTCCATGCTCACACTGCCAAGCCATTCTGTGCCATGTGCTAACTGCTACATGCTTGTCCTGGAGGAACTGGGGGGGCAAGACAAATTAGAGGGCTTTTGTTCCAAATCATGACTCAGGGGAACTTTGGTTCCCCCTTTTGTATCTGTGCAACCAGCACAGAAGATCCTAGAGCCTCCGTGTACAACAAGCAGCAGCAAAGGCTTTCCTTCTAGCAGTGTCTGTTCCAATAGACACAGCAGCCCTAGAGACAGCAAAGCACAGCTGAGTTGCCTATACACTGGCAGCAAGGCAGACACACCTGCCACCATGGCTGCAAATGCTGGCTTCCTGCAAAGCCAAGATCTTGCAGTGGTCAGACTCAATGACTGTGGGAACTACTGCTGAGCAGCTAGGAGAGGAGTTCTTTTCAAGATATGCTGAGGATCACATCCATTTCCTGAATTAGAAGAGAGTGGAATACAAAGACTGACTGTAAGTCTTCATGTTTTACTTACTTGGAGGTATAAAATCAAAAATCCCAAGCAACACAGGCCATTATCAAACAGTGACTAAAGCAGAATAGAAACTAATTTTGTGTGTGTGTGTGTGTGTGTTTTTTTTGGTTTTTTTTTTTGACAATTAGCCCAAACCTGCAGCTCCTTAAAGGCCTCATAGTTACTCTGACGATTTAAAACACTCTGGGTTATCTTATCAGAATAGCCTTCTTTCACCAGTTATGGCCATATTTGTTTCTTTTTTATAAGCTTTTATTTCCATGGCTTTCATGGCAGAATTGACAAGAAGCATTACTGCCTTCGTGCCTCAGGCACACCACTACAGGGCCTAGGTCTTCTCAGCTTCAGATCTTTCAAAATGTTACTCCACAGCGAGACTTCCACAAAAAAAGACATAACATTAGACAGAAAGGAAAAGGAAGAAAAGAAAAAGCCTCCACATTTTGAAAAAAATATGATGCTGTTTGCAGAGTCCCAGTCTGCCACTTTCCCCACTGAAGTACCTTTTTGGCATCACAGTAGCGTAGCCCAAAGGAGTGGAATAGTGGGAAAAAGGAGGGCTGGACAGCTGCAATCTGTGTGTAGAGCTCTGCGGGCCGTGACATGGCAGGGGTTCCCGAAAGCAAGATCACTCTCTTGGCAGCCTGGGAAAGCAAAACAGAGCATCATTATCATATAGCTTACAATATAAGTAGAACCTAAGTAATCACCCCAGACCCACAGACTTCACCTTTCACAGATACTTTCAGCCACCACTGACTGAAGACACTCAAGGACAGTGCTTCAAACTTCTAGGGAGCAGAACAAACCATGCAGTTTCTTATTAAACATCCACATGCTCTAAGGCAAGGGGACATCCATTTTTTTTACAGTCCTTTCTGAATTGGCATTTACCCACTAGACACATTAGTATCTTATGCCTGGTTCAACACTTTATTTGGCATCAGATGTCACAGGAAAATGATACACCCTTTCAGGTACATCCCACCTCCAAAAATCCTCTCATAATAAATGTGCCACAGCAAGCCATAAGCAGGACTGTCATTCTCACAACAGCAGAAGAGATACAAAGCAGGATTTTTTTCTTACTTCTTTGTGCACTTTTAAAAATTCTACTACAAGCAGAAAAAGATGAAGCTGTCTGAAGCAGGACCAGAATATGATCTGACAGCCATGGTGAGTTTAGGCACAGCTGGCTGGATGCCAGAACATGACTTAATAAACACAAACCGTGTAAGGAGATTGTAAAATGTATTGTAGGGCAGACAGGGAGAGGGTGGGAAACCTGTACCTAAAGTAGTTGCTCCTAAAAAGTGAAGGAAAAATTACACTATAGACATGAAAGTCTCCAAGATGCACTTCTACCTTCATACCTCCACTATTCCCTAACTATTATTAGATGAGAGCTGTGAACTTCTACTCTGTAACTTCACATATAATAGTTAAATTACACATGCCTTGCAATTTCCTGCATGGTTTAATGCAGGTTCATTAAAATAACAAAGAGATTCTTGAGTGACATCTGTACAAACAGCTCATTCACATTTAAATGAAAAAGAAAATGAAATTCTTTTATCATTTCACTGAGATCAACAAGTCACCCAGATCTATTCAGCTGTTTCATGTACTCGCCAACCAAATCTTGCGGAAAAGGAGTTCACAGATCAGCTACCGGAAATTAATTTCAAAACTCTATCAGCTTTTTATATATAGGTTGTGATCAGTGTGGGACTTGTCTTCTCCAGTCATGCCTATTAAACAGACCAGAAGGAAATGTCACCAGCAGGATCAGACCATTCCCATGAGCATTAAAAAAGCAGGATATTTATTGAACCAGGTAAGAGGGGAAGTCAAACTCTTGGACATGTGGGAAAGTGAGAGTTAGTTTGCCCAAGACAGAGATGCCTATGCTACTCTCAGGAGGAAGGAGTCACAGAGATCAGAGAAATCAGATGCCATGAGGAATCAAAATGATCAAGCAGAAATAAGGTCAGTTTTTAAAATTAAGGTAACAGTGGAGGACAATGGAGCAGAACCTAGACAATATCTAAGGCCTTGCAGAAGCCTTTGAAGAGTAAACTGACACCACCCTGAGAAATCTCCTGAAACTCAAGACAAGCCAGTCCCACAATTACAAGAAACCTCCGTATTAGTTGTTTCTCCTAGACCAACAGAAGGCCACTACCAGAAAAAAAGAAAATAAAGAGGTCATATAATTACCAGCATCTCATTTAAAATAATTCTGGATCAAGCTAAAGCAAGAAAAGCACACTCAAAACAGACCAGGGACATAATAAATGCAACAAAGTCAACTGTTTTGAAAGGTTTTATGCCATTCTCAAGGTTCCTCCTCTTTAGAGCATTTTCCCTGGGAGCTACAGATTAAGTAATTCCCCACTAGTAAAAACAATTAGTCAGGCTGCTTACCCAATCCCTAAATAGGTGCCAAAAGAGAGAATGATGAAGTTACAGATTACTTGAATACTAAACTTGTCCAGTTGCTGCTTTGCTGTGTATAATTTATTTCTGAACAGACAGGGTATCCAACCACTGCAGGCACTTATTAAGGGCTGTGACATTTCTTCTAATTAGCCATTTTAAACAAACTGAGAGATAAAAAAACCCAGCAAAACCAAAAAATGAACCCCCAAGAGACACTAACACTACAAGAGCTGTAAAGAACTTGAGAAATTTATTCCAGAAAATTGTGTGCAATCATAGGTGCTCTAACTCATTGTCCCAAAGGTCCCTTTCAGTTTTAACACCCATGACAGATGGAGCTCAAGAAAGAACAGAAGTAAAAGAATCCGAGGAAGACAAATTTCCAAGTGTTAAAGGCTGACTTAAATTCTGGATGAAAGAAATGGCTTTGATTCCCTTTTTTTTTTTTCCTAGGGGCAACTCATTTTGAAAAGATGCCAATAAAGATTTGCTCCTGCAGAGAAGTCTCTGCTGATCACTGCTTAATTGTTTCCTGCTGAACCGTCTGTCCTGCCAAGAGTGTGTGCTTAGCCTCTTCCTTCAGAGATCTATCAGAATAATATGGAACAAATCCACAGAAAGTAAAATTGCAGGGACCAGAAAGGACTTTCTATCAAAATCAGATCTGTAATCAACTGAGACATGTCTACATATAGAAGAACTAACACTAACTGCTCAGTTGCATGGAGTTCATGGAGCGAGTGAAGACCTGGTCTGCAGTTCTCATTTACTAAGTAACGTAAGACAAGTGTGGCTTTGTAGTATTACACAATACACCAGCAAGAATTAATTCCACAGCTGTGAGAACATTTACAAAAGTAACTTTTGAAAGTCAAAGAATAGTTTATAAAATGATGGCACTTACTTTAGAGGTCAAAACTCAGCAATCAACCAATTTGAAGGGGAATAGGTAAGGAGGGGTTATGTGACAAACAAATAATTGAACATGCAAAGCGCCTCATTAACATACAATGACTGTCTCTGTGTTAAATGAATTTCACAGCATGAGTTCTGCCATATGCTAACAGACTGACATACTTTTTTTAAATAAGTGTGGTTGGTTCTGGCTGTACAATTACTTGTGTCCCCAGTTTTTGCTTACTGTGTCATTTTAAACTGCTTAGCATAGGAATAGCTCACCCTCTGAAATGAAAAATCTGAGGGGGGCCATAATATAAGAATCACCTGATGAAGTAGAAGATTTGATAAAGGAAAAGACTAGCAGCTGTTTAGAGGAGTCTGTTTCTGTACTTGGGCAAGGTAGAAACTGCTGTGGATTTCGTAAGATGAACCTACAGTAGTTATTCCAAAAAATATAAATACCTTTCCCTATTCTTAAGTGACATCTAGACAGACAGTGTGTGTCAAATAGCAGTGATAAGCTATGACTAAATCAAATTACACTACCTTCTTAAACCAAGAAGGAAGGGAAATTCCAAGGTAAGAGCAGATACGAAGATGCAACCCTGAGGGCCCACAGCTTCAGTTTCAAGATGAAGTTCCTTCTCTCAGCAGGTGACAAAGAAAGGCTTATTCATCTAATCCATACTGATTTGTCAGTCCTAAAGACAACTGCTATTTATTTCCCTCTGGAAAGGGAAATTTTTGTGTTCCCTCCTCACCTTCTACCTTCAGCATTGACCTGTTTCCCTCCATTATTTTTAAGTTGCTCTATTGAAACAAGCACAAGGGGTATTAGATTCCAGCCACACAATGTATTTGGACTCCCATAACAAAAACAAGGACGTTTAACGCAACAAACATCAGGATGCGCCCTATACTATTAGCTAGAACAGCAGCTCAATGGGAACAGTTGCATTAGTAGTATTACTCAAATGTTGGAGAACAATGCCGATAGCACAAGGGGAATAAGAACATTTAACGCCACTGGAATTTTTATTAGATATTACCTTTTATTTCTCAGTTTCCAACCCAGTTCTTCACTAATTACTGTTATGCTATCCACTTTCCATCGGGACCTTCCCCAGTTTCCACTACCTTGCAGTACTCCATGCAATTACAGAAGAATAAAGACCATGCAGCACTTTGGCTGGTCAAGAGGTAGAATCCTTTTCACTCTGGTCCCCAAGAGATACCACTACAGATCAATGAAAATCTTCTGTTTTGCTGTTTCTTCTCCATCTACATCACTGAGGCTTTGCTGTTTTAAGATACTGGTAGCATGTACACTCTCTCTCCTATGTTCATGTCTCTGGGCCAGCCTAATCTTGGAAGGAAAAAACAAAACACTTACAAAAGGTGTAACACCATTGGAAGCAGATGCAGGGCAGAGGTGAAGGGAGCAACCAGTGTCAGTTTCACTATACCCAGGAGAATTTGGTCAAAACGTGAGACTACAGAAAACAGCAAGATGACAAATAGGTCCTATCATCAATTGCCACAGCTTTGAATTAGGGCCAAAGACAAGCCAGGTCTAACCAGGTCTTTCAGTGACTCAACCAAAGCCCAACAACATAAAGCCATTCTCACTTCGATGTGCATGGAAACAAGACAAAAAGACCACGGTGAACACAGCAACTTCTAGCCCTCTTGAGTACCACGAGAGGTGCTGCAGCTGGGGACAGATCTCATGCAGCTGCTGGCACAGGCCAGACAGGGTGAAAGCTGGCTGACCTTGAAAGCAGGATTTTTGCCACATGATCCAACATCAAAGGACTTTTATGTACTACAGCTTTCAAACCACCCTGCTCCACAATTTTGCAGGGATGCACACAGACTGTGTACAGACTCTGCCACCTGCTTCCACGCAGGCGGATGAAGCATTCTCCCCCACGTAAAAGTCTGCACACCCACAAGTTTGCACATCCACTGGGAACACGAAAGAATGAGAAATATGGCCTAAACATCTTGCTGCTGCTATTTCATTCTATCTTACTGCTCGTGCAATTATAAGTTCACCTCAAAGTTCTGTCCAGTAAAAAGAAATTTGGCACAACATGTCTCTCTACTTCCTCTAAACTAATGACAACCTAGGCAGGGCGCGAGGCAGGAAGCATGGAGACTGCATACACCCAGTCATTACAAAAGTTCTTCTGGTCACACCTTGCAATGTCTCAAGCAAAACTTTTCTACATCTCTGTCAGGGTAGCAGCCAAGTATGTTAGAAAAGATACTGTGAACTGCACACACAGAGTTTGCAGCTTTTGTTCATATTGAAAAAAAGTCTAAAACTTCCCAACTGACAAACATAGGTCACATATTTAATACATGGCTTTGCTTGACAATTCCATACCACACTTGTACTGCAATATATACAAGAGAGCAGGAAAAGATGAATTATTACTGAGTCACTAAAAATACTACTTCATTTTGAAAACCAGTCAATGTCAGATATTAAAACTACAAAGAGGCTGTACATGCTGTAACCATGGGTTAAATATTTCAGAGGTGGAGATTCAGTTTGGCTGTCTAACAAGACAGATTTGAAATTAATATCCAAGGTAAGTCATCTTTATTTTGAATGTACTGATTTAATCTGATTATTCTGAAGTTCTATATAAACACTTGCAACAACTTATGTATTTTATTTATTATTCAAAAGTCACAAGAGCAAATTCTATTCAGATAACAAGAATTCATTAAGTATGAATGGAAATGACAGAAGCATTTCTGGCTCAAAAACATTTTCACTTAGATCTGTCCAGTGTCATTATGGACTCATAAATCTTTGTAGCATTTAAGGACCAAGGATCACATTTCTTAAGTGGGGTTTTTTCTGTCCCTAAAAGTCAGTTCAAGGCTAAACTTTCATGCTTTAGGATGTTGGGAACCTCGTAGGAAATATAATCAACTATGGCAATTTCAGATACTTTAAAGTAGTATGACATTAACAACAGTTAGAAGTAGCAATGCTTAAAAGGCAAACAGACAAGGCAGGAGATAGCTCCAGGGGCTCTAGATACAACACTGGCACAGCTTCACACCATGATCTTAAGGTAGGGACCAGGGAGCTAGAGGCAGTTTACCTATCAAAGACTTGCCTATGGATACCCCTTTTCTGGTCTCTTCTAGGAGTCCCAGTATTGCTCTAATCCTTTCACCATAAAGAAGGCAAGGGCAAGAATATTAACCTCAGCAGCACGTTTACCAATGCCTTTTTTTCAATAATCTCAAAGTATAATGTAAAATACTGAAAATACTCCCATTTTTACCCCACTATTTACTATAAAGATGACACAGTATAGTTGTTAAATCCAATATTCAAGTGATGAAAGCTCCTGATATTTTGGCATTTCTTTAAGTACAAATGCATTAGTGTGATATGACGGTAATGAACACAGCACCACTCACTAGGAGGTGAAGACAAAACTGCCAAAGGGGCTAGTTTTAGATCTAAATACCTATGTTGGAAACGAAGGAGGACAGAAATGTGGTTATTACAACAAATACTCAGTCAGAAGTTATTGTCAGCAAGCAGGAGAATAAAATTTACCTGAACATCTAACACGAAACATCCGGCACTGCATGCTGATTGCACTGAGACAATGCATGACACGAACACGAAACTCTTAATGCTTTCAGAAGACTGGAATTCAGTTTCAGAAGCATCAGTTCTCAATTCTTTAGGACCAGTGATGCGACAGCATAAAACTGTAAATTTTTAGTGAGTGCATACAGGCAATTAACCTCTGCCTAACAGCTACCATCTTTCACTCTTGCATCTTGTAGCCTACAAATAATTCTGACAAGCTGATCCTTACAAAGCTTCAAGTAGGAAAGGATAAAGCTGCTTTTTGACCATTTTGCAATGAGGTAAATTTGTTATTTTTACCATTTTCAGATATATACCCCAATTACTGTATTTCAAACTGCTCATAAAACTGGACCTCCTACGTAGTTTCCAAACATGAAAAGCCCGAAGAGATTTGAAAACTAAGAGAAAACAAGAGTCAGGCCTTTAAGGAGAACAAAGAAGTTATTCAAGGACAACCACCTTCAGTTTGCCATTAAGAATCTTGCATATGAAAGTTGGTTGCTATAAAGCCATCACAGATCGAATCTTCTCTTTATACATACTTGCTGATTAATTGCTGAAGAGGAACTGCATGTACCTCCTTCTAATGTACAGACTCTGCAGTGTCTAGAAACTACTCAATAACTTTAATCTGTATCTGTTGGAGACTACCAAGACGAGTTTCATTTTTGACCCCAGGACAACAGGTAAACACTAGAATTTGCATTTCTCCTGTTATCACATAATTGACTTGCTTCCATTCTGTGGGCCACTTGTCACATTTTGCCATTTCCTAGTAGTCCTGTACATGTAACCAGCAGGAATGAAAGTAAGCCCCACCCACACAAATACATTGGAAGCTTGCAGAAACAAACCGAGCGCTAAAACAAAGCTAGGGAAGGGACCTAGGCAATGTCATTCTGATATACAGCAGTAATTTGTGTGCCAAAAAGTAACTGACAATGATTATTTTCATTAAACAAGCTATGTTGAAAACGCTATATTCTTTCTACTCTCCCTGAATATATTCAGTAAGTTTTGATATTCCCTTTCTCTCGTCACCATAAGACTCATCAGTGGCAGTACCACAATTAGACCAAGGGAACTTCTGAACTTATTAGGTCTTGCCATCTAATATTTGTATAGAAACAAGTGGTAAAGCCAGAGACAAATTCTGCTTTTGGAACTACACTATTACCTAAATTTCCCCTTAAACAATGCAAGAATTCAGCTGCTGGCTCCTAAACCTGGTAAATGGAGCAACACTGCCTCGGGAGCCCGACCTTAGCAGTTTGATCCTTAAAGGTTTGGCACCAGCACACGCACCTTGAGTAGAGGCATGGCAGCTCGGCATCTTGCAGTCTTTATGTTCTTCAGAAAATGAGACTCATCCTGAAACAAAACAGGCACAACAGTGAAGTCAGCTCTGATCCATAGTCCAACTGCAGGTTAGAGAACAAATTCCTAGTGTTCTCAGCTATCTAGTGTTACAAGCCTCTCATGTCAGAGGACATTTCAGGCATTGGGATAGTCACAACAAATTCTAAACAAAAAGACAGGATGGAGAGTAGCAGGCTTCCTACATTCAAAACTGCATCTGCAAGCAAATGGAACAGAAATGAAACGTTGCAGCCATGACTCATAAATGACCGCAAACAAAAAAAAAGTGAGCAGAGGGCATTGGAGAGGGAAGGACAAAGGAACATTATTTCCACCAATACTCATTTGACCCTACATATCCTTTAAATGCAGCAAATATAGGAGACCTACACAATGCTGGTTCCCTTAATATGGGGTTAATGAAAATGATAAGGAAAAAAAGAAATCCAATTAGGATCCAACTGTTCAGCTGATAGGGCTCACCAGGTGGGTAATACTTTCCTACTTGAGACATCACCCTCAAACAGGCTTCATTTCTACTGCTGTAGCAAGGCAGAACTTAAGACACAAAAAATAATCCTCGCCCTCCAAAGGTACATTCCCATCTTTCCATGTGTGTAGAAGCAAGCAACCACGTACAACTGCGTAGCCTCTCAGGCACAGGCTTCTCCCTCCTGATTAACAAATAAGCTGTATTAATGTTCCCACCCCTCAAAAGAAGATTGGAAGAAAAAGCAGGAAAGCTCAGCACCCAATAGGACTGTTCTCATCTGTAAAAACATACACAGAGTCCAAATTTGAACACATAAACACAGAGAACGAATATTTGCCAGTTCAGGGCTGGTAAAAAGTTCCAGGGCAATAGAGCCTACTTCCACCCCGAGCCTACAAAAACAACAATCTGGACTTCCACCCTGACAGAATTTCTTGTCAGTGTGTAGGGGAAAAAGATATAAAAGTGAAAAAATCAATTCCTCCATGAGTCGTTTGTACACCTATGACCACATGTATTGGGTTTCTGCAGCCAGGTCTTGGTAGTGGGGGGTCTACAGAGGTGGCTTCTGCTAGAAGCTGCCAGAAGTTTCCCCCCACCCTCTCCTGCAGAGCCAATGCCAGTCAGCTCCAGGATGGACCTGCTGCTGGCCAAGGCTGTGACAATTAGGAGAGATAGTAATGCCCCTGTGATAACATATTTAAGAAGGGAAAAAAAAAGTTGTTGGGTAGATGTAAATTACAGCCAGGGAAGAGCAGAGTGAGAACATGCGAACAACTCTGCAGACACCAAGGGGCAGTGGAGAAGAGGGAGCAGGTGCTTCAGGTGCTGGAGCTGAGGTTCCTTTGCAGGCAATGGTGCAGACCATGGAGGAGCAGCTGTGCCGCTGCAGCCCATGGAGAAGCATCGGGTTGCAGGGAGACAGTGGCTTTAGAGAGCAGCATCCTGCCAGGGTCAATCCACTATACCACATTCCCATCTAATGCTGAGAAACAAAAGGATTACTATGTTCCAATGATCATGATCTTTGGACAGGTGCATATGTGTGCTGGAAACTAGATTGAGAACATCAAACACTCAAAGTAAGCTACATATACACTTTTCCTCTCTATTGATCCAAGCTGGATTTGAAAAACTAGATGTTTTGAATTTTTAGTAACTGAAATCCAGAAAAATGCCTTTTACTGTGGCTCTGTAAAGGGATAAAAAATGGATTTTGAAGCAGTTTACAAAAGAAATGATACAAGTGATCAAAGAAGGCTTAATGCAGATTGTCAGTGGAACACAAGCAAAAGGAGATTTTTTTGATGCTTTACCCACATACTTGATGTTGAGAAGTTATCTGGTTTGGTGGATAAACACTAACACCACCCTAAACTCCAATCCCCTTAAGAAGATAAATTCCAAGACTATTGTATTGACATACCACATTAAACACCTTTCTCTCCAGCAGAGGACATGACCAACCACAATGAAATCAGAGAGGCACCATAACCAGTAAAAGTGAAAACACAGCCTCAGGAATCAGAACAGAATTAAACTCTACTAGTTATTTCAAAATGTTTTGAAGAAACCTCATGTTTGCACTCATAAAGACAGCTATGATCAAAGCCACAATTACAAGATAGTTTCAGTCTTAAATAAGGCTTCACACTTCTCTGCTGTGCAAAAGTTACCCCATTTTCAGCATACAATTAATTTGGAAATTTAAGTGTACCACTTACAACAATAACTACTTGGAATGTGCTCTTAAGTTGCTTGTCCATCTTGCTGAGGAGATCAAAACTGATGATGTTGATTAAGCTTCCTGTTAGGTTGTCTTTGCCAGTCACTATGACATTAGTGCTACCTGGACTTAAGGATGGAAGCCACCTGTGAAATGCCTGGAGGAAGAAGAAAGAAATTCACTGCATTCTGGTGCTTCTCTTTTTTGTCAAGATCCCAAAGCACTTCACAGAATATCCTCATGAATATTCAGAACGTGGAGCCACCCCATCCACCACCAGACATCACCTGGCAGCACAGTAGGGGTTAGCAGACCTTCCCAAGGCAACCACCCTGGTATCGGGAAGATCAAGAACAGAACTCAAGCTTTAAGGCAAAATCTGCCTTCCACAGCTAGAAAAGCTCAAACACGTTCTATTCTTTCTTCTTACTGAAAAAATAAAAATACCCAAGACAAACAAAAGAAAACTAACAAAAAAACCCCAATAAAACAAAAAAAGCCCCTGATCCATAGTAGAAATGTGGATAACCTCCTGACAATGTTACCTGACATGCTCAAAGCCAGAGAATGCTGCAACCACTACTTACAGGGAAATTTTTTTTTCCCACTAAACAGGAAACCTCAGGCTGTGAAACACAGACTTCTGAACAGTAAACATATATCACTATAGCAATGTTTACTCCAAAGTGAGGATAAAGTACAACTCATCGAGATCAACAAAACTCTTCCACTACCTCTTCTTTAAAAGCCTACAAAAAAAAAAAATTGCCAAACAAAACCACAAAATTAAAAGATCAAGTTGACAACACACCAGCTGCTCTATGACAGCAGCTGAAATACATGTGGTAATAGTCATTCAATCAACCTCTTGAAATGCTCCACACACCAGAGCAAGATATCCTCCCCCAAGCCCATCTGTTAGCCACAGACCACCCACCATTTCCCTTGTAATTTTGTCCCCAATGACACCAAGCTCTCTGCAACATTTGAGTTCTGCTGATGTTGCTCTGCAGAAAACTCTCTGAGGCTCTGGCCATCAGGATCGGATCCCTACGGAAATGTAACCAAGTGGTGATGAGAAATGGCATCTCTGTCTCTAGGCCTGTGGGAATACCCCAACCAGCATTCCTCTCCACTGTTCAGCAACCCCTTCTGGCAGCCAGAGGAGTTAAATATGAGCTGCTCACAATTCTCAGTATGCGAGAAAGTAACAATCAGCTATCCTTCACCACTTAATGTAAGCACCGCAACCAATATGAGCTAATATGGAGGTTAGAGCCCAACCAAGAAACTCCAAATGCACATGGCTGCAGCACTGCCCACCCACTGCTAGTGTGAAGAGTACTTTGCATCTTCACACTAGCTTCCTATGGCACTCTGAGTATATAGTCACTCAGTAGCTTGAGCCCAGAAAGCCAGAATAAAACAGTGATAAATCTAAGATGAATAAAATTTATGCTAATTTGGTTCCAGAGACACCACAAAAGCTTCTATCATTACAGTGAAACACATCTGGGCAAGAATGAACAGAGTAGATTAGACTGTAATAAACCTCACCTTCTTCCACCTTCTGTGACACATTTTTCTTACACCCCCATCCTTCACATACTCAAAAAGCAACACATCTAAAGAAAGTGACCTAACAAAACATCTCCCATCCCTGCCCCCTGGGAAGTCGGGAGTAGGGAAGGAAGGAAAAATCGAGCACTCAAAGAAAAAACCAAACAAACAAATAAAAATGCCTCATATTGCTTAAATCTCTTAGAGCAGAAAGAAGAGGTTTAGTTGCAGGTGCCCAGTGCTTCGGGAAACCAAGCCTCAAATTGTTCCTGGTAAATATCCCTCAGAAGCAATGAACTGAAGTTAGGTGTTGTCCCGTCTGTGGGCCTTGAAATGTCAAGTCTGATGAGCATCACTCTCTTCTTCAGTTTTCTCTTTGCCCTACATTTTGTTGCACTACTGGATGTGAAAACACACACCAAGATGCTCTAACAACCCGGTTACAGCACAAAACCAGCAAATCCCAATCAATACTCTTCTCATCAATGCAATATTGCAGGAAAAGCTAAACTCCCATCCCCTTTTGCTCTGGCATGAATTTGCTGACCTAAAACTTCTGGCTCATCTTTTTCTCCCAGAATGAGCATCTCACTAGCCTGTGGCAGCCCAACAGCCTCAGTGCACAGGGCACAGTAGTGATTTATTTCAAGACACATTCCCAGCCATACAAACTTTCTTGAGCTTTGATCAACATTAATAAAGGGCTCAGAGGAATAAGCAGCATATAGTGGACAGGCCAAGAGACATAATATGACACACACTTAATGATGGTGACAATGGGGCCTTTCGAACAGAGCACAGAATCCCAGCATCTGGGCCTCTATTTCAGCCAAGGAACTGGCAAATACTGCTACAATGGGCTTGAATACAAGACAATTGCTTGAATGTAACTATTATCTTTGACACTGATGAGTAAAATGCCCCCTTGGAGCCAGCTGACTTGCAGAACCAAAGTTAACAGGGGGTCAGAGGAGATACTTTCTCTAGTTCTCCCTCCTTCCAACAGATCAGCTGGATCACAAAAAGAAAATCAGCTAATAAAACAAAATAGGCATGTACCATATAGACAATGCTAAGCAATTTTCCCCTCAAGTTTCTAAATTGGTGTAATTTTACTTTTTTTGCCTTAATACTTTTAAAAATTACACACAATACAGTATAACCACCACACAGGCCCTTTACTGGCCACCTGCCTGTGCTCAAGCTCACAGTACCTCTGCCCATGTAAACCTCACAGAGGAAGGAGTCACCACCAGTAAGGGCCATTCCTTTTGGTAATAGGCAGCAACGCAGATTGCCTGGATGGTCTTGCCCAAGCCCATGTCATCCGCAAGGAGTAAACGTCCGTTTCTCAAAATTCCAAAACTGGGCAAAATAGAAAGGGAAATAAGAGTCAAGAAATGGGTTACTATTTGGCAACCAAGATGAGCACAAGCCATCACCAAGCCTTCTAATATGGATCACCTGGAAGTGATCTGGGTGCTTCAGTAAACCTGGATTTTCTCCCTTAGTCTGAACACAAGTGAGCAACTCTCATAAGCTTGGAAGCTCCTGAACAGAGTGGTTCAGCTCAGTCCTTAGAGACTTTGATTTCATAGAAGTAGTTTCAAGACCATACAATTATTTAAAGCACATTCTTTCCATGGTATTACTCACATTCTGTCCCAGAGTTCATCCTGGCTGAGCTAAGTAATCATTACTAATAACAATGGCAATTTAAGACCACTAAGAACAGACTTTCCTGGACTGCATGTTGAAGTCAACAACTAATAATCACATGCAATGGGGACAGAGTCATTTATGAGTTTATCTTTACAAACAATTAGTCATTTTGAATCTGTCAGGGTCTGGGTCCCATTTCCTCGTCCCGTTCCCTGTGCAGTTAATATTAAAAAAAAAACAAACAACAGTGATGCACTTGGGGGGGGATAAAGAGATTACTTTACAAAATAAAAAAAAAAATCATATGACACTTGCGTACAGACTGAATCACAAGAGGGAGATCAGAGATGTATCATTTGAACAATTTTTTCAGACTAGCAAAATACTACTTTCCTCCTGACTCATGATGAATTCTATCTAGAAGCAAAATAGATGTGTCACTCAAAAAATCCATTAAAAAAAATGTCCCAACAAAACAAACCATACCAAACAACCAAAAGCTCAAAATGCCAGGGTATAACAGACCTGGCAGAGAAATGCAGAGTCCTCCATACAACCTGGGCACCAATATAAACTAGACAATTCTAGGCAAGGACTAGTTCTTATCAGCATGCAAAAAAGGACATACTTCACACCTTCCCGCTGAAAGGGCATGAGGCTTGTCACAATTTTGGAGTCGACTGCTGAAAGGTCAGCATCAGGAATGTCTGTCTGTGATGGAGATCTCCGCAGCTGTGCAGCAAAGGTCTGTATTACTGCCTCGGGCAGTGGCTCCACTTCTACTGACACGAGGCTCTGTAACACTTCCACTGCATAGAACAGAGCAGTTTATTATCTGAAGGGGCAACATACACACAACTTACATTATGCATGTCAAGGCACAACCCTCAACCCCATCAACAATGTTATTTCCTGTCCTGAAACAGCTCACAGAAATCACTGCATCATGCACAGGTGTTAGCCTGGCCTCTTCCCTGAAGTCTATTTTAGAAGCACATGATGAATCACATCTCCTCCCCTCGTATTTAGACTTGGTTATAAAAAAATGAAACTCTGATGCCATAATTCAGAGATGATTGCTACTAATACAGCTGGAGCTAGATTATTCACACTGAGGGCAGCTTAGGGCACACTTTAGTCAGAAATGAAAGTACAAATTTGAACAAAAGAGCTCCTGAAGCCTACAAGGCAGGGGCATCTTTATTTTGACCTTGGGATTCTGCATTAAACACCTCTGAGTTTCCACCATGCCCAAATCATCAGGTGTAACCCAAGACAGTTACCTAAAGAATATCTTCAGCTTTGAAAACTCTTCTACCCCTGTTCCCCAAATTCACACAGGTTGGGTTCTGTCTCCATCTCCCTCGATTAAGACATTTGGGTAAGAAAACAGGAGTCATTTTAAGAGTGAGAGAAACTGCTTTTGTACCACCATCAGCAGCACTCTGACATCATCCTTCAGTACCAACAGCACCTCCCTGCTCAGCTGGTGTCCACTGCTGTTCTCCTGGACAGAAGCAGCTTGCAGGCCACAACCAGCCCAGAGGCAGTCACTTGAGTTCCTCAATACCACTGTGTTTCACCCACAAAGCCTCTGAATTTTGCCTTCCCAGTTGAACTAAAAGGGATCCCCAGCCTTCATTATGCCAAAACCTTGGGGCCTTTACCCATGCATCACAACAAAGCATCTAGGCAATTCTCCTGGACAACCTTATTTCAGTCCCCTCTAGCAGCCTCTCTATCCCATCCTCCCTCAAATAAAAATACTTCTTTTTAATCCAACAGGAAATTTCCATGAAAATAAATACCAGTTTAAAACATGCAGTGAACTGTGACCAGGAAAGTATATTTAGTAATTTTTGACCAGTGACTATGAAACAAAAGACATCTCTACACTAGGAACAAAAATGCATGTGCACAGATCTTCATTGCAGGAAGCAACTTCCTTTTTTATTTAGTGGTTGGTTTGTATATGAAGTCCAGAAGACATAAAAAAACTTTTTGGAAAATGAACTGAAATAACAACTCACTATACCAGCAGTAAATTCAGAATTCAGTTAGGTATTTTTGTTTCAGTTATCTCCAAGAGGAAAGCAGCAGGATGGACCCCTGCCATATAAAGGGGAAAAGCAATTCCAAGAAATATACATATGAAAAGATTTCCATTTGTGGTTGGGCAATGACCAAACTTTTTAAACTCTCCAGTTTAATTTATACTTCTTCAATAGCAGGAACTCTCTCCACTCGAAGTACAGCACAAGCTTGTTATTACACTCATAGACCAAGCTTAGTGTTAGCATAATTGCTACAATTTGCTCACTGATAACTCTGTTGCTATTGTTCTGTACATGAGTTGGGAGAGTGATTAAGATATATCTGCCACGAGCATGATTCATCCAACAGACATTTTTTAGTGAAGTGACCTTTATATAAAGATGACTGAGCAACTAGGCAAAGAGACATTAACCTCTACAAACAGTTCCCCGCTAACAGATCTCTCTGCTGGAAATGGCAACCACCCTTTTTAAATTCTCTCCTCTTTTTTTTTTTTTTTAATGTAGGCAAATGAACAGGCAACAAAGCAAATGCTGTTTCTCTAAAAGGCACATGCTAGAAGCCTCAAATGCCCTCACAAATTACACCCTGCAAGATTCACGGAATTTTTTTTTTTCTTTCCTCAATTCTGTGGGATTCTCAATACTTCATGTAATGTATACAACTGCCAGCCAGCATGACTGAGACTGTGACAGACTGGGAGGTGATATGCTTGCTCAGGCTGCCTAGCACGTGCTACAGGATCAGGTCCTTTGCACGTACAAAAGGCCTTTTTAGCAAATTGTGAGGGATCATCAGCTCTCACTGAAAACAGGACCTGTCAACATCCCAATGCTGCAGCTTCATAATAGCCTTCACCAAGACACACTTGCTTGTTTTCAAGACTTGGCATTCCTACACAGCCCCACCACATGGCTTTCAGCCCTACAACCATTATTAATGTTATTAAGACATGCATCATAGAAGCATGCACGTGCTCAATTATTAAACATGCTTTGGAATCCCATAGAAGCAGGAGTCCATGCTGGAGAAACACTACTCTAAGCAACAGCCTTTCATCTCTGAAACACCCAGGCACACTTTCTAAGGATGTGCATAGAGCACCTTGCTTATTGTCTTCCTGAAGCCTACCCCAACTTACCAAATTCCCCGTACAGCCCCGTACCCTCACCAAGTACCAAGGCAAAAACAGCAGGTCGACTGGGATGAAAAACAGTAATTACAACACTTAGGACTTGTGTAATGCTATTCATCTCAAAGCACTCTATAAACTGAACTAACAGAAAACTAAGAGGCAGATGTGCCGGAAGCATGCTGCTGAGACTGGATTATTCTGCAAAGTTGAATCCATTAAAAAAACCAAACACCAAAACACAACAAACCACAGTTCTGCACTTCAGTTCAGCAAGTCACAATTTCAGCAGGATTACACAGATGCATAAAGACAAAAGGCAAGGGGCAGAAACTGACGCACAGGAAGTTCTACCTAAATATGAGGAAGAACTTCTTTACTGTGCAAGTGGTATAGGTTGCCCAGAGAGGCTGTGGAGTCTCTCACACTGGAGATACCCAAGAGCCATCTGGACACAACCCTGTGCCATGTGCTCTGGGATGACCCCTCCTGAGGCAGGTTGGATCAGATGACCCACAGCAGCCCCTTCCAACCTTATCCATTCCATGATTCTGCATCTACTGATCAACTTCTGCCAAGAAATAAAACTCTGTAGCAACAATATGTGCTAGAGAGGAAAACTACAATGCTCTCTTAAAAGGACTCCTTTTTCTTGCTAAGCTTTCTTTTAAGCACCGAAACATTTTAGTAGAATATGAAATTCAGCTTCAAGAATGCCTCTGCTTCAAGCAGATCTGCAGAGTTCTGCAAGAGAAACAAGCGGTTCTTCTTGTTTGCCTCAGAATGAACTCATCTGTGGTAACAACCTGAATTCTAACCTGCTGCATACATCAATTAAAAACTTCGTATTTGTGTGCTGCCTGCAAAGCCATTATTACAAGCAGTAAAATATGAGGCTGAAAAATCAGCTAGACAGCATCAAGACTAACTGTGGATGAACTGGTTGTTACAGAAGTTGAAAACTTAGTGCTCTGACCTGAAAAACAAAACTTGCTGGGTGTGAAATGAAATAGCACAACACCATGCATGCTACCTAAGGAACTGGAAGCAAAACTGCCTGATATGTATTTGTTTTCTAAGCAAGGGATGGCAGTAACAGTTTATGAACTGATATACACAGAAAAGGGTGCAAGGTGGGCTGGCACTGAGGGTAAGGGGAGCGCAGCTAAAATAAGTTATTTCTTCAGAATTTCTGTAATGGCAGGTAGGTTTGGCAGCCCTAGAGATTTGTCAGTTTCTTCAAATGTGACAAGTGGGAACAAAGGAATCTATTCTTCTGTAACTCCTTAGTTCACACAGAAGTCCTTTACATTATAAACAACAAACATAACTTTGTGATGGTAAATACACCCATGCTCTAAGAAATGGTAAATAAATTCAGCGCAAAATCTGACAAAAGCTAAAGCTACATTCCCAATGGGTCCCTAAAGCACTGTCATGAATAGCACATGTTAATAAAGTTTTTGAGTCTGGGAAAACAGTGTAAATGTTTGACAAAACAGGAAGACACTGGCCTCACAGTTCAGGAGCAACTTGTCTTCCAGAGTGAAAACAAAGAAAAAACAAAGTTAGAATTCACCAGGGAAACACAGCTACTTACTTAGTTTGGGATAATCCTCCAGCAGGAAATTCCACTTTCTGGTGTTCACATCTGCAATAGTTACAACAAACACTGTCATAAGCCTCTTCTAAAAAATACCGAATTCTCTGTCATAAGAACATGTCTATCCATCCCTATTCTCTGCTACACATTTCACAACTGCTTTAAAAAATTGTTACCTTGTTGAAAATCAATTCTGTTTGCTTTCATGTTAAACAAACAGTTTGGAGTAGATTGAAAATTATGAGCACACATTTATAACTGGTATCAGAGCAAGCCAAGATCAGCTCTCCTAATGAACCACTGTAATGAACCCATCCGGCCCAAGGATTTTGGCAACCACTTTCTCTTCACTGCAAGAAGGGATGGAGAATGTGCATGAAGGTTTCCTCCCATTTATTAACCAACAAACTCTGCCTTCAGTCAGTAAAACAATCACTTTCATTTGTACCTCTGTACCCTACAGTCATGCTCAAGAGGATACAGAGGAAATTCACCAATTCGTCAATATCCAAAATATAACATCAATGCCAGACCTATCTAACAGGTTTATCCCTGGGTAGCACCTGACTCCAACATCCAGGGAAAGCAGAGTGCATTCAGAGTCAGCTGAAGACACAATGAGCCAAGTGGGGCCCTGCCCAAAGAACACACAAACAAGAATTTGTTCTCCATGCTGTCACTGACCTG
This sequence comes from Xenops minutus, assembly GCA_035221455.1. Classification (NCBI taxonomy): domain Eukaryota; kingdom Metazoa; phylum Chordata; class Aves; order Passeriformes; family Furnariidae; genus Xenops; species Xenops minutus. Next base: position 14,304,253 of record JAWWEE010000162.1, on the reverse strand, counting down.
CTGTGTCACTGTGTAGGTCATCTCATCACTCTGTGCCTCATTTCCCAAATTACAAGTGGAAAAAAATTGCATCTACCATTGAAATCTAAATGCCAACATAAAAAGTGCTCTACAGTTACACTTGCCTCAAAAACACTGGTAGAACTGCTTGTAAAATAAACCTATGCAGGCAGTTGCAGCCATTACACACCACAGTAAAGAAGGAGAAATAAGAGAATGTCCAACTGCATTTGATAATAAAGATGAGAACTTCATAGTCTGCCTACTGCTGCCAAATTATCAGCACGTCCCACCTCAACAGTAAATGTAATTGTGCTGGATTCTGAGATACCACCTTGGCTAACAGGCCCAGAAGACATGTTCTGCCATGTAATAAAGTGCTGGACATAGGTACAGAACTGCAAGAGCTCTTAAAATGTTTACCAAAGCACAATCTCTTATGCTTTTTCAAAGGGATGTACTCACACAATCTCTCTTCTCCGAAGCAAGAGCAGCCCCAACAAGGTCATTAGAAAAAAGCAGAAAGAACAAGAGACTCACCATAATTTCTGGAATCCATCTGTTTGAACACTCCAATCACTTCTGCAGAATACCCAATATCAACTTCAAATCGCAAGCGAGAGATCAGCACACACTTCCCTTTGACAAGGGCTGAGGGTTTCTTCCAGTGCTTACACATCTTCAAGAGGGATTTCACATCAACCCCACTGCCAATTAAATGAGAGCCTGCTGCCAAGACAACTGCATTTTCTCCTTCCAGTGGTGCCAGAACTACTGATGAAAGTTGATTTGCTGCTTTCACTAGGGATAAAAACATGAGATACAGAAGAGAGCTAATAACAAAGAACACTGATAAACTACAGATGCACAGGATGCTTTGGGAAGAAAAGGGACAAAAGGATAAAAAAACAAGCCATGCACCTTCAAGTTTAAAAGGAATTATTATTCCCTCCTTTCACTCACAGGGACAAAGAATAGAGAGAAGTGATGGTCTGGAAGAGCAGGTTGGTGGGATTTTCCACACAAAATACAGCAGGGGCAAAGGAAACATGACAGTAAGTGAACAATGCCCTGTCCAGCACTGTCACTGCATTAGGTTCCCTCTCTGTCAGCAGTCCTAACGTGTGGCTTACCAGGCCAGGGCAAGCAATCTGCACAACCACATTTAGCAGTAAACTGCACACAGCCATACAGTGTTTTCGCTTTCAAAATCACAGGGACAGGGGCATGGTGATCAACAATACATGCCTGAATAGATGGGAAGGTGCTGCTGTAGATAGCAAAGGAGAAAGATCTAAAAATATCTGCTTCTTGCCTCATGTCAGTGTCTGATAGGCAATCTTATCTAGGAAGAATGCTGTATATTCACAATGCTGTAGGACTCCTAAATCTCTTTTGTTACAATTTAAGTTCATCACCCTTTTCTTCTACTGTGACTTAGACTTGTACTTCCCCCGAGCCGTCTGCACTCCTCTCTTACCCATCACTATCAATCACCTCTGTCACAACACCAGGACATGGAGAGAGAATTGACACAGCATTTTACAGCTGTTAGCTGGAGAACACACCTTTCCACACTAATAAATGTGCCACTTATCCCTGTGTTTCTCTGCCAATCTACACCCATGTGTTGTCTCTATTATCATAACTGAACTCTGATGGTTAAGGAACAGGAATAATTTTTTCCTATATTTTTTACAGCACCAAAGTAGTGAAGTTTGTCCCAAAGATTCCAACTCACAGGTACTACAGTAACACAAAGGTTCATGAACATCTCCAGAGTCCATCAGGCTCAAGAGCAGGGGATCACTAAGCACATTCTGCCCCCATGTATTTTGGAGAGGCAACTTCCCCTATCTGGTAGCTGTTCAGAGTAAATCCAGGTGAATCCAATCCTTTGAGCATTGACCTGCAAATGATGATCCACTCTGCTTCTTTTCAAGTAGTCCAGCTAACTGATATGCAAAAAAAAGTACAGAACTTAAGTTCAGTGGTCAAGATCTGAAAAGGGAGAAAGAAATTCAGACAATTTCTTCCTAAGCAGTTAATAAATATACTATTTGGATTTAATGCAACCTTATTTTAAAATAAGTGACCTCCAAAATAAATCCAAGCATTTGAGATAGATTCTACTCCAAATAAAAAGTAATTTTTAAAGTAGAGGAATAAGAAAGACTTTCTCCTCCAAATGTACCAAGCAAAACATGTTAAATGCTACTGTTTTAACTCTCTGTAGTTAGAGCTCACCTCTACAACTAATACTGAAAGAAATTAAGAAAAAAACCCCATAATTTACTCTTATTTCAACATTTGTTTTTAGGCTTGACTGCATGTTTAATTTACAGTACAAAGAAAGAAAGATGATACAGGACCACATTATTCAGAAGAATTAAATTAACAGTGAGAACTTTGAAAATAATTGGTTTATACTGTCAAGACTTCAAGGCCCTTTAAATTCAGTTCCCTTTTCTCAGGCTATTTTTCCACGATTTCATTGCCCAGTGTTGTTCACATATTGTCTTCGCTTGTAAACAGGATGTTTTCACAGAGTACTCATATATTTGATAACTTTAAAGAAAAATGCCCGATTTCTAAAAACCATCCTCTTCATTTGCTAGCTCCTTGATGCAGATTCTGCTCCCATCTGTACTTGATACACTTCAAGCAAACCAGCAGCATTTAAATTATAAATGTGTGGCAACCCACATGGGAAGCTAAAATACCAGCACTCAACTGTGGTTTTTCAAAGTGCTCAACACAGCCCTAATTCTGTTCCCACTGAAATCAATAGTGATTTATCACTCACTTCAATACAGTGTGCTTTTGAAAAGCTTACCTGAAGTGTTTGCCTCTATCATCTCTCAATCTTTCCAGAACAAAATGACAGGAGAGGGGAAAAAAAGATAAAGCTATCCTTGTTATGCCAAAAAAAAAAAAAAAAAAAAAGGCAAATCCATTTTCAGTCTCACTCAAAGCTCTGGAGAATTACCCTTTATCCTTTTATGACACAAAATTAACAGGAAAAGTGTTTCAAAAAGAGCTACTTAAAAAGAAAATACATGAATGGATGCAGAAATTAGGCATTAGCCACTGGAACACGCTCAGTTCTCAATACACATTCAAATGAAGAACCAGCACAGCAGAAAATTTTCCTATGATCTTGGTTGCTGAAGAATTTAGCAATGGCAGAAGTTTAACCTGTGTTTGGTACTTAGATTATGTGAAAAATTAAATTATTTCTAATCAACTACAAAGTGTCAGAGAAATGCTATGAGCCAGATGCCTAAAAGATGGCCATTATCTCTGAGTAGCACTACTTTTACTAGTCAAGACAATAACAAAGATAAATAATAACTATGAAACGCAGGGGATGGGATGTGTGTGTGTGTCGAGACTTCCAATTTTTTTTTTATCATTCGACAACCCATTTACTTACTGAGAGTGCTGTAATCTCCCAAGCTGAAATTCCATTTTTTCATAGCAGGATCTAAAATAGGACAGAATATGAATCATTTGGGGTAGAAAAAAGTGGCGGTGTACAATGTTCACGTGAGGTAAGAGAACTCAATCTACTCATGCAAACTTTTTGCCACACATCTGAAAAACAGTTATAACTAAGTTTATTGCTACATGACACCAAAAACAAGCTGTAGGTTATATACCAAAACAAGAATGCAGCAGCCAGTCACAGGGATCAGCAACACATGGGGAAAACAAAAGTAGAATCTAACAAATAAAGGTAGGGGAAAACATCAGAAGCAAGCCAAAAGGCAGATTCCACTGCTCTCAGTAACTCAGTTAACAGAATCAGCTCATCAACTCTGAACTACAGCAGAAGTGACCCATTTTCCCATACCAATTTATGAATAACTTCTCTTCCTTCACTCCCAAAAGACTCTGACCGGCTGCCACCACTAAATTTCTCAGAGCCCTGTTCATAAAGCAAGGCTTCTCAATTCTTTTCTAAATCCAAGTTCAAACCATGTAGGCCTGGAATTTCTAATCAATTTCACCTGTCTTTACTTTTTTATTCCCTTATAAATACCACATACTCCACGCCAGCAACAGGTGCACTGGTAGGTGCATAGAGCAACCACAGTTGCAGCAGATGCCGAAACTTCAATACAATGTAAACCAGAGATAACAGCAAACAATCAATTCTTACCATAGGCTTTGCTTGGTATCTTCTTAAACACAGCAACAAGCTCAGCATTATACCCTATTTCGACCTGGAATCGGTCTTCCCCATATTTCACGCATTTTCCTTTTGTAACATTATTTGTTTTCTTGCCAGAGGCCGCTTCAAAGGTAGAACCCCCACCAGCAGAGCTGGCCAACTTCTGCATCCTACCATTGGCCTGAGAGACAAAACCTCCTCCTTTTCCTTCTGTCAATCTGTTTGTGTTTATCAGCATTTCTGAATCCCTTAGGGTAGAACTGCTTGGCGGTAAAACATATTTTATAGCAGATTTGTTCTGACTTGGTAAATTTTTACTATCATCAGGGTGCCCATTATCAATTAATCTAGGATGAGATGGTTCTGTGGGATTTTTGAAAGCTGGAGTGCATTTGGGCTGCTGAAAGGTTCCAAAATTAATTAAAGCTTGTTGTTCACGTTCCTGACCACCAGCATCCAAGTAATGTTTATGGGAATAGCTCAGAGAATTTTGGATCATTGTAGGGAAGTGCTTAAGGCCACTTGCTTGTTCTGAGTCCTCTGAACAATTCTTTTGCTGCTCCCTTTGCAAACCAGCCATCTGTTGGTTTGCAGTGTAATGGTTATAACCTTTCTGCAGATAGCTCTTCTGCTCCACAGCACTGTTTGGATTCTGTTGCTGCTGGCTAGTGAGCCTGGCATGGTTGTTTTCTTCCTTCGAGTTCCCCCAGTTGCCCAGACGTTGTTCTTTCCCCTGAGGTGCAGCGACCCCCACCTGCCCTGCTCTCTGGGCTGCCAGCCTCTCTGCTCTCCTAGCCAAAGCTATCTGCCGGTTCTCTTCAATTCTTCTCTTCTGTTCCTCTGTAAGGCCTGATGACATCTTCAACAATTCAAATAATAAATCTGGACCAACAGTACATCGGGAATTAATCGCAGAAGCTCTCACTTCTTCACAGGAATGGAGACCAGACTACTGGAAAAAAAAAGAAAAAAGAATACCAACAGATAGAGACGTTTCAACTCAGTTCCCCCAAATGGTTATTGCATTGGTAACTCAGTATTATTAGGGATTATTACTCTAGCTGATCCCACAGAAACACCTGCAGTACAGCAAAGCTGTCCGACCAATGCTGACCCATTATCAGCAAGCAGATGGTGACAACCACTGATGGAGTTTTGCAGGCCATTTGCACATAGATAAAACACACAGAAAAAGGAGAAAACCCCTATTTCAGTACAATTCTGAGCACTCTTCTCCCCGAGCCCCAGGAGAACTGATAAAACAGCAAAGCACAGGGACACCCTGCACTGTTCGGGCAGCCCTGCACAGGCAAATACAGGCCGAGCAATGCATCTCTGCACGGTCTTCGTGGAAGCGTGCCCTGTTTCGGGTACCCATCAGCAAGACGGGACGATGCCCACCTTCCCCGTCCGCCTTCGGTTCTCCGGGTCCCTCACACAGCGTAGCACATCCACACCGCACCCCAAGGGGCAGAGCCAGCTCTGGCCTGCACAAAGGTCCAGGCGGGCCGGCTCCCGCGGCACCTCCCGGGCCCGGCCTGGCTCCCTGTGCTCCCCACACGCGGGCACTGCCCGGAGCTGGGCGCTCCCTCCCTGCGCCAGGCAGGCCCCCGGCCCCGGGCACAGCCCGCCCGCCGCCAGGGACCCAGCGCCGCCCCCCGGGGTCCCGGCCTCGGTCCCGGTCCCGGTCCTGGTCCGGTCCAGGCCCCGCGGGATCCGCCGCCGCCCCCGCCCGCTCACCCGCCGGCGGGCGCGGCCCGGGGCCCCGTCGAAGGACTACAGCTCCCGGCAGGCCCCGGGGCCGGCAGCGCGCGGTGTGCCGGGGTAACTGCGCGGGGGCCGCTGGGAAATGTAGTCTTCCGGCCGCGGCGCCATCTCGAGGGCGCTGTGGGCTGGGGGTGCCGCCCGAGCCGCCGGGGGTCCCGGGGCCGCCCTCTCTTCCCCCTGTCCCCCGTTGGGGTCGGGTCCACCCACGGGGCGGGAGGTGCTGCCGGCCCCGGGCGGAGCGCTGGGCCGGGCCGAGGCACCCCCTCAGGCCGCTCCGGCGTGTGGGTGTGGGACGGGGGCGGGCGCGGCTCTTAAATGGAGACTCTTAACTGGAGTAAGGCCTGGGGTGATGTGTGGGCAAGGGCGGCAGCACGGGCCGGCGGTGCTTGGAGCAGTAGCGGGCAGTGGTGCAAGGCCGCTGTGACAGTCTTCCGTAGTGCTGGAGATCACACAGTCACAGAATCGATTAGGTTGGAAAGGACACCCGAGATCGCCGAGTGCAGCCTGTGACCCGACACCACCGTGCCAGCTGGACCGTGGCACCAAGGGCCACATCCAGGCTTTGCTTAAGCACCCCTAGGGATGGGGATCCACCACCTCCCTGGGCAGCCCATTCCAATAGCTAATCCCCCTTTCTGTGAAGAAATCCTTCCTGATGTCCAATCTAAACCTCCCCTGGCACCGCTTAAGACTATATCCCCTTGCCCTGTCACCGGTTGCCTGGGAGCAGATGCCGATCCCACCTGGCTACACCCTCCTTTAGGGCACTTGTAGAGTGATAAGGTCACCCCTGAGCCTCCTTTTGCCCACTAGTGACTGGACGGATGAGGGGGTGTGCCTGAAGGCTGGAAGAGAGCAGGAATCAGAACTATCTACAAGCAGAGTCCAAAAGAGGATGCAGGAAACTACAAGCCCATCAGTCTCACTCCAGACCCCAGGAAATTAGTAGTGAGTCTTATTAGAAACTATCACAAATCAAATTAAGCAGGTGACTGGAAAAGCCAGCACAGATTTACTAAAGGCAAATCATGGCAGACTAACCTGATCCCCTTCTGTAGTAAAATAACATTTTCTGTCTACATGGGTAAGCAGTGAAGACATGGATCTCATCAAAACATTCAACCCTGTTTCCCAAAGCCTCCTCCTGGACAAGCTGACCAGATGTGGACTGGGTGGGTAGGAACTTGGCTCATGGAGAAGGCAGCGATCAGTGGGTTTTACTCAGGCTGGCAGCCTGTCACAAGTGGGATCCTTCAGGGATCAATACTGGAACCCACACTGTTCAACAAATTGCACTGGAAAAGGTTTCACCTCGATGTGAAAAAGAAACTTTTTTCATTGAGAACAATCAATCGCTGAAACAACCTCCCCAGGGACATGGTGGGGTCCCCACTACTGGAGGTTTTCAAGATCCAGTTGGACAAGGTGATAGATAACCTCATCTAGGCTGTCTTTCCCACCAAAACTTAGACCAGATGGTCTTTCAAGGTCCTCTTCAACCTGGGTTCATTTATGATTCTGTGAACACCTTCATAATATGGTACTTTCACTCATATTTGTGTCAAAGTTAAAAGAGCCTCCTAGAGTTTTAATTATACACAGGTCTGGATTATACACATCAAGACACCTTTCCTGGACAATCATGATCCCCATGTGCGTCACCAGAGCAGTAACTGGGAAGAAAGCAGAGAAGAGGTCCTGGGGAGCAGCAGAACCCCCTCGCATTTTACTACCCTCCCAGCGGCTGGTCCAGAGTGCCATCCCTATCCCCAGATACCATTTTCTTCCACCTGACAGACCCTTTGGCTGAAGACACTGAAGCCAGCTGGCTGTTTCACAGTTTATTCATTCTTCTCTTTGCTGGTTAATTAGAAAAGGTTATCATTAAATTGCTTCCTGATTAAGCAGCAGTGACTGCCATTAGTCAGGAGCTTGTCAGCCCGAGAAAAACAAGACAGGCAGCAAGAACGAGGTGTGACTCGACACACACCACAACCCTGGGAGTGCTGTCACTCACCTGGGAACTGCACACACACAGACATGAGCACGTCACATCCACGCAGGCACTCGCAAACACACTGCTTTTAAAGAAAACCTCAGTCTAAGGAGAGATCTGAGCCCAAGGTTTTGTCCCAGCTTGTCTTAATAAAAAAAGTCAAACCTTTTTGAAGGTTCCAGGTCCCCTCACTGCAGAGCAGGTTTGTTAAAAAGGATGCTTAGCCCCATGGTCTCTGTCCAGATCTTCTGCCTTTGCCCTTTCTTCCCCTGAAGACTCCAGCTGGCTACACAGTATAGAGAGAAAGGAACGGACGAGAGACCTCTTTTTTTCTCCTTCTTGTCACACTTTTAACTGCCCGAAGCTAAAGCAGATTCCAGTGTCACATATGGGCGAGAGAGAACATGCAGAGCATAACCCTGCAACTGTTTCCAGCCACCTTTTTCCTGCCAGCAGCTATCCAGTTCCAGGTCTCTGTTGGTGGCTCATTATGCTTTGGAAAATGTAGGGGGGGTGGTGGTGTGGAAAATGAAACCTACAAAAAGTGGAGAAAAACCCCTATCAGGGACTGTCCCCAGTTCGTGAAATTTTTGAAAGCAGAACATCTTTGGTGGAGAGCCCTTGGGTTGCACGGTCAGGCAGACACAGACAGACGTTGAAGCATTTGCTCCATATGGCACAACTTCAGCAAGACACAAGGAACTGCCCGGCCATGCAGAGAACAGACCTACAAAATGAGAGGCTGTTTGCGAGCAGTTTGCTGGTAGCACTCCAGGTGTCCCTTCAGTCAGAACATGCTTCCAGCAGTGGCTTGGACTCACCCTCCACATACTGGGTCAGGGAACAGAGATGCAGCATGAAAATCCTGGGAGGACTAGGAGGGTTAGAGCACCCCAGCTCTGCTGCAGAGGAAATGGTTCACCCCCTTATTAAGAAATGCTTCCATCAGTGAAAAACCTTAAGGAAATGAGATCCTCAGTGCTGTTCTTACCAGGATCTTGCCATCACTTGGATCATGCTCTAAACATCCTTTCATGGTCTGGGCTGGCTGGTCCTGTGTGCTGGCTCCAAATGAGCCAGAACTGCCTGTGTTGTACATCTTATATGAGCTGCTGCTAGTGTCTGAAATACGAGTTACCCAGGACTCCAAAGCTATTCTGGAATCTTGTGGATTGTCCTATGAGGGGTTTCGAGCTGTTCTTTGGAGGTTCTACTGCTGTCCTATTGAATGTATTTGCCCCATTTCACCACCTTGCCAACACACCTTGGTGGTTCTCCACATTAACAGGGCTGGCTTCCTTCCTCCTGGATGTGTGGCCAGCCTGCACTCTCTGCTGGCACTGAATTGCATGCGGAGCTGTTGTCTGTAGCATAGAGAGAACTGGAAATCAGCCCAGGCTAATGGCCCTGAGATGCCCCAGCTTCTTGAAGGGTTTTGGTAGCCCACACTAAGCTCAGAGACACCATAATCAGTGCCCAAATGCACCAGTCTTTCACCAGCTGTGGAGAAATTGTAGTTACATCTTCTAAAATAAATTAATCCTACGTTCATGAGCCTTACTAGTTTCTTCCCAACTAGAACCCGTCAAGTGGCTGAATTGGGAACATGCTGGTCAGCTCTTCAGAGAAGGTCTTGGGGCAGGAGAGTCAGAGAAAGGCCACTGGACTGGCAGAGCTTTTTCTGGTTGGAGAAGCCTTTGTTTTGGGCTGCTAGGGTTTGACCTGAATACTCTTTACAGGACCTGTCCTCTATAAGCTGCAGGCTTGTGCTTCCTCTGCTCTGGTTTGCAATCTTCAGCAGGGTCTAACCTGCCTAATGGGCAACAAGAGCCCTGTGCCTGAAGGGCCAAGGCATGCTTGGTTTTCGGGAGATGCTGACCCTGCATCCCCTACCATTCCCTGGGTTTCTTTTCTTACACGACTGTTAATCTCCTCTACTTCCTCTCTGCCATCAAGGCACATCAAGGACCATGGTCTGCTGGCCTCTTTGACAGCCCATGCCCTTTCCCTGAGCATCTTTGTAGGACCAATGACAAAATTTAGAGTTTGCTGAATCCTGCTGCCCTTGAAACTGATGAAAGAGGACCTGCAGAGGTTTTCTGTGAGTTTTTCTTGCATGAGAAGGTTGCTCCCCTCCTCTGACTGCCAGCTCAGTGAAGGCCATTTCTTTTTCCCTGCTTTTTGGCCACGCAGTGCAAGAAAAATTAGTCACCCTCCATTCTTTTGAAGCAGCCTCCTTTATCTACACAGCTTGTTCTTCTCTGGCATGCTGAAGCCTTCCTGCTCTTGTTTATAGTACAACCCCTCCAACAGATTGCAGGGTCTCTTTTCTGCCTTCTGTCCTTCTTGGCTGGATTCCTCTCCACAGCTCCAGTCCAGAGCAATGGTCTGCACAGCACATGGCCCTGCTTTGCTGCCAGGCCACTGCCTCACTCACAGGGCTGCTGCAAAGCTGAGCCTACTCGTGATCTTTTGTGTGAGGCAGCCCAGGTGTGGGGGGCAGTTCATTGGCACCAAGAACAAAGATTTAAAAGAGAAAAACCCGCACATCCTACATTGAGATGCAAACAGCATTTCCAAACCTTCTGTGTTGCCAGCATTTAACACAATGTGAGCTGTGATGCAGCTGGGATGAGGGCACTGGCAGCGAGGACTCTCCAGTGTCTTATGCTTAAGATGAAGGCAGAGCACACTGCTCTGCTCTACACAGCTGGTTGGGGTTTTTTGTCTAGATGCTGAACAGAACTTTATCTTCGTGAAACATGGTTGAACTGGCAGAGGGGGCTGAAGTTAGAGGGAAAGACTTGTGTACACACCCAGACAATTTAACTGCATAAGCTTTATTTCTTTAGGAAATGAGGATAAACAAACCAAAGTTGCATTCCTAGTTCTAGTCTGGATCTTAAATTACTGGCCTGGTTTTCAAACTCAGGATGAGCAGCTAATCCTCAGTATTGATATGAAGTCAACTTTTGAGGTCCTGTTTGCTAAAGCTAGCCACAGTTCTCTGCCCTTTCTCCTCCTGGTGCATGAGAGACCCAAAGATACAGAGAAATACTTTAAGCAGTAGAATCAGAGGTCACTGATGTTAAATAATTAACACCAATGTAATATTAATGGTCCTTTGCCCTTTCACAGGAGAAGCATCTTTCCAAGAAGGATCTAAAAGCATACACCAGACCAAAAGGGCTTGGCAAAGCAGCTCTGGAGTTTTGTGTGATGCAACGTCTGATGCAAGGCTTCCAAGAGACACATCCAAGCTTGTGGCATGCTCAAGACATTCCTCAAAGCCCTGAGCTGGTGGTGGGTTCTGATACAATTGTTTGCCATCATCTTAGATGGGAGAAACCTAAGACCACTGCTTAAATTAGGAATAGGCAGGACTCTCTTCTACCCCAGTCTTCACTCAATCAATGATGCAGGAAGGTTGCTCACATCTTAGAAACCACTGTGAATGCAGTGCTTGGAAAGTGAGCCAGGATCTGGCCTTGACAAACAGAACTCTTAAGCACACGCTCAACTTGAAGTGTGTGCTTAAGCTTGTTAAGCTTGCTCCTTCAACAGAGAAGATTTTCCTTTATGTTGGGAGCCTCATCTGCTACAGAAGAGGGAAGTCACAAGGTGATTTGTTTGTTATATTTTGTATAGCATCCTGATATAGAAAACATCTGCTGTCAGCTGTGGAATTTTACTACCAGCATGTCTCAGTGACTTCCACTGGGCTCTATGGGATAGCAATTATTCCACAACAGGGAGTGCTCTTGAAGTATCAGGGCAGTATACTCACAAGGTGCTGCTACAGATGCCTGCATGTCTCTTATTATAAATAACAAGGGTCATAGGCAATGGAATACATGTGTTTTATTTAGGGAGGGTATTTCCCCATTTTGATCACAGTGAAAATCATGATAGCCAGATCCTGAGAAGCAGCTATAAAGGTTCTGTTTAAAAGAATGTGACTACAGAAAGCAGATGCTCATCAAGTTAAATAAGGAATTTAATTAGTCGGCATTTTATCTTGTTTTCAGCAATATGATGACAAATTGCATCTTAATAAAATAACATTAGGGAGCAGCACAATTCCAGCGCTTCAGGAAATGAGAAGCAGTATAAGTTATAGGCCTGTTCCCACCAAAGAAGTCATTCTCATTCAGAAATCTGACATGTTGTTAAGATGGATAGTGTTTTAGCCAAATGGTCCTCTGGCATTTAGAGAGATTTAAGCCCCTTTTGGCTTTAAAAGGCTTAATACAGTGTGGTGACGAAGAGGGAGTGGCATGAGTAACTCGAGGGACTGGTAGTGCAATTAATATTTTTTATTCCTGTGGTGGTACAGGTATACAGGGCTCTTCACAGGTGAGTAGAACAGAGTTGTCCTTTCCCCAGTGAGGCTATAACTAAACATAGATGTAATACATTGTACAACAAATAACGAGTTTAGTGTTTGTCATGTAGTTGAATATGTCTACATTCAATTATAAATTCACTTTTGATGTTTTGTGTAACATCCAGAGGACAGTTCTTGCCTAACCCTGAGAAGGGTTCATGAAGGATCAACAGAAAGTTTGCTTATGTCATGGTTTGAAAGCTGCAAAAGTTTCTCTAAGCTCAGCTTCTGGGACTCAAGAAACTACTGGTGTTTGGAATATTTATGTCAAGGAAAAAGGATTACAAAACACAAGAATTACAACAGTAAAAGATGAGGAGATTTAACTTAATTATACAAGAATAAAGGAACAACTTGTCCCATTCAGCATGGTTGTTCACTGACCCATGTTTTAAGTGATAGGTCATGTGATTATCACATGGCTGTCCACTATAAAGTGCACATTGATCCTAGGTGATATGTTGAGGCAATACATATCCCTTGCTGATCATATGTTTTAACAACAGTTAGTTCTGATGGCCTATTTGATATTTTCCAGTGGTTGCTCCATACCTTTTGTATTAGGAAAGGAGAAAAGTGCAAGAGTTATCTGATTGGATCTCCTGTCATGCGAGGGTGCACACATTCACAGACAGTACACACTGAGTTTATACACATGCACATGTTTGTGTATATACAAATATACGTACTTTCTGGGTTTCTGATTTAATGTACTTATCTGAAATTATGCCGCTATTACTGAGGACAGAAATACCTCCGAAGTTCATTGATGGATTGGGAATTTTCTGCCAATAACTTCTTGGCCTGCATTTATTTGGGATTAGGGTTGAGAGCTGTTGCTCTCAGACGGCTGTTCATTCATGTATGTGAAGTGAGTTTAACATTCTCGATCCAGGTTCTAGAAAACAGGTGTCCGTGCTACAAAACCCACCTTTGGTCCTTAGACACTCACTATCTAGAGGGATGGTGATGAAGTTCTGCTCATTGCTATGAGGCAGAGTTGAATCAAAAGACAGCCAGTGCAGAAGTGTGAGTTGGGAGTGGATCTCCTCTTTTAACAGGCAACAAATTCCTTTTAAGATTGTCTTACAGGAGCCTGATTTAAGACAGATTGTGGAAGAGTGAGATTTTCTCTTCACTCCATCAGTAGAAAAAATTTTGAAATGTACTGACCTGGAAAATCCAAGCTCAGAAGCAGCAGCTGGGTCTTCAGCAAGTCCCTTGATTCTTTCCCTGTTATCCATCTGGATTCACTGTAACACAGAGAAATCAAGCATTGCCTCTGAGGTCAAGTGAAGTTTGGAAATGGCCACCATTTCTGTGTAATTTTGCCAGGATGGGTGGTGCTGCGCTATGCTCTGAGAGCGCTGCTGGCTGACAAGGCCTGTAAGCAGTGGTAGGAATGACTTTTCTCATTTGCAGAGCTGTTTGCAGAACTGGACCCTAAGCCCTCCTGGAGCGGATTGTGAAGCAATGCACAACTCATATCAAGATGCTGACTGAGACTGCATTACGGCACAATATCATGCGGACAGAATTTGAGGCTAAAAGCACTGACATTCATGTCTAGCCATGTCTAATGCATCATATGGTTGTAAAGTGACAACTGAGTCCTGTAGGACAAAGACTAACCCCCTATGCCCTGCGAATACTTTCTAGTCCACAGACACCAGGTCTTGAAAATCATTTGATCAGCATTTGAACTTGATCTTTTAACAGCAGAACAGGTAGTTCCCTCTGAAATTGCAGATGCTGTCAAGTTTTATTCATGGGCATGACACCTTGCAGTATTAATATTCCCTGTGGATTCAACCAACTTTTTTTATAGATTTTCCAGACTTTCATTAATTACTTAATTGGCACACAGTGGTATAAGAATTGAAGTATATTCCTATAGGGCAGTCATACTTCAGACAGGCACCAAGCTATTTGCAAGCAGAATTAAAAACAACTGGGAAAAACATTTTCAGTTGTCCCTGCTTCATTCCTGATTTCAGCAACAAAGCTGATATATTGCCAGGTACTGATTCAACTACCTGGGATTTGTCCAGGTTGAGAACTTATTAGAGCTTATTTGAGGGAAGAGGGAGAGAGAGAGAGAGAGGGAGAACACAGTTTGTATAAATCAGATTAAAGTATTGACAACTCCTAAGGAATGTTCATTCCAAGAACAAGCTCACTATGTGCTAACACCACTGCTATAAAAGAAGTGCATTTTGAATGCATGCCACTCTGCAAATACCTGGTGGGTCATGAATTCTTGAGACTTAGTTCCTAGAAGAGAAAACAGGATTGCTGAAAAAGTTAAATACTCTAGATGGAGATTATCTGAATGATTTAGTATGTGAAAGACTTAACAGCCACTTGATCTTGCTTGTAGCGGATGATTCAGAACCATCTTGGATCAGAGTAGAGTACAAATTATTACAGCTGATAGAGACTAAATTAAAAAATCTGCGTCTTGGCCCAAGCCTAGTGAGCAAAGAACTCCACCATGTGCCACGATTAATCTTGGCTTGCACATTCAGTGGGAAAGTATGGTTAAAAGCAAACCTAGAAGAACAAACTCCAGTGTCTCCTCACAGTGTGGTTGCTGGATGTCATGATCATGAAATATTAATAGTCAGTGTGTGTTAAGAGTCCCCCTCTCTGCCTGATTCACAGATAATGTGCATCTGTCTTTGATTTCAGCCACTGAGCTTGGCTCAGGCTGTGGGCACAGGTGCTTTTCACTCAGGAGTCCTCAATGCACCCAGCAGCAGGGCAGCTTTGCCACTGGTGTTGAGTCTGGGCTTGGCAGATGGCTCCGGCTTCCTGACTGTCACCCTGGCATCTTGCATCAGCACTAAAAAGTCCTGTGTTATTTTTATTTGATACATTCATGTGTAGCTTTTTGTTTTGTTTTGGGTTTTGTTGTTGTTGTTTTGGGGTTTTGTTTGGTTGGTTGGTTGGTTTTGGCTTTTTGGTTGTTTTTTTTCCACAAAGCAGAACATGAGCAGTGGATAGAGCAGGGTAGTAGGAAAGAAAGGGGAGAGCAGCAGTTGCAAGCAGGGAGTCCTTCCACGGCTCTACGAGTCTTTTAACTCCTTTCTGCATCCCTCTCTCTCTCTCTCACACACACACACACACACACACAGGGAGTTGAGCCGTGGCAGATGGAGAAAGAAAATAGATAAATAAAAGTGTCAGTAGGATGGATTGGTTTGCACTTGGTCTCTCATCTTTCTGCATATGTCTACTGGTATGTAAAGATCACACAACCAAGGGACTTAGCACTGACCTGGAAAATTTATACCACTGAACATAAAAATGAATCAAAAAGAAAAATGTAGGAAGGAGGTGGTCAGGGAAGAGAACAAAAGAAGAGTAATTTTTTTTTTTCTGTGTACATCAGGATTCCATTGGGACAGTGATTTTTTAGGAGCACCTAAGTGCCAATGCTACTTAGGACCAGCTCTGCCTCAGAGAAATGAAACTGGGTGGACAGTATCCTGTGCTGACATCCCTCATTGTTTTGCTCCTTATATGCCTAAATGAGGGCTCACCAAGAGGCACCCGAGCCAGACAGGGGTGAGCTCAGCAGCAGAGTCGCAGCACACGATGGCTTCAGATAGAAAAGGTTCCACCTCTGTCTGCAAGTTCTCCTGATACCACACTCCCAACCCACTTCAGAGAGGGCAGGAGGATGTGTCTTAGGGTACTCTGGCCCAATGCTTCTGTGATTTTCCATTTTTCCAGTAAGCCTTGATGCCTCGTATGAAAGCCTTACCCAGGACCACAGGCAGGTTTAAGGGTGAAATGAGGTTCAAATTTGAACTGTGTTTATTCATGGAAACCTTTCTTTTTAGAACATGCTGGAAACTTTTTTCCTAAGGCGCTATCTATCCTCCAGGGCATCCTTGCCTCCTTCTCATTGCTAGTTTCTCCACAAATGCAGGATCTTTGGTGCTTAGTCACTCTACTGTTCCTGCTGTTTATTGCCTCCAACGGGCATAATTCTCTGCTTAGGAGACCTTTGCGAGTTGCTGTGGAGGAGCCGTGGGCTGTTGTCATTCCGTTTCCAGGGGGCAATAAACAGCAGCAGTCAAAATTCTATGGAACAAAGATTGCATGATTATTCAGTCATAAAGAGAGGGAAGAAAAATAGATATATATTGCATGTGGTCTTATTTGCACATCACACAAGGATGTGCAAATTGCTCTCAGAAGAGAGTCTTGCTATGAGGTAAAATAGATCCCCAGATGACGCTTTGCTGCTCCCTCGAATGGGGGAATTATCCTGGCTGTGCCTCAGTTTCCCCATACATATCAAAGGGCTTATAGCTCTTCCCACCTAGCTTAAGTGCTTTCAGGGCCAGAAATTTAGTCATGTCCTTACAGGGCAGGGCAGGGCAGGAAGGCAGGGATGTGAGTTTGGGGATGATGCAGGGAGAGAAGTGTTTCCTTGGATTAACAGCTTGGGTTTCCCCTCTCTTCAATCAGTGCAAGCATTTGTCTGGGAGGAAGACCCAGAGAAACCACATTAGTCTTAAGATACAAAGGACTGGTATTAGAGTCAGCCCATCACCACAGTCACCTGCACCTGATCTGAGAGAGCCAAAGCCTGCTGGAAAGGAAAAGCCCCTTTAACAGCAGGGAATTGCTGCCTACATGCAGACACTGGCTCAGAAACCAATGCTTTTGAGGGTTTCCTTTTGAGGTCTGCAAGACTGCATGACCTCAAGGACCAGAGGAGATTTCCAGTTCATCAGCATTGAGGGTTCAGCCCACAGGGAAACCCAGGCACTCAGCACCTTCATGAAGGTGTTCAGCACGTGGCAGCATTCATGCCTAAAATGCTCCCCCACAATAAACTGTAATTACAAAACTCTTTAACTACATAAGCTTCTAAATCAATTAATTATCTTGGCAGGAAAATGTGTATGGTTTTGAAATCTCACTTTAATTAACATAAAGTGCATTAGGAAGCGGTAGATCTAGGCCATCACTTGGACCTAACAGTCTCTCACTTCATGTGCTGCTGAGGGCTTGAGAGAGTGTGTCAACGTGATGCTTAAGCTCCCTTTCACATGCTGTGTCTGGGCCACTTGCAGGGCCAAGACTTCCCTTTCAGAACCAGGTTTCAATTCTGATGTACTATTGGGAGACGCTCCTTAGAAATGCAATGGTCAAAATCAAATCCTGTTCCCATGGGTGTAAATCCACTAACTTTTCCCATTCACAGCTCTTCCATTTCTCCATTTTCACTCCTGGCAACATTCAATCACCAGCAGACCTGCCTTTAAATCTACACTTATCTCTTCCTGATGGAGCCTTCAGTTCATTCTTTGACAAACACTGCAGTTGTCCTTTCTTCAAAGGTCTGGGGAGAAGTCACCAAGGAGAGTGATATCTGCTAGTGAAATCTTCGTGCAGTTATTAATGACAATTGTGAGCTTTTCTGTGTTTCTGGTGCATATTAGAGGATATTCAGGGAAAGAGGAAGACAACACAATATCTTAACAAGCTCTGGGTCAGCCCAGTGTTTCATATCTAACATTTCCAGGCAGATCTTGAAGCCTACTGACTGCTCCTGCTGTGAAAAATGGTGTGGAGCTGGTGGTCATTGCTTCCTCAGCACAGCGAGACACTAGGATGTCCTCCTACAATGTACCTCAGTGTACTTCAGTGTGTGTCTTTGATGTCCAGTGTCCCCTCTCCTCAAGTCCCACTGTATGCATTGAAGTTCAGTCAGAAGACGCCTAAAATGGTCTGCTTCTCATGTTTGGATCTTGGCCTCTGCCAGCATGGAAACTCATCTACTACAAATAAAACTAAGAAGATTATCTGGCTTGTAAGTGGCTTCACTGCCTGCATTGTATTTATGCTCCAGAAACAAGCTACTGTAGTTGAGGAAGTTATCTGGGCAGCCTAAGATGTTAAATCCTAAGATATTAATTGGTAAGAACGTGGGGAAACAGTCTCAAATGTCCAAGATGTTTATTATACTGAAGCAGAGTTGTAGCTCAAGAAGGATCTCACCTTAGCACAGGATTCACAGGATTTGTCTCCTGGACATCCTGGCGGGGTGTCACCGCATGTGACCCCTTTATGCCAGGAATGCATTCTCTTGAGGACAGACATTCAATCTTCCCATACAAAATTCCTGCCTTTTTCTTGAGTATGGGAGTGTTGTGACATGTGATGGTCCTCAGTGTTACTGTGTCTGATGATGAATCCTTGTAACTAAGCAAATGCCTGATGACATGCATCCTTTCCGTTCACCTGGATTTGGAAAGCACAGCATACCTCTCAGGCTCAGCCCCTACTGGGCTTGTTTAACAACATTGTTCTTTGTCTAAATCCCCTCTCAGACAAGTGATAGCTAGTTCTAGGACCATTGAATGTTTCTAAAATAACATACATCTGAGAATGCAATTAGAGACTTGAAACAAATTTTACTTGACTTAGGAGAATAGTGGAAATATCCAAGGGATCTGTGAGTATGTACTTTCTGTCTCTCTTTTTTTTTAGTGTCTAATTTCCAGATCCTTTTAGGTTTGGGATTTCATGACAATTACTACATTCCTGGATAGTTAAAACCACTCAGCATTTGGCTAAATGCCTTCTGAAGATATCCTGAAACACACCATCTATTGCAGCTGCTCTGTTCCAGTCACAGTTCTGACTAGTCATCCAAGGGGACAAGGAATTCCTTTTGTAGGAGGTAGTGTAGGACTTGTTACCAGGAAAGCTCCATGTTTGCAGTTGTCTAGTCCTGAAGAGAAGTGCTGTGGCATTGCAAGTTTGAATTTTAAATTCAGAACCTAAATGAAGAAAGGTGGGGGCTGTCCTCATCAGCAATAGTATCCTCATATTCACAGTCTCCTGCACATTGACTAGCCTCAAGCCTGCTTGTAGAGAAGGCTCAATAAAAAAAAAAGACCTGGATTTCTTCCTGAACCCAAGAAAAATTTGCCCTGTTGTGCTGCTTTGCTTGGGCTCCTGTTGCTGGACATGCCTGATTTTTCAAACAAGAACAAATCCTTTTCTTCTCTTTGTGGAGAGCAAACTGCCATGGAAGTAGAAAAATTTGCTCTCTATCGACTCAGAGACAGACTAGGATTCTTGCAGGAAGACAGTGAGTGGATGTTCAGTCTCATCTTGGGGAGAAAGCAATAGCACAGGAACTCCCTGTGTGCAGAGTGCCATGATTTTTGCTCCAGTCCAAGGCAGCAGATATACCAAGGCACAGCACTTCAGAAAGCATTTCTGATCTCCTTTGAGAAGATCATTCCAATCAATGCATGGATTATTTCTGAATGCTTGGAGGATGTATAACCCCCACCTGCTCAGCCCGACTTCCCAGCAGCAACATCCTTTGCATCAGCACATTTGCAACTGCCCAGAAAGAAAGAAAGACCAAAGAAAATGTGACAGAGCTCCCTCCAGCCCATGGCTGCAGCTGCCCACAAGCTTCCTCAACTGAGTTATGGTAATTACATCACTTGAGATTTATTTAATATCTCCATGCAGGAAAAAGAACTAGGAAGTCTGGCTGTGACAAGCAATCAGAGGGCACTCCGCTGATGAGCAGCTCCCCATCAGTGAGAGAGCAGTAGGAACTTTCGATGTATTGGATTTAAGTAATGGTTTGCCAGAGGGATAGGGCCCACGCCACGGCAATCAAAGCTCCTCTGCACCATTAAGGAGCTGTAAGTGGAGCAGGAGGCGTAGTGCAGCTATTGACCGAGTAGGTGGGCAAGAAAATGGGTTTAGGTAACTGTTTACTTCCTGAGATATGGAAAAAACAAAGAAATGTTTCTCTGGCAGCTTTCTGGCTCCCTGATCCTTGCTGTCCAAATCAGCATTTATATTGTCTGTCTATCACATACCTGTGCACAATGACCAGTATGCTGTGTTCAAGCTGCAGTCCACACAGTGCTTTCCTGCTTGTGTTTGCCCTCTCACTATCTCTGCCATTTCTTTTAAAATCCCTGACCTAATAGCATTAAAAAGAAAAATTGCTGATGTGATTTTATATCAGGCTGACACATAGGCAGATCAAGTATTGCTGCAGCTCTAGCCACCCTCTTTCTTCCTTCCTCCACCCCCACTGCACTGAGCAATGACTTGTACAGAGAGGTGAAGTGCAGGCATATGAATAGCAATACTTTTTTCCTCCTTGTTGAGGCGGTAGCTGAGGGCCAATAGGCCCACACTCTGCTTTAGGAAGCCAGCATTAGAATATCTGCTGTGAGACCGACCTGCAACCTGACACCTGAATCCTTCCGTAACAAGTGGGCCTGCAGGTCTGTGCTGAGGTGCCTGGGCATCTCCCCTTCTGATTTCCTAGTCAGTAGCTTGGATATAACCAAGAGGAACCAGTTCTCCACTCTTAGCTTATCAATCCATGTTTTTTCTTTCCTCTTTCTGTACCTATGGAGGGCAGAGGTAGTGTGTGCCAGAGCTGATGTCTCCTGTATGTTTCCTTCCTATGTTAACCTCTTGTCTTTTAGTGGGCTCAAGAGACACAGCATCAAAACTCCCAGAAACAGGCCCTTCTGCAAAAGGAGCAGGTGCTGCCCATCATTTGCTGCACATTGCTTCTTGTGGAACAAAGTTAGGAAGGCTGCATTTGCTTCCTGACAGCCCCTGACTCTCACTGGGATCTAAAAGCATCTAGGGCCAGCTCCTTCCAATGTGAGCATTTTAAGCGAGGTGCCTTGATCCATAGTAAGGGACCTGAATGCAGCATCCAAGTGTGAAAACATTGGCAGCTGTCACATTTACCAAAACAGGAATAATAGTATCCACTCACCTCTGGGAAGCATATGGAGCACTCCCCGTTTATTATTTGTTTTATTTTGTCACACTTATCATCCATTCAAGGCTCTGGGCACACAGCCCATACATTAAAACCCAGAGTGTAACACAAAGATCTCCTCTACTGGTGAGCATAACCTTTCTGTAAAACCAGGCATGGACAGGAAGAAAGGATGAAAGATAGTTTACACAAAGGATGACAACGGTATATTTTTCTCTAATTCTGTTATTGATGCAACCATTCTGAAAATGTTGCTGACATCAAGAGAAGAGGATGGGAGCAATAAAAAGTGGGTGCGGGGTGAGTGATGGTAAGCCATCCTGGAGCGTGGACACAGAGACTCAGCCTTTAGCCAGCCTGTCTCATGCTCAGGAAGTCTCTAAAATGCTCTTTCCATTATTATTTCTCTAATGACCCCATTAGACACATGTGAAATTCTGAGTAGCCTTAAATATGTTGCAGAGAGCCACACTGGCAAATCTACTCAGCTTTTCTGAGGAATGGCAGGCTGCATTGATGAATGTTTTAGAGCATCCCAATGTGTAATTTATTTCCTGGAAATTAATTGCATGTGCTGGTTTCATTTTCCTGTAGCGAATAATCAGTTTTGCTCCCTTTTTAATTAGGTAACAACATAGATTCCTCTGCTAATCATGACACAGTGGTTTATGCATGTCACGTCTTTTTCTACAGGAAACAATTTCAAATCATTGTCTAGGGGCCAGCATAACTTTTAAGAGACATGAGATTATGTATCAGTGGTAATGCCTTGGTCACTGCCAATGAAGACCCCGTGCACAAGACCAGCTGGAGAACCCAGATTGGGCATCAGTGTATGCTGTAGCCTCCTGAAGCAGAAGTTTAAGGAAACCCTGTGGAGAAACCAGATTAAGGAGCCTGAAGTTTCAAGGTGTGGACATGATGTCAGACCCAGGCAGCAAGAGGTGCATGTCATCTGAAGTGGTTACTGTCCCTGAGCTGAAACACTGTACTGACATTAGCCATATTGCACAGGGCTAGAAGCCTTCAGACCCTCTGTATCGTTTATGCTTTTTGTCCTCCTCAAACCCAGCACCTTTGTCAACTGTTCCAGCTGGGATGGCAAATATGAAGTCCCAGTGAGACCTAAGTTTCCCGTTGTATTTAGAGGCTGAATGGGTCTGCATGGACACATGTAGGAGGACAGTGTGGATAAAGCCTCTTCTGCTGATGATTGCAGGGAAAAGATAATGGCCTCCAGCAGCTGCTACTTAAAATTTTCAAACAGGCTGAGAGAATAAAAACTATTGGGCTTGGCATCCATTTGTTACTTGCAGCAAAACTCTAATTAAGCAATAGTGTTCAGTCATATTTACCCTTCACTGGGCTATAAGGAACCCATATTTCTACTGCAATACATGCTACTGAAACAAAATAAATTATCAGCGAGCAAACGCTGCTGGAGTAAAATGAAAAAATAATATCATAGCTATTAGACCATGAAATCCTTTGCAACTAATTAATCTGCCAGGGAAAAGTTTGTTGGTGGGATTTCGGCTTCCTGCTGGGGACTTGTAAAGCCGCACCGGTGCCCGACAGACACATCCCCGGACGCGCGGCCGCTGCCACCTGCCCCTGGAAGGTGCCTGTGTTTCACAGGTCCCCGCAGCGGCCGGCGGGAGGTGGAAACCAGCCTGGAACACGGCGGGGCGCAGAGGCTTCGCTGCCTTCCAGCTCCCCCGAGGCGGCGGGGCCGCGTCCCGCAGTGCCCGCTCGGCGGGGCCGGTGCGGGGCTGGGGGGCCGGCAGCGGTCCGGGATCGGTCTGGGAGGCGAACGGGATCGGTCTGGGATCGGTCTGGGAGCGGCCCGGGATCGGTCTGGGAGCGGCCCGGGATCGGTCCGGGATCGGTCTGGGAGCGGCCCGGGATCGGTCAGGGAGGAGAATGGGATCGGTCCGGGATCGGTCTGGGGTCGGTCCAGGCTCGGTCCGGGAGCAGCTCGGGCTCGGTCCGGTCTCAGCCCGGGCTCAGCGCAGCGCGGAGCCGCCCCGCCCCGCCCCGCCCCGCCCGGCGGAGCTGTCCGCGCCCCGTGGTGCTGAAGCCGCAGCGCCCGCCCAGCCCCTTCCCCCGCCTCTCCTCCTCTTCCTTCCCGGCGTGGGCTCTCGCAGGCAGCCGGCAGCCAGGGCCATCAAAGGCTGGGAAGGGCCCCATTCCTCCCTTGATTCTCCCTCTCCTTACCCCGCCTTTTTGCTTCTTCTTTCTTTTCTCTCTCTCTCTCTTTTTTTTTTTTTTTTTTTTTTAAGCCGGGGCGGGAGGATAGCGCGGCCACGTTCCACCCCACCC